>CM040425.1:114358303-114681123 GCA_022702705.1 Papilionanthe hookeriana x Papilionanthe teres
AAAATGGTCCATCCTTGACCCAATCACTCAATAGGTTAACTTTTGACGAAAAAGTCAATTTTGGTCAAAATAATCATATTTTGACCTAATGACCTCCCATTGACCCAACAGGTCAACTTTGGACCATAAGGTCAACTTTGGATGAAATGGTCAATTTCTGATCCAATGACCAATCCATCGACCTTACAGGTCAACTTTTGACCAAAAAGTCAACTTTGGTCAAAATAGTCAATCATTGACCCAATGACAAACTCATTGACCCAATAGGTCAACTTTTAAATCAAAAGTCAATTTCTGTCAAAATAGTCAATTTTTGACCAAATGACTAATTATTCACCCAATAAGCCAATCTCTTACCAAAAAGTCAACTTTGGTCCAAATGGTCAATCTTTGACCCAATGACGAACTCATTGACCAAATAGGTCAACTTTTGACCAAAAAGTCAACTTTAGTTAAATTGGTTAATATTGACCCAATGACCAACCCAGTGACACATTAGGTCAGCTTTTGACCAAAAAGTCAATTTTGATCAAAATAGTTAATCTTTGACCTAATGACCCCACCATTGACCCAATAGGTCAATTTTTGACGAAAAAGTCAAGTTTGGTCAAAATTGTCAATTTCTGACCTAATGATCACCCCATTAACCCAATAGGTAAACTTTGGTTAAAACAAGAATTTCTTACTAGATGACCAACCATTGACCTAATAGGCCAACTTTTGACCAAAATGTCAAGTTTGGCCAAAATGATCAATCCTTGACACAATGACCAACCCATTAACCTAATTGGTCAATTTTTGACCAAAAAGTCAACTTTGGTTAAAATGGTCAATCCTTGACTCAATGACCCAATAGGTCAACATTTGACCAAAAAGTTAATTTTCGTCAAAATAGTGAATTTTTGACCTAATGACCACCCCATTGACTCAATAAGTCAACTTTTGACCAAAAACTCAACTTTGGTCAAAATGGTCCATTTCTGACCCAATGACCAACCCATTGTCCTAATAAGTTAACTTTTGACCAAAAATTCAACTTTGGCAAAATGATAAATCCTTGACCTAATGACCAACCCATTGACCCAAAAGTTCAACTTTTGAACCAAAAATTTATTTTGGTCAAAATAGTCAATTTTTGACTTAATGACCAATTATTGAACGAATAAGTCAATCTCTTACCAAAAAGTCAACTTTGGTCAAAATGGTTAATCGTTGACCCAATGACAAACCCATTTACCTAATAGGTCAACTTTTGACCAAAAAGTCAACTTTGGTTAAATGGTCAATTTTTTGACCCAATGACCCACTAGGTCAACTTTTATTAATAAGTTAACTGTTGTCAAAATGATCAATTCTTGACACAATGAATAACCTATTGACCTAACAGGTCAACTTTTGACCAAAAAGTCAATTTTGGTTAAATAGTTTATTTTTTACCTAAGGACCAATTATTCACCGAATAAGTTAATCTTTGACAAAAATGTCAACTTTGGTCAAAATGATCAATCCTTGACCTAATGACCAACCGATTGACCCAATAGGTCAACTTTTGACCAAAAAGTCGACTTTGGTCAAAATGGTCAAATCTTGACCCAATGACCAACCCATTAACAAAGTAGGTCAACTTTTGACCAAAAAGTCAATTTTGGTCAAAACAATCAATTTTTGACTTAATGACCACCCATTGACCCAATAGGTCAACTATTGACCAAAAATTCAACTTTGGTTAAAATGGTCAATTTCAAACCCAATGACCGACCAATTGACTCAAAAGGTTAACCTTTACCAAAAAGTTAACTTTGGCCAAAATGGTCAATTCTTATCCTAATGAGCAACTCCTTGACCCATTAGGTCAACTTTTGAAAAAAAATTTATTTTGGTCAAATTTGTCAATTTTTGACTCAAAGACCAATTACTTGACTTGATGAACAATTAGGCTAACTTTTGAACAAAAAGTAAATTTTGTTCAAAAAAGTCAAATCTTTCCCTAATGACCACCACATTGACCCAAAAGTTCAAGTTTTGACCAAGAAGTCAACTTTGGTCAAAATGGTCAATTTTTTACCCAATGAACAACCCATTGATCCAATAGGTCAACTTTTGACCAAAAAGTCAACTTTTATCAAATTGGTCAATTCTCGACCCAATGACCAACCCGTTGACCTAATAGGTAAACTTTTGACCAAAAAGTCAACTTTGATCAAAATGGTCAATCCTTGACCTGATGAAAAACTAATTGACCCAATAGGTCAACCTTTGACCAAAAAGTCAACTTTGGTCAAAATGGTCAATAATTGAACCAATGACATACCAATTGACCCATTAGGTTAACTTTTGACCAAAAATTCAATTTCGGTAAGATTTACCAATTTTTAACCTACACCACCAATCAATCTAACAGTCAACCTTCGAACAAAAACTCAACTTTAGTTAAAATGGTCAATTTCCGACCCAATGACCAAATCGATCGACCCATTGCGTCAACTTTTCGCTAAAAAGTCAACTTTTATGAAAATGATCAATCCTCGACCTAATGACTAACCCATCGACCCAATAGGTCAACCTTTGTCAAAATAGTTAATTTTCACCTAATGACCAATTATTGACCCAATAAGTCAATATTTGACCAAGAAGTCAACTTCTGGGTCAAAATGGTCAATCCTCGACCCAAATGACCAACCCATTCGATCCATTAAAGTGAACTTTCGACAAAAGTTAATTTTGGTCACAATAAATAATTTTGACCTAATGACTACCCCATCGACCTAATGGGTCAACTTCGACCGAAAATTCAATTTTGGTCGAAGTATTAAGCACACTAATGACCAATTATTGACCCAATAAATCAATCTCTCGACCAAAACGTCAACTTTACCAAAAATGGTCAATCCTCGACCCAATGACAAACACATTAAACCACGTCTTCTTTAACCAAAAAGTAAATTTTAGAAAAAATGGTCAATCCGACCTAATATGTCAACTTTTAACCAAAAGTTAATTTTAGTCAAAATAATCAATTTTCGACCTAATGACCACCATATCAATCTAATATGTCAACTTCGACCAAAAAGTCTACTTAGGTCAAATGGCTAATTTCTGACCCAATGGGTCTACTTTCGAATTCAAAAAAATTCAATTTTGAACAAAATAAATAATTTTTGATCTAATGGCCAATTATCGAATCTAATAAGTCAAATTCGACTAAAAAGTTAACTTTCGTAAAAATGGTCAATCATCGACCAAATGACCCACCGGGTCAACTTCGAATTAAAGTCAATTTGCTCAAAATAATCTATTTTCGACCTAATGACCACGCACCGACCCAATAGTCAACTTTTCAGCCAAAAGTTAACTTTGGTCAAAATGACAATATTGGACCTAATGAGTCAACTTTTCACCAAAAAGCCAAGTTTTCACAAATGATCAACTCGAACCAATGACCAACCCATCGACCCAATTGATCAACTTCGACCAAAAAGTCAATTTTGGTCAAAATAATCAATTTTTACCGAATGACCAATTATTGACTCAATAAGTCAATGTGTTACCAAAAATGATAAAATGGTTACCCGACCCAATCACCAACCCACCGACCTAACAGTTTCTCTACCACCAAAATGTCAACTTTAGTCAAAATGGTCAATCCTCGACCCAATGAGGAACCCATTAACCCAATAGTCAACTTCACCAAAATATCAAATTGGGTCAAAATAAATAATTTTTTAACCTAATGACCAATCATTCACATAATAAGTCAATCATGAGCGTAAAAGTCAACTTTGGTTAAAATGATAAATCCTTCACCCAATGACCAACCCATTGCCCCAATAGTCAACTTTTCACTAAATAGTCAATTTCGACGTAATGACCACTCCATCGAGCCAATGTGCCGATTTCGACCAAACAGCCAACTTCGTCAAAATGGTCAATTTCGACCCAATGACCACCCCATTAACCCAATGGGTCAACTTTAACCGAAAATCTAATTTTGTCAAAATAGTAAATTTTCGACTTAATGACCTTTTATCGACCTAATAAGTCAATATCCGACAAAGTCAACTTCGACAAAATTGCCAAGCCAACTTCGACCCAATGAAGGACCCATCGAATTCAAAAGTTTAACTTTTCGACCAAAAAGTCAACATTCGTCCAAATTGTCACTCTTTCGAATTCCATTTCGCCTAATAGTCAAGTTTCGACTAAAAGGTCAATTTGGTCAAAATACCAATTTTGACCTAATGACCACCCTATCAATCTAATAAGTCAATTTATACGGTGTCAACTTCGTCAAATGCATTAATCCGACTCAATGACTAACCTTCGAATTTATAGTCAACTTTCGATGAAAGTCAATTTAGGTCAAAATAACAATTTTCGACCTAATGACCACTACGGACTCCATTGCCACCCGACCAAAACTCGACTTTGGTCAAAACGGTCAATCTGACCCAACGACCAACCTATCGAATCTAACAGTTAACTTTCGACCGACATATCAATTTTTGTCAAAATTAATAACTTAACCCACGAATCTAACAGTCAACTTCGACTAAATGTCAATTTTTGCCAAAATAAGAATTTTTAACCAAATGACCCGCCATTTACCCAATAAGTCAATTCGACCAAAAAATCAACTTTAACAACAGCATACCCCGTTCCAATGAACAACCTATCGACATAACAGTCAATTAGACCAGTGTCAACTTTAGTCAAAATATTCATCAACTAACACCAACCTCACCCAATAAGTCAACTTCGTGAAAATATTCAATCTTTTACCTAATGACCAAACAATTTACCAAATAGGTCAACCTTTCGACCAAAAGTTAACTTTGGTCAATTCACGACGCAAAGACCAACCCATCGACCCAATATGTCAACTTCGACAAAAGTCAATTTGGCCAAAAATAGTTTATTTTCACCTAATGACCAATCTAATCGACCTATCAGTCAACTTCGACCAAAGTCACCGTCAAAATGGTCAATTTCCGACCTATTGACCAACCCATCGATCAATATGTTAACTTTCACCAAAAAGTCAACATCACTGTAAAAATGGTATATCCTCGAATCTAGTGATCAACTCAATGACCCAATAAGTCAACCACCAAAAGATAATTTTGGTCAAAATAGTAAATTTTCGACTAAATGACACCCCATCACCCAATATGTCAACTTTCGACCAAAAATCAACTTTGGTTAAAATGGTCAATTTCTCGACCTAATGACAAACCTTTTCGACACACAGTCTTCTTTCGACAAAAAAGTCAACTTTGGTCAAAACGGTCAATCCCCGACACAATGACAAACCCATTAACCCATTGTATCAACTTTTAACTAACAAGTCAAATTTCGAAAAAAATAGTCAATTTTTTATTTAATGACCACCAAATCGACCCAATAAGTCAACTTTAATTAAAATGCATTGACTTCGAATCTAACGAAAAACCCATCGACCATTGTGCCAACTTTTCGACCAAAAAGTCAACTTTGGTAAAAAAGATCAATCATTGACCAAATCACCAACCCATCGTTAATAAATTAACTTCACCCTCAAAAGACGATTTTCGTCAAAAAGTTTCATTTTTCGAACTAATGACAAATTATCGAATCTAACAAGTCAATCCCTACTAAAAGTCAACTTCTTTGGTAAAAATAGTCAATCTCGACCCAACGACCAACCCTTCACCCAATAGGTCAACTTTGGTCAAAATGGTCATTCATCGACCTAATGGCCAACCCATCGATCAAATAAGTCAACTCGACCAAAAAGTCATTGGGTCAAAATGGTTAATTTCACCCAATGACCACCTCATCGACCCAATGTATCCACTTCCGAACAAAAATTTAATTTTCATCAAATAAATAATTTTCACCTAATGACCAATTATCGACCCAAAAAGTCAATCTTCGACCAAAAAGTCATTTTTTATAAAATGGTCAATCCTCGACTCTATACGAAACCATAGACATAGTAGATCAACTGGAATAAAATGTCACTTTCGTCGAATCTAAAGACCCAATAGTCAACTTTTGACCAAAAATCAATTTTGGTCAAAATATTTAATTATCGACCTAACGAACCCCCAATTCACTCCAACAGTCAACTTTCGACCAAACATAACTTTGGTTAAAATGATCAATTTTTAACCCAATGACTAACCGATCACCCAATGGGTCAACTTTAACCAAAAAGTTAATTTTAGTCAAAATGGTCAATCCGACTCGATGTCTAACCAATCGACCTAACAGATTAACATTCGACTCAAAAATCAATTTTGGTCAAAATAACACTTCGATCGAATGACCAATTATCAATCTACGAAGACAATCCGTTACCAAAAAGTCACCTTTAGTCAAAATGGTTATCCTCGACTCCAACGTACCAATCCATCAATCTAAAGGGTCAACTTCGACAAAAAATCAACTTTAATCAAATTGGTCAATCCCCGACCCAATGACCCAATAGCCAACTTCACAAAAAAGTCAATTTTCTGGTCAAAATCGTCAATTTTCATTTCCTAATGACCACCCTATCGAATTCCCAAAGGTCAACTTTTCACCAAAATTAAGTCAGTCAAAATGGTCAATTTCCTCGACCACGACAAACCTAACCCACCCAATAAAGTCAACTAACAAAAAAGTTCATTCTGGTTAAAATGGTCAATTTTTCGCACAATGACCATTCCCATTCACCTGTGGTTAACTTTCACCACAAATTCACTTTTGATAAAATAATCAATTCTTGATCGAATTCACCACCTCATCGGATCTAACGGAAATTAACTTTTCACCAAAATTCAATGTTAGTCAAATAGTCAATTTTTGCCCTAATGGCCAATTATCGACTAAATAAGACAATCTCTCACCAAAAAGTCAACGTGATGCGGAAAATTACCAATCCTTAACCCAACGCATCAACACTACTCAATAAAGTTAACTTTCGACCCAAAAGTCAAATTCGTCAAAATGGTCAATATTTCACCTAATGACTAAACCCATCGAATCTAATAGCTTCTAAATTTTGACTAAAAAGCCAACTTTGGGTCAAAATGGTCAATTTCTGATCCAATGACCAACCCATTGATCCAATAGTCAACTTTTCACTAAAAAGTTCACCATTAAATTGGTCAACTTCTCTAATCTAATGACTAACCCATTGATCCAATATGTCAACTTTTAACCAAAAAGATAAATTTGGTCAAAATGGTCAATAATACTTGATCTAATGACCAACCAATCGACCCAATAAGTCAACCGCCAATTGTAAGTCAATTTCGTCAAAATAGTCAATTCTCACCAAATGACCAATTATGGACCCAATATGTCATTCTCTCGACTAAAAACACTTTTGCCAGCTTCATTACCTTGATCTAACGACCAACCTATCGGGATCTAATCGGCCAACTTTAAACCAAAAAGTCAACTTCGTCAAAATGGTCAATCCTCAATCTAATGACCAAGCAGTTAACTTTTCGCCTAAAAGTTAATTTTTCCCAAAATAGTTAATTTTTATTTAAATGACCAATTATCGGGATCTAATAAGTCAATCGCTGACCAAAAGTCAACTTTCGCTAAAACGACAATCCTCGTCTCAATGACAAACCCATTGACCGAATAGGTCAACTTTAGACAAAAAAGTCTACTTTGGAGAAAATGATCAATCATTTACCCATTGACCAACCTTTTGACCCAATAAGTCAACTTTGGTGAAAATGGTCAATCCTTAACCCAATGACCAACCCATTTACCCAATAAAGTCAACTTTCGACCAAAAAGTTTACTTTGGTCAATTCGTAAACCCAATGACTAACCCATCGAATCTAACAGTCGCCTTCGACAAAAAAGTCAATTTAGGTCAAAATAAACTTCATTTCGAATTCGATGACCACCCAATTAATCTAACTCAGTCAACTCTCCGACCAAAAGTCAACTTCGTTAAAATGGTCAATTTACTCATCGACCAACCCATTAACCCAACAGTTAACTTCGACCAAGAAGTCCACTGGGTAAAATGACAATCCGCATCCAATGACCAACCTGCTTCGAATCTAACAGTCAACTCACCAAGAAGACAATTTTGGTCACAATAATTTTCGACCTAAAGACACCCCATCGACCCAACAGTCAACTTTCACCAAAAAGTCATCTTTGACAAATGACTCAATTTCGGCATCTAATGATCAACCCATCGAATCTAACAGTCAACTTCGACCAAAAAGTCAACTTTACCAAACGGTCAATCCCCGACCCAATGTCAAACCCATTAACCCATCAGTCGTTCGCTTACCAAGTTAATTTTGCATAAAATAGTCAATTTTCGACTTAATGACCATCACATCGACTTTATAGTTCAACTTTAGTTAAAATGGTCAATTTCTAACCCAACGAAAATCTTATTGACCCATTAGGTCAACTTTTGACCAAAAAATCATCATTGGACAAAATGATCAATCCTTGACCCAATTAACAACCCATTAACGCAAAAGCTCAACTTTTAACAAAAAAGTCATTTTTTATCAAAATATTCATTTTTTAAACTAATGACCAATTATCGACCCAATAAATCAATCTTCGAATTAAAAGTTAACTTTGGTCAAAATACCAACTCAATCTAATGACCAACCCATCGACCCAATCAGTCAACTATGGTCAAAATGGTCAATCCTCGACCTAATGACCAATCCATCGACAACAGTCAACTTTAATCTTCAAAAAAGTCAAACTTTGGTTAAATGGTCAATTTCTCTAATCTAATGACACCTCATCGAATCTACCAGTCTACTTCGACAAAAAATTCAATTTTAGTTAAAATACCAAATTTCGAATCTAACGACCACCATCGACCCAAAAAGTCAATCCGCGACCAAAAAGTCAACTTTTATAAAAATGGTCAATCCTCGACTCTATGATGAAACCATCAATCTAAAGGTCAATTTTTCGACCAAAAAGTCAACTTCGTCAAAATGGTTAATCGTCGACCCAATGGCTCAACAGTCAACTTTCACCAAAATCAATTTTGGTCAAAATATTCAATTTTTCGATCTAACGACTACCCAAGCAATCTACGATCAACTTTTCGACAAACAAGTTAACTTTCGACAAAAAAGTTAACTTTGGTCAAAATGGTCAATTTTCACCCAATGATCAACCTATTAACCTGCAAACTCGTAAACCAAAAGCTAATTTAGTCAAAATGGTCAATCCTCGACCCAATTATTAAACCATTACCACAATAGTTTAATATTCGACCAAAAAGTCAATTTTCGTCAAAATAATCAATTTCGACCGAATGACTAATTATCGATCCAATAAGCCGAATCATAATAAATAAATAACTTTGGTTAAAATGGTTAATTCTCGACCTAACGACCAAGGTATCAATCTAACAGTCAACTTTTGACAAAATAATCAACTTTTTTGACAACAAAACAACCTCGACACAATGATCTAATAAGCCAACTTTCGACGAAAAAGTTGATTTTGGTCAATTAGTAAATTTTTTCCCTAATGACCATCCCATCGACCCGAAAGGTCTACTTTCGACCAAAAAATACTTTGGGTCAATCTGTTAATCTCTCACCTAATGACCATCCCAATGATCCAACAGTCAACCTTCGACAAAATCAACTGGTCAAATTGGTCAATCCTCGAATTCATGACTAACCTATCGAATCTATCAGTCAATCTCGACGAAACAATCCTACAAATCTATTAACTCGATTCAACGACTAACCAATCGACACAAAAGGTCAACTTTCACCAAAAAGTTAACTTTCATCAAATTGTCAATCACTGGAACTAATGACATACCGATTAACCCAATAGGTTAACTTTTCAAAACTAATTTTTATCGATTCATTAATTTTTAACCTACCAAATCAATCTAACTTCAATCGAAAAGTCAACTTTTGTTAAAAGGTCAATTTCAACCCAATGACCAACCCATCGACCTATCAGTCAGCTTTTGGACTAAAAAGTTAACTTTGGTCAAAATGGTCAAACTCAATGACCTAACAGTTAAATTTTGATGAAAAAGATACCTGGGTCAAAATAACCAATTTTTCGACCTAATGACTACTCCATTAACCTAATAAGCCAACTTGGTTAAAATGGTTAATTTCCCGACCCAATGACCAACCCATCAATCTAATACGACAACTTTTAACTAAAAAGTCAAATTTTGGTCAAAGTAATCAATCCTCGATCGAATGACTAACCCCTTTTCGAATCTAATAAAGTCAATCTCGACTAAAGTCAATTTTGGTCAAAATAGTTAATTTCGACATAATGACCAATTATCAATCTAATAAGTCAATCTCCGACCAAAAAGTCAACTTCTGCCAAAAATGTTAACTTTCGACCCAATGACTAACCCATTGACCAAATAGGTCAACTTTTGACCAAAAAGCTAATCTCGTCAATGTACACAATTTTCGACCTAACGATTACCTCATTGACTCCAACGGGTTAACTTTCAAGCAAAAAATTAAATTTTCGTCAAAATAGCCTTACCTTGACCTAATAAATAAATATTGACCTAATAAGTCAATCTTCGACCAAAAAGTTAACTTCGTCAAAATGGGCCATCCTCATTTAATCGACAAACTCATCGACCCAATATGTCAACTTTTAATAAAAAGTCAACTTTGGTTAAATCGTCGAACTCGAATTCACCAGTCAACTTTTCGATCAAAAGTCAATTTTGGTCAAAATTGTCAATTTTTTACCTAATGACCACCCCGTCGAATCTAACAGTCAACTTTTAACCAAAATTAATTTTGGTCAAAAGGGCTGATTTTTAACCCAATGACCAACTCATCGACCCAATAAAGTCAATTTCACCAAAGTCAACTGGGTCAAAATGGTCAATCCTTTACCCAATGATTTACCCCATTTACCTAATAAAGTTAACTTTCACCAAAAATGTCAAATTCCACAATAACAATTTTAACCTAATGACCAATTATCGACCCAATAAGTCAACTTCGACTAAAAAGTCAACTTCTGCTGTGGTCAATCCTCGACCCAATGACCAACCCATTGGCCCAATCGATCAACTTCGACCAAAACTCAATTTTGGTCCAATAATACCCCGACTTAATGACCACCCCGTCGACCCAATAAGACAACTTTTCGACCAAAAAATCAACTTTATCAAAAGGGTCGATTTTCGACCCAATGACCAACTCATCGAATTCCAATGTGTCAAATCGCGATTCAAAAATTTAATTTTTGTCAAAATAATCACTACTTTAACGACCTATTATTTACCCAATAAGTCCATCTCCTCAATTGCAAACTCAACTGGGTCAAATAATGCATCCGACCCAATGAACAACCCATCGAATCTAACAGTCAACTTCGACCAAAAAGTCAACTTCGTCGAATGGTCAATCCCTCTACTTCAAAGACCCAATAAAGTCAACTTTCGACCAAATAACACTCTTTGGTCAAAATAACACCACCCACGAGACCACCGCATCGACACAATAAGTCAATCTCTCGACAAAAAGTCAATCAATAAAATGGTCAATCCTCGACCCAATGAAACGAATACCTTCACGAAATAAATTTCGACCATAGTTAATCAGGTCTAAATGGTCAATCCTTCACCCAATGACTAACCCATTAACCCAACAGTCAACTTCGGACCAAAGTCAATTTAGGCAAAAATAACACTTCGACGTAATGACCAATTATCGAATTCAACAAGTCAATCTCTGACCAAAAGTCAACTTTGGTCAAATGACTAATCCTCGACCCAACGATCAACCCATCGACCCAATAAAAATTTTTAACCAAAAGTTTACTGGGACAAAATGACAATCAATCTAATCATCACTTAATAGGTCAACTTTTGACAAAAAAGTCAATTTTGGTCAAAATAGTTAATTTTTGACAAAATGACCACTCATCGACCTAATAAGTCAATCTCTCGACCAAAAAGCAACTTTGGTCAGCCTATTAATCCCGATCCAATGACAAACACATCGACCCAATACCAACTTTAACCAAAAAGATAACATCGGGCCAAAACGGTCAATCTCGACCTAATAACAAACACATCGACCCAATAGCCAACTTTTAATAAAAAGTTTCAACTTTTGCCGAAATGGTCAAACCTTAACCCAATGACTAACCCGTCAATCTAATAAAGTCAACTTTTAATTAAAAAGTCAACTTACCAAAAATGGTCAATCCTCGACCCAATGACCTAATAGACCAAACTTTGTCCAAAAGTCAATTTTGGTCAAAATTATCAATTTTTCGACTTAATGTCAACCCCGTCGACCCAATAAGTCGTTCTCCTACTAAAAAGCTAACTTTGTTCAAAATGGTCAATCCGACCTAACGACCAACCCATCAATCTAATGGGTCATGTTTCGACAAAAAAGTTAACTTCGGACAAAATGATCAATCGTCAGACTCATGACCAACCCATCGACCCAACAGTTAACATTCACCAAAAAAGTCAATTTTGGTCAAAAATAACAATTTTCGCCCAAATGACTACCTATCGACCCAAAAGGTCAACTTTCGACCAAAAGTCAATTTTGGTTAAATTGGTTAATCGTCGACCTTACGACCAACCCATCGACCGTATTTAGGTCAACTTCGACCAAAAAGTCAACTTTGGCCTAGCATGGTCAATCGTTGACTCAATGACCAAATCCGACCACCCACCGTCAACTTCGAATCGAAAAGTCAACTTTGGTCAAAATGGTCAATCGTCGAACCAATGACATACCCATCGACCTAATATGTCAACTTTCAACTAAAAAGTCAACTTGGTTAAAATGGTCAATTTCCTCGACCCAATGACCAACCCATCGACCTATCAGTCAACTTCTCAGTCAAAATAAATAATTTTCGACTCCGATGACCATTTATCGACCCAATAAGTCAACTCGAATTCAAACTGTCAACTTCGTCAAATCAGTCAACTTCGACCCAAAGACCAACCATTCGACTAAATGGGTTAACTTTCTACCAAAGGGAACTTCGTCAAAATAATTAATCCTTAACTTAATAACCAACCGACTGACTGAACAGTAAACTTTCGACAAAAAAAGTTAACTTTTAAAAAGAAAAAGTCAATTTTCACATAATGACCAATTATTAACCAATATCAAGTCAATCTCTCACCAAAAGTCATCTGGTCAAAATGATCAATCCGACCCAAAGACCAACCCATCGACCTAAGAGGTTAACTCGACCAAAAAGTTAACTTTCGCCAAAATGTATTTCAACCCGACCCAATGACTAACCCATTCACCCAATACCAACTCGACTAAAGAGCTGCTGAATAAAATGTTCAATTTCGACTCCAATGACCTACCAATCGACCGAACAGTCAACTTCGACCAAAAAGTCTTTTTGGTAAAAAATAACAATTTTGACATAATGGACTAAATCAACTTATTAAATCTATCAGGTCAACTTTGACCAAAAAGTCAACTTGATCAAAATGGTCAATTTATGTTCCAAGACCACCCCGCATTGACCCAACGGTCAACTCTTCGCCAAAAATTCAATTTGGTCAAAATAAATTTCAATTTTTAACTCGATAAACAATTGCTTCACCAAATAAGTCAATCTCGCATCAGCAAGGTCAACTTTGGTCAAAATGGTCAATCCGACCATGACCAACCCATCGACTAATAGGTTAATTTTTGACTAAAAAGTTGCAATTTTGACAAAATTGTCAATTTCACCTAATGACCACCCTAATGACACAATAGATCAACTTTGCCAAAGTCAACTTTGTCAATGGTCAATTTCTGAGCCAATGACTAACCATTCGACCCAATAAAGTTAACTTTTGACCAAGAAATCACTTTGGTCAGAAATGGCTGGATCCTTCACCCAATGACTAACCCATTTGACTCATCAGCCAACTTTGACCATGATGTTAATTTTCAGAAAATAACAATTTTTTGTCCTAATAACCAATTATTAACCTAATAATCAATCTCTCACCAAAAGGTCAACTTGGTGAAAAATGTCACTATCACCATATGACTAAATAAATTGATCTAATGTGTCAACTTTTGATCAAAAAGTCGATTTTGGTCAAAATGGTCAATTTCGACATTAATGAGTAACCCATTGACCCAATAAATAACTTTTTAACTAAAAATTCATTTTTTGTCAAAATAAATAATTTTTTACCAAATGACCACCCCATTAATTAAATAGGTCACTTCGACAAAATTATCAAATTTAACGAAGAACTAAAATAGTCAATCTCGGCCCATGGTGAATTCTCGACACAATTAAGAACCCATCGAATTGCTAAATAACTTTTAAAGAAAAGCCAACTTCGTCGCAATGGCTGGCCTGATTGGACGACTAATCCCATTTGCCTGAGATAATAATTTGATTGTACGTTGATCATTAAACAATCAATTTTTGATCTAATGACTCAACCTATCGACCCAATAAAATAACTTTTAACCAAAAGTCAACTTTAGCCAAAAAGGATCAATTTCTGACCCAATGACTTCACCTATCGACATAATGAGTCAACTTTGACCTAAAATTTAATTTTGGTAAAAATAACCAATTTTCGACCTAATGTCCACTTTAACCCAATAAGTCGATCTCTCGACTCAAAAGTCAACTCGTCAAAATGGTCAATCATCGACCCAATAAGCCGATCTCTCGACCAAAAAGTCAATTTAGGTCAAAATACCGTTTTTCACCTAATGACCACCTCGACCCAATAAGTCATTCTCCGGCCAAAATATCAACTTTGGTCAAAATGGTCACTCCATGACCCAATGAGACCCTTTGACCCAAAAGTTAAATTTAACCAAAAAGTTAATCAGTCATGATGGCCAACCTAACAAGTCAACTTTTCGACCAAAAGTCAATTTTGTCAAAATAGTTTGACCAAATGACCAATTACTACCTGACAGCCAACCTCTCGACCAAAAAGTCAAATTTACCGTTGTCGGCATATTTTTAGATTATGGTTTTGAAAGGGGTCGCCTACGTAAATTGTCGGCGAATTTTCATATTTTAAATTTAATTTAAATATATATAGCTTAAAGATAACATTCGATTAAAGTAATTTTAAGTTTAAAAGTTTTAAGATATGAAATCAAACCGATCCTCACATCCTTAAATAGCGTATAAACGAGCACCGCACCACAAACCATGTGTCTATCTCGAAGAATGTATTGACACCGCTCGATGATGGGCTCGATTAAATAAATCAGGAGATTTGTGACATCCGTTTGGTCTCGGAACCAATTTTTATAAGTCGATAAGTTCCCCGCCTAATATGAAAACATTAAATGTGGTTTATATTACCTGGGTTCTTAAAATTCCTACAAGGGCAAGCCCTTATAATTAATTACATCTTAAGTGACGTTGAATCACCTAAGAAAACTCTCGATAATAATCGTAGTTCTCGTCTCAAGAAGTTCAAAGTTTAAGTTTTCATACGGGATTGAATTTCAAATTTCACTAGAACGATCAAATTGAACATTTTATTTCAATCGAAGGAAGAAAGGTAGGAGAAATCACGTATTCGAAGAGAACTTCGGTAATTTCAACTATCCTACTGCTCGTCTGAATTTAGGAAACTCAATGTTTATTTAATGTTTCGATTCGCCAATTTTAATTAATTAAAGACTTATATTCGTATGATGCGATCACACAAATAAATTTCTTGAAGATGAGGTTTATGCTTCGTATCGACGACTACCTCGACCAAGACCTATTAGGGTTTAATTTACATGATATGATCATACAAATGCCTAACGAAGAGCCGAGGATTTATAAGCCGCACTGTGCAAACTACCTCGAAGTCCTATGGCCTTGGCTGCTTAATTCTATGAAAGTTTTAACAAGTAACCAGTTTTATCGATGACGATGGCCGTGCTGCCCACCATGCTCCGAGCTCCTCGTCGCAGGTTTAGTTTTAGAAATCATAAATCGTGAGATGAGAGAAGTGTTCGTTGTAGAAGGTCTTAATTTCCAAGTGTTTTTTATGTTTTAATTAAAACAAATCTAAAATCGATTATAACAACACCGGCTAAGATCCCACGGTTCCATCCTTCCGCATCGTTATTTTTATCGATTCATACTTAGTCCAGATGAATTTCATATAAACTCAACTAAATGAGTTCCACACTTTCATTTAGACTCAAATCCCGCGCAACACGTAAAGTTACATCATCCGAGGTATTCCCGATCATCCAACAAGACGTTTTAATTTAGTTGTAGTTAGCTGCTTGTTCGTTTGTGATTAAATTTTGAGTTGCTTTATATTTTGAAATATCATGGCGGTGAATTTTATCTCAGAATGACTTTTAATTTAGTTTTGGTTTCAGCTTTTGTGGACTACTCCTAAAGCTTTTGGTTTTCATGCAACAAGCTTGTTTATCATGCAAGAAAGGTAAGTGCGCGATGCATTAAACAAATCGCAATAAAAAATAAAAGCTGCATCTTTATGGGTCTTCCCGTCATCCCAAGCCGCACTTAAAACACACTAGAATATTTAAGCATTTAAAGCAAGTTCCCAGTAAAGCTAAGGAAGGGTTATGGTTTTCTACCAAGTTCCTAATCCTATACGCCTACCACCCTACGACGTCTGCGTTCAGATTAGTTCATGACGATTTTCTCTTCATCAAAGAACACCAAGTTCAATCGTTTTATAAATATCCTATCATATCGAGGAAGTGCTTAAGACGAGTCTTAAACATCCTTTCAATATTTATAAAGGACTATTTTAAGTCCAAGAGAATTTAATTATACAAATGAATTAATCATCTTATACCAAGTTTTCTTATTTCGCTCAAAGGAACTGTAGACACTAATATTTCTCCCATGTTAGCAACACTTCACTTAACGCTCCGTTTAGAGTTAATGACAACAACAAAAGCTTCGAGGGCAAATTGATGTTCAAATGGTTTATGATTTAATTTAATTTCCATTAACGGATTTGGGCTCGTAATAAAGGTTCAAGTTGTTTTAGATTTATTTTCGAATCTTCTTTATGTCTTAGATGATGTTATTTTTAAATCAATTTAATTTAACTTTAATTAATTTAATTTTGGTTTAGTTTTAATTTTAATTTAATTTATTTAATTTAATTCCACTTTTAATTTTAACTCTTCGATTTTATTTTTTATTCATTTAATTTAATTTAATTTAATTTAATTTAATATGATTTAATTTAATTTAATTTAATTTAATATGATTTAATTTAATTTAATTTAATTTAGTTTAATTTAATTTAATTTAATTTAATTTAATTTAATTTAATTAATGTGTTTTAATTTAATTTAATTTAATTTAATTTTCTAATTTTAGATTTTAATTTAATTTAATTTAATTTAATTTAATTTAATTTAAACTAATTTTAATTTAATTTTTATTTTTAGATTTTAATTTAATTTAAGTTTTAATTTTAATTTTATTTTTAAATTTAATTTAATATTTTATTTTTTATGTTTTAAAAATGATTTAATTTTAATTTTTTAAGTATTAATTTAATTGAAATTTTAAAAGGATTTAATTTAAATAATTTAAGTTTCTTTAATTTAATTTAACGATTAAGTTTCCTTTAAGATTTTTTTAAATTCAATTTCCCGATTATCATTTTAATTAGGAATTAAATATTATTGAAGTGATTAATTTAGGGATTCTTAAATTAAAGAACAAATCTCTTCCTAATAACATCCCTATTTTAATAATAATTCCAATTTTTTATTATTCTTCCAAATTTAACCAATTATGTAATTATGTTTATTTAATTATTTTTAAATTTATTTGGTGGGTTTCTACCCTTTTAATTATTTAAATTTCAATAATCCAAATCAGATTAGGATCAAATATTTTACTCTTTCATTTTATTAAGCCTAAAGTTTTAATTAAGGGTTAAAATTTTAATTACCATTTTGCCCTTCAATCTTAATAATTTCATAACTCACTAAATTGAGCTTAAATGAATTTGAAATTTTTTATGTGACTTCACTCATATGTCAATAAAGACATTAGAGGAGAAAAATGTGATTTTTCTGTATTTAATTTATTTATGTAATTATTTTTTGTGTAGAAAATAAAGGATTTCCAAGGAAAATTTAATAACATGACCAAGGGAAAGTTTCTGTCCTTAAGAAAATTATGGGACATCTCTAATGACCAGAGAACCACTTTGACCAATTTGTGATTTTTTGAATTATATTCTTTTTTATTATAATTATTTTGAGTTTTGGAGTATTAATTAATTTAAAAATAAAATAATGGTTGAAAAATGAATTTTATATTTTTAAAAATCCTCTGATATCAAGGAAATCAGAGAACTAATTTTATAATTTTCTGATTTTTCTTTGATTTATTGGAATTATTTTAGTGGAAATGTTAGAAAATACATTTTAATTTTAAAATTACCCAGGCTTTAAAATTTAATATCTCATCATAGAGACCTAAGAAAAATATGTGGTTTGTTCCTAAGTGATTAAAATTCAAAATGTGACATTTTGGTGAATTTTATTATTTTGTGATTTTTATTATTTTTTAATTATTAAAATATTAAAATAATGCAAAAAATCAACCTTTTTTAGAAAATTGTAATTTTAATTTTCTTAAATTCCCCCGATATCGTAGAGGCTCCAAAACCAATTTGGTGAATTTTTGAAAAGAATTTTGAAAGTTATGAATTTTTTTAAGTTTAATTTTGGTTAAATGGTTTAATCAACCCATTCTTTGACAGGCCAATGTGTTCAATCGATCAAAACTTTTATATGGGTTACTCGATCCGTAGGTCATGAAAATTGATTTCGGTCAATTTGATGTATGATTAGCTCTAATTAAATAAAGTTCCATTTTGGGTGTTTAAGCCAATTATGGTTATTCCAAGTGAGTTAACTCAAACTCGTTTTTCCTGTGGTCCTCTCCTGGCCATAATAACATCACCAAATTTTCTTAGAATTTATTTCACAATATGCTAATTATTGGAATTAAAATACTTAGAATAGTAACCTAGAATTGAAAATTCAATAATCCTTCATAGGGATGGTTTCCGACTTTGGAAAATTCCGTGAATGTTCCCAAAATTCAGAGGCTTCAAAAGCTCCTATGGTCTCATGCCACGGTGAATCGTACATGCATGGAGAATTAAAAATGTACAGAGAGTAAATAAATTATTAAAAATCAAATACTTAATGAAATTAAATGATTTCTTTTCCACATTATTCTCCTCTCCGTTCACTGAGCAGCAGGGTATTTTTATTTTATTTTTCCCGATTTTCCTACACAAAGTTATGCATTAAGTTTGGGGAATTAAATAAATAAAATAAATTTTTACTTACTTCTATCCACGCGCGCCACCTCAACCTAGGCATCTCCGAAGCCCACGTCGTCTCTCGATTCGGCGCCGCCAGTCCAATCCCGCCGCTCCATGGCCCCGCGGTTCATGTTTCGCTGCTCCGTCCGCGCGCATCCCGCCGGGCCCGCTCGATACACGCGTAATCCGACGCGCTCTCATTATCGTCTACGACTCGGTGTGAACCCGCGGACCGTCAACCTTCTAACCCTAATTTCTCACTCGATTCTCACGGATTTTCGTGTTCTTACGCTCTGCTGATTCATCTAAGAGACGAACACATCCATACTAAGAACATGTATCAAATCGATCTAAATTAACAGAATCTCTCAGAAGTTCTAGTTGTTGTCGAGTTCATACTGCCGTAGAAGTGAAGCTTCGATCTGAGAGTTGTGTCACCTTTCGACGTGGGTCCAAGCAAGCTCCAAAATGAAGTCCCTCGTCCGGTGAATTGTTCAGGTAAGATTTCTACCTCAAGCTCGATCACAAAGCTTTCGAGGCCGGAAGCAATGGTCGGCCCTCATGAGGTGGCTTTTGCTTGTAACCTCTTCTCTCGTCCGGTGAAGGTGTAGGACCAATCAATTTGGGGATTGGTCCACCGTAAAGAAGTGTCCTAGTTTTTTATGTCAAATTTGAACTCAAAATTGAGTCACCGGAGGGAATCGAGGCTTCCTGAATCCGCTGGGAATCGCATGCTCTATGTGTGGAGAGTGTTCTGGAAAACGATTTTGCGCAGTTTCCTTAAGGTTGGTTCAGCACCTCTTTCATGGCCGAGAGAGGTGGTGTTTAAATAGAGAGGCCAGAGGGCCTCCCGTGGGGAGTTGGGACTCGGGATCACCCTGCTCGGCAAGGGAAGAATACCGCAATGGACACACGGGGCATGGGGCAACTCAAAGAAGGGAGAATTTCAATGTCAGTTCACATGCGAGCTCTCGAGTGTGGTGTTTTCCGCGATCCAGGCTACCGGCAGCATGGGTCACCTCAGTCTGTGGGTCGTACTGAGGCTCAGTGGCAACACTCGCCACACATGTGTAAATGGTCGATTAAATGGTAATGGGGAGAGGCCATTTTGGCTCAAATTGGTCAAGTGCATGGACTGGGCCAGGTGCACCTCCTCATGGCTAGTCTGGCCGAAGAGAAAGTGGTTTAGGTCAACTCGATTAGTGGGGAAAGGTCACCATCCAAGTACAATTAAGATTAAACATGGTTTACAGGAGACATGGACATGGTTAATCACCTTTAAGGGAATATGGAAAGGACCTCCTCCATTTGCCCAAGATAGCATGGTGACATGTAAAGGCTTTCATGGCTTCACGCGGCTTATGCATGGCTTCATGGCTCGCACATGGGCTTCGCTTACTTGCATGAAAATGGATTTTGGCATTTTTGATAAATGTATGAGAGGTTAACATGAAGCTTGATTTAGAATAAATTTATATTTGAATGGAACTTTTCGGGGAATGATTTCACCGAAGTCATGATGAAGAAGAGTGTCATAATGGCTTTGTATTTAACTGCCTTTTGAAATTTAGTGAAGATAGCTTTTAAAATGGTTTAGTAGCTAGCTGGGTTTTAAAATGGATTTTATATGAAATTTTGGTGAAGGCTTGGGGCCAAATAATTGTTGGGTTTGGTTTAGTGGGTATGTCATGAGTGGCTCAAACAAACTCGGCGTGGCCTGGGGCTCGAATCGGGCTCGACTCGGCCTTCGGTAAATGGGCCAATGTAGGTCAAATTGGGCTAACTTGGGCCAATGTTGGGCTAAGGTTGAAATTGATGTAAAATTAATGTTGGGAAATGTTTATGGGAATGTTTCAAAGAGGTTTTGTCTTTTGGTTGGGTTTTGATTGGGGTTTTGAGCTTATTTCGGTTAGGTTCTGGGTTTAGTCAAAATTGGGTCTTTTAGCTTGGGTTGAATTTGAGTGGGGTTTGGATCTAAATTTTGGGTAAATCATGTTAGTGTTTTGTTTGTGGGGATGTTAGGGAAGGTTTAGAAAAGATTTGGGGTTAACGTGAGTTGAATCGGGGTGAGCCTGAGCTAAGCCTGGGTCATGGGTCCAAATCGGGGCTTTAAGGTCAAAAGTGAAATTGAATTCAAATTTCAATCAAATTGGGCTTAGGTTTGGCTCCGTATTGGTGTTGGGGATGTTGAAGTTTAGAATTGAATTTGACTTGTGACCAGTCAATCGGTAAGGGTTGCCTTGATATCGTATTTTACTTTCGGGGTTAAAATGGGTCAAATTAGGGATTTTGACAAAAGTGGGGTAAATTGACAAAATTGGCCCATGGTGTAGTTGAACAAAATGAAATTGGGAATATTTGGGATTTTTCGGAATTTTCTGGAAATTTTCTGAATTTTGGATTTTTTTGGTTAAGAGGGGCATTTTGGTATTCGAGGGTATCGTGAGGTATTTTTGGAATTTTTTGTATTTTTTGGCTATGAATGATCAATTTGAGGATGGGAATGTTTGGGATTGGTTTTGAGAATTTTGGGTGATTTGGGAGAATTTGAAAAATTGGGAGAATTTTTATGTTTTTGCAGGCAGGCAAAGGTAGTGTCTTCTCGTGTCAAAAATTAAAAATTTTAAAAATTGAAGACAAGTAAATGTAAGTGGAATGAAATCATTTTGGTTGAGCCATGAAGCCATGTTAAGCCTATATGAGCCATGAGAGGACTCATTTGAGGCATTCACTATGTTGTTCCTAACCCTCTTACCCAAGGGCTTGTGGTTAAGGACCATCCATGCGAATCACCTTCATGAGTCAGGAGGTCAAGTTAGGTATGGGTGTGGTTTTAGGAGGTGTTTGTAAGTGTAGTGTATAAGTATAGTGTGTGCGTAGGTCGGCCCCTTCACCAGACCAAAGCCACCCAGTATGATTCTAAGGCCAAAGAGCCCCATAAGAACTCATCCTTTAAACTTCCACATCTTCCGATTTCAACCTCTGTGCGATTAGGGGTCTACAATCAAGTTAGTGGAGTTTGCAGGGAGTTAAGAAGTGGTTTGACTTTCTAAGTGGTGGGTCCCGATTCTAATCCTCTAGGATAGTCAAAGGAAAAGCCCGAGTGCTATATCCTAAGTACTAAAAGAAGGAGAGAAGACCTCATCAAAAATGAGGTCAACAGGCCGAATGGTCAATCCATGACCCAAGGACCAACCCATTGACCCAATAGGTAAACTTTTGACAAAAAAGTCAACTTTGGTCAAAATGATTAATCCTCGAATCTTAACAGTCCACTTTTATGTAAAAAATAATCTCGGCAAAATGGTCAATCCGACCCAATGATCAACCCATTGTCCCAATAAAATAAATTTTTACCAAAAAGTCAAGTTTAGTCAAAAGGTCAATTCTATGACCCAATGACCAACCAATTGACCCAATAGGTTAACTTTTGACCTCAATGTTAACTTTGGTCAAATGGTCAATTTATGACACAATGACCATCCCAATTCATCCAATGGGTCAACTTTTCGACTCCAAAATTCAATTTAGTCAAAATAATTAATTTTGACAAATAATCACCACCCCATTGACTGAATGTCAGTCCTTTGACAAAAATTCAATTTTTAGTCAAAATAGTCAATTTTTCTGACCTCATGACCAATTATCGACTCAAGTCAATCTCCGACCAAAAAGTCAACTCGGTCAAAATGGTCCATCCTCGACCCAATGACCAACCCATTGACTCAATAGTCAACTTTGTCCAAAGTCAACTTTGGTCAAAATGGTTACTTGACCCAATGACCAACCTATTGACCCAATAGGACAAATTTTCACCAAAAAGTCAATTTTTGTCAAAATAGTCAATTTTTGACCTAATGACCACACAAATGACCGAATATGTCAACTTTTGACCCAAAAGTCAACTTTATTTAAAATGGTCAATTTCTGACCCAATGACTAACCATTTGACCACATGGGCTTAACTTTAACCAAAATGTCAACTTTTGTCAAAATGGTAAATCCTCGACCCAATGGACAACCCATCGACCTATCAGTCGACTTCTTTACCAAAAAGTAAATTTTCACAAAAATATTCAACTGTCAATTCAAATGACCAATTATTTACCCAATAAGTCAATCTCTCACCAAAAAGTCAACTTTGGTGAAAATGGTCGATCATTAACCCAAAGACCAACCCATTCACTTAATAAGACATCTTTTGATGAAAAAGTCAACTTTGATCAAAATGGTCAATTATTAATCTAAAAACTAACCCATTGACCCAACAGGTCAACTTCTGACAAAAAAATTAATTTTGGTCAATATAGTCAATTTCTGATCTAATAACCACTTTATTGACCCAATGGGTCAACTTTTGACCGAAAATTGATTTTTATCAAAATATTCATGTCAATCTCTTACTTCGGTGAGGTCTTTTCTTCTCTCCTTAAGATTTCAGATCTAGCCATAGGTTTTCCCCTTCGACTATCCTAGGACTAGAAATGGACTCACCACTGAGAAATTCAAACCACTTCTAACTCCCTTAAACTCCCACATGTTTCCGATTGTAAACCCCCAAAACCACTCGAGGGTTAAAATCAACATATGGAGGTTTAAAGGATTTGAAGCCTTGGCCAGACTCTATGGCCTTAGGACTACCCCGGATGGTCCGGTCTCGGTGAGGGCTGACTTGGACACACCACTCTCACACACATTCCAACCCTAAAATCATTCTTACCCAATTTAATTCCCCGACTCATGTATGTAATTCATTCTACTCGACCAACTCCTGTGCCCCCGGCTAAGAGGGTTAGAACAACATGTTGAATGTCTAAAATGAGTCCTCTCATGACTCTTGTGAGCTTAACATAGCTTCATGGCTCAACCAAAATGATTTCATTTCACTCACACTTGATCAACCTTCATTTTTCCAAAATTTCACTCGACCCCGGACCCTAAACCCACCAAACCTACCAAATGCCCTGTAATCATTTCAAAATTTACAAAATTGCCTAAATTACCCAAATTCCTCAAAATCAGTCCTAAACATTTACCACCACTTAAATTGATCATCCTTGGTCAAATATACCAAAATTTTCAAAATACCCCCCTCAATAACCTCCAAATACCCAAAATACCTTTTTTAACCCAAAAATTCCAAAAATTCATAAAATTCCCAAAAAATTCCAGAAAATCTCAAATATTCCCAATTTCATTTTGTTCAACTACACCATAAGCTAGTTTTGTCAATTTTGCCCACTTTCAAAAAAACCCCCGATTTGACCTATTTTTAACCTAAGAGAGCCCAATGTCCAACCAAATCACTCCAATTGACCTCAATTTTGATCCAATTCAATCCTAAGCTTCAATTTAATATCCCCAATATCAATTTAGACCAACTCCAAGCCCAATTTGCCCAACATGTGGATCCAATTTTAATTTGAAGGTTAAAGCCCAATTTTGGCCCATGACCTAAACTTAGCCCAAACCAACACAACTCAACTGCAATTAGCCCTAAATCCTTTCTAAAAACTTCCTAACATCCCCACAAACAAAAAACTAACTCGGGTCTTTAAAATTTCGACCCAAACCTAAACCCAAATAAAAAATCCCTCTAATTCCGTCTAAAACCAATCATGAACCCAAATATGTGCCCAAATCCCAAAATCAAAGCCCAACCAAAATTGAAAACTCTTTGTTATACTCCCATAAACATTTTTCAACATTAATTTTACATCAAACCCAACATTGGCCAAACCTAACCCAAGTTAGCCAAATTTAACCCACTTTAGCCACATTACCAAAAAGACCCAAATTAAACCCAATTCAACTCAAAATCACCCCAAACTTGTTCCAAATTACTCAATAAAAATCCCTAAACTAAACCCAACATTTATTCGCACAATCTTTTACAAAATTTTCATCCAAAAGTTTATTTTAAACATAAAATCCCACTTCCCTAAAGCATTCAAAGCCCATTCCAAAACCATTTCAAAAGCCCAAAATTGACCCTAAAGCCCATATGACATTTTCATTTGTCACCCATTTAATCAAAATCATTCCCTAAGTTCCAATTCGTCACTTCAAATAAATCTAAATCAAGGCTCAAGCCAAAATACTTAAATTTCAAAATCCCAAAATCCTTTCTCATGCAAGTGAGCCAAGCCATCCATAAGCCATGAGCAAGCCTTGAGCCATGCACAAGCCACATGAAAGCTACGAGGGACCCAGATTGCCAACCCCCCATAAAACGGAAAAAGGAGGAAGGCCTTTAAGCACTCCTTAAAAGTCATTAACCATTTCCATGTCTCCCCTAACCCATGCTTACGCCAATCGTACTGGATCGTGACTTGACCCCACCAACGAGCCGATCCAAATGACTTTCTCTTCTACAAATTTAAACTAAATTTCTTTGGGAGGTGTACTTACCTAATCCATGACTGACCAAATTAAGCCAAAATGAATTCTCCCCCATTCTATTTAAATCAAACTTTACACATGCCCAAAGCCAATTGAACTCACCAAACACCAGCCCTAACCTCACTAGTCAAGATGGTGACCACGTTCACGGCTACCTAATATACTACGGAACACCATGGCAAAGAAGCTTAATTCTGATTCAAAATCTGAAATCGACCTAATGAAATGTCTCCTTAGCCAATGAACATTGCGGCTGTTCTTCCCCGACCTAGGCAGCAAATCCAAGCCTTCAAACCCCTCGGAGGCCCTCCTTACCCATGCCTATTTAAAACCCACTCACCTCTCGCCATAGAAGGTGCCGAACCAAACCTCAACAAAACTCGCCAAAATCATTCCGTACCCTTCTCCAAACATGTAGCACTCGATCCCCACTGAAATCTAGCCTTAATTTCCTCTCTTGGAGCTCAATTTCGAGTTTAATTTCAAGCCTAAAACCAGACACTTACCTGTGCCGAGCCAATCCTCAAATTGATCGACTCTACACCTTCACTGCACCAAGCGAAGAAGCTCCTCAAAGAAAGCTCCTCTCCGTGCCGCCCATTTCTCCTATCGGCAAGCTTCGAAACGGGCTTGGTGGGAAATCGGGTCTAGGCAATTTACTAGAGCCGCACTCCCTATCCGGAGCTTCTTCGTCTCTAATCGAAGGTGCCACAACTTTTCATCGAAGCTCCACTTCTCGCAGCAAAGGTACGAATCTCTTCTTTCTCCCGAGCTTCGTGAATTTCCCATTTTTTTCGTTCAATTTCATAGCATGTTAGCCATATAGATATGTTAGTCTCATCAAGACGAGTTCGATGAGCGTAAGAAAATTTAATTTTGGTTAAGTATCGAGTGAGATAATAGGCCTGGCGTGGACGACTCTCGTTGTGGCGCCGGATGATTTAGCGCATGTCGTCCATTCGCACGTGTATCAAACCTGACGGCTCAGACGCGTCGAACTAGGAACAGTGGCAGGAACCGCGGGCCGCTTGGCGCCGGGAAGAAGTGCAGGAAGGCCTAATGGAATGCGCTATGTGGAGCTTCTGAGTCGCCAAGGTCAGACGGGCGCTCGATCGGCTCAAATAGCAAAATATCAGGTATTTTCGATTTATTTAAATACCAAAAACTACAAAAAAAAATCATATCTTTATGTAGACAAATCAAAAAATAAATAAAAATATCCACTAAGCCAGCGAACAGAAAGAGAACAATGTGAAAAAAGAATTAAGTTATTTCGATGAGTATTTTATTTTTAATTAATTATTTACTTATTTCAGTATTTTAATTCTCCATGCATACATACAATTCACCATGGCATGAGACCATGTGGCTTTTTGTAGCCTCTGTTCTTGTGAACATTCCGTAAATTTTCGAAGGCCGAGGCCATCTCCGTTGCAAGATACTTCGATTTTTCAAATTATGTGTTTTTTTGCCATTTTAATTCCGCAGAATTAAGATGTCGGCTAGAAAATTCTAGGAAAAAATTAGGAGGTAGCCCAAGACAGTAGGACCCTGTGAAAATTATGGTTTGGTTTAATTCCTTAAGAATAACCCTAATTCGCCTAAACACCAAAACCGAGTTTTAATTACTCAGATTAACCACACATCAAAATTACTTCAAAACAATTCTCCACCGTCACTTAGACGCAGAACCTCACATAAAAATTAAGTCAATTGGAAATAATTTAACCCATTACATGAATTATTTAAGTTGTACGACCACTTTTAAAATTAAAAAATTCATAAAACCTAAAATACACTTCCAAAATTCACCAAAATAATTTCGAGGGCTCTCCGATATCGTGAGTCTAAGAAAATTAAGATTGGAATTTTCTAAAAATTTTCATTTTTAATCATATTTTTAATATTTTAATAACTAAAAAATAATAAAAATTGCAAGAATATTAAAAATCATAAAAATGTCACATTTTGCCTCCTAATCACTTTCAGTGAATAAACCAAATATTTTTCTCAAGTTTATTGGTTAAGAAATTGAATTTCAAAGACTTAGACAATTTTTAATATTAAAAAAAGAATTACCCCACATTTTCACTAAATTAATTCTAATAAATCAAAGAAAAATCAGAAAAAATATAAAATTTGCTTCTCTAGACTCGAGGTTAGAGAGATTTATGAAAAATATAAAATTCATTTTTCAACTTTAATTTTATTTTATAATTAATTAATACCATAAAACTCAAAATAAATATAATAAAGAAAAATATAATTCAAAAACTTACCAAAATCGTCTAAAGGCCCTTCTATTGTCACATATATTATCTCACAATTTTCCTAAGCGATTAGAACCTCACTCTCTGGTCATCTTGTCAATTCTCTAATAAAACCCTCATTTTCTCACAAAATAAATATATAAATTAAATTAAATTCAGAAAAATCACATTTTCTCTCTAGTGTCTTAATTCGACATACGAGTAATGCGACATAAAAATTTTTAAATTCATTCTAACTTAATTCATGAGTTATGGAATAAATAAAGTACCTAAAAGGGGCATAATGGTAATTAAAAGATTTTAACCCTAATTAATACTTTAGGTTTAATCAAAAGGGAGGGAAAATATCTGATCTTACTTCTCTTGGGTGATTAAAACTTAGAGAGTTAAGAGGTAGAAACCCATTAATTATCTCAAAATATTTAAAGTGAACCTTAATTAATTAAATCATTTAAATTTTGGGAGGATAATTAAAATTTTCGATTATTAAAGGATGTGACTTAGGAAGATACCAATTATTTAATTTGAAATTCCTAAATAAATTACTTTAATAACATTTCAATTCTTAATTAAACTTCAAATGATAATCAATTAATGATTAAAAGGAAAGTAAACCTCTAATTAAATTAAAGTTTAAAATATTAAGAGATTTAATAACTTAATTAAATTAAATCAGAACAACAAAATTAATTTATCATTTGAAAACAACCAAAACAAGCTCAAAACAAAAAATCAATATCAAAACAATTTATAATAAAAAATGTATAAAATTTTTTTTTAAACTAATTAAAATCAACTCAAAATATTACAATCCAAATAAAGTCATTTAAATTTAATAAAAATAAATAATTTAAAATTTAAACCTTAAGCAAATTTAAAATGGTAAAATTAATCTAAAATATTAAGATCATTAAAATATAAAGATTTAATAATCAAACAACTCGAACACTATTCCAAACTTAAAAGTAGTTAATTAAAAATTTTATAACTAAACCAAATTATTTCAAAATCATTAATTCCAATTAAGAATTGTTAAAATCTTCAATAAATTAATTTGCCCCTAAAGGCTTTCATTATCATAACTCTTAAATGGAGCATCAAGTGACAAGTCACTTTATTCATCGGATAATCAAATGTCTAAGTTCATCGAACAAGAAGCAAAACTTATCCAAATTTTGATGATTAATTCACATGTACAATGAAATTCATTTGGACTTCGAAATAATCCTGTAAGTACCGAAAAGATGTTTGGGCGTACCGTCCTAAAGATTCTCTCTCAATACAATTGCTGTTTGAAGATGTAACAATCAACTTAATTGTTCTTCGTGAAGAAAATCATCCTTAACAAAACATAAGAGCCTGGGACAATATAGGAATCGACTACCATGTGGGATTAGGATTTTGCAGACAACCAAAACATTCCCTTACTTTACCTAAGTGTTTTCTTACAATTATATAAATGCTTTAACCCGCGTTTTAAGTGTGGAGGAAAATAAATAGAATGCTACTGTGTACGTTTTTATTTCCATTGCAATTTATTTACCCGCATTGTACTTTACTTCTCTTGCATGTTAAACAAGAATGTCACCCCGCATGAAAAACCGAAATCTTTAGGATACCACAAACTAAAAACCAAAACTAAATTAAAAGTCACAACAAGAGCAAAATTCACCGAGACAACATTTCAAAATATAAAACAACTCAAAAAATTTTAATCACAAATGTATCAACAAAACTACAACTACAACTAAAGTAAAACGTCTCGTCGACGATCGGGAATACTTACGCATGTAACCCACGTGTTGTTTACGGATTTCCGACAAGCCTAAATGAAAGTGGAACTCATTTAGTCGAGTTTAGCAAATTCATTTGGACTAAGTAATCCGATGAAAATAATGGTGCCGGGATGACGGAACTGCTGGATCTAATTGCCTGTTTAACCAACTTTAAGATTTGTTTTAATTAAAACGTTAAAAACATTTGACTTTAAGACTTTTCTAAACCAAAAACACTTCTCTCATCTCCTAATTTTCACTTCTAAAACTAAACCTCTCGCAACAATACGGAGCTTGAGCATATGGCAAAGACGACCATCGTCGTCGCCACAAAACCGGAATCTACATCAACAAAACCTTTCCCTAGTTTTAAATACAAGCCATAGGATTTCGAGGTAGTTTCCGCTCTAAGGTAACATAAATCCTTAACTCTTCGTTAGGAATTTTCATAATCATGCGACATGTAAATTAAGCCCTAACCTAGCCTTAGACTCCTCGAGTAGCTTGGCCTGGGTACGACATAAACCCTCATATTCTCGAGGCTATTTGTATGATTATGTCATATAAATATAAGTCCTAATTAATTAAAATCGTTATGATTACAACATTAAATAAATTCTCAAATCAGTTGCCAAATCACAGATAGTCAGGAAGTCACTGTTCACTGTCCGCGATATCCCCTACCTTTAGTTCCTTCGGATTCTTAAAATAAATCGTTCCAAATTCAGCTATTCCCTATCAAATTTCTCAAGTCCACCGTTTCAAAACTTAAACTTCGAAATTTCGAGCAAAAACCAATCGATCATTATCGAGGGTTTTCTTAAGTGTCTTCGACATTTAAGATGTAATCGACTATAGGTCATTTTATAGGGAACTTGAAATCCCAAACTCGTTTAATTCATTTATATTGCGGAACTGTCGACTTATAAAATTGGTTCGTAGACCAAACGGATGTTACAAATCTTCTACTATTTAATTAAGCCCCATCATCAAGCAAAGTGTGTCCGTTCTTCAAGGTAGAGCACGTATCATGTGTGTGGTGCTCGTTTATATAAACTATTCGGGATGCGAGATTCTGGCCGTATTTCATAATTTTAAAATTTTTAAACTTAAAATTATTTTCAAAATCAAACGCTAATTTTCAAATTATAAATATATATATAAATATATATTAAACTAAAAAATCTAAAATTCGCCAAAGAATTTCGTAGGAGACCCCTTTTCAAAACATAACCTAAAAATATGCCGACAAGTCAATTCTCGATTCCAATAACCTATTATCGATCCAATGTTTCCATTCTCTAACCAAAAAGTCATCATTGGTCAAAATGGTCAATCCTACTCCAATGAAACACATCGACCCAAAAGGTCAACTTTTAACAAAAAGTCAACTTTTGTCAAAATGACAATCTCGAACCAATGACCCAATAGGTTAACTTTTCGCCAAAATCAATTTTGGTCAAATAACAATATTTCACCTAATGACAACCCCATTAACCTAACAGTCAATTTTTAACCAAAAAGTCAACTTTGGTCAAAATGGTCAATTTTTGAATCTAATGACAAACTCATTGGACCCACAGTATCACCACCAAAAAGCCAACATTGGTCAAAATGGTTAATCCTCGACCCAATGACCAACCCCTTCGGGTCAACTTTTAATCAAAAAAGTCAATTTTCGACATAATGACCATTTATCAATCTAACAGTCAACTTTTTGAAAGCAAAAGTCAACTTTGGTCAAAATGGTCAATTCGACCGAATGACCAACTCTCTTTGACCTACTGTGTTAAATTTCGACCAAAAGTCAATTTTTCACAAAAATAATTAACTTCACTAATGACCAATTATCGACCAATAAGACAATCTCCGACCAAAAGTCGACTTTCAATAAAATTATCAATCCATGACCTAATGACCAACCCTGTCAATCTAATAAGTTAACTTCTCATTCAAAGTGTCAACTTCGTCAAAATGGTCAATTCGACCTAATGATAACCAATCGAATCTAACAGTCAATTTCACCAAAAAGTCAATTTCATTGCTACTAATTTTCGACCTAATGACCACTCCAAATGACCCATTAAGTCAATCTCTACTAAAAGGTAAACTTCGTCAAAATGGTCAATTCATGACCCAATGACAAAAACCCATCGACCCAATAGTCAACATTCGACCACAAAGTCAATTTTCATCAAAATTTACTAAATTCAATCTAATGACTAACATATGCATCTAATAAATAACTTTTCGACCAAAGCACTTTGGTCAAAATAGCCTATTTTTCGAATTAATGACCACCAATCGACCAAATATGTCAACTTACGACCAAAAAGTCAATTTTTTGGCTGGAAATGGTTAATTCTCTGCCCATTAACCCAATATGTCAACTTTCGACCAAAAGTTAACTTCGGTCAAAATTGTCAATTCTCGACCCAATGACTAACTCATCGACCCAATAGGTCAAATTTTAAACAAAAAGTCAATTTTAGTCAAAATAATCAATGTTTCGACCAAAAAGTCAACTTCGGGTCAAATGGTCAACTCTCGACCCAATGAACAACCAATCGACCTAATAAAATAATTATCGATACAAAAATGTCAAGTTTGATCAAAATCGATGCATTCTAACCCGAACGTACCCAACCCATCGACCTAATAAACTTTCGACCAAAAAGTCAACTTCGGTAAAAAAATTTCGACACAATGACTACCCCATGACCCTACGGGTCAACTTTCGACCAAAAATTCAATTTCGATCAAAATTCAATTCTTAACTTAATGACTAATTATCGACCCAATAAGTAAATCTCCGATCAAAGTCAACTTTCAGTCAAAATGGTCAAATCTTTAACCAATGACTAACCGATCGACCAAATAAGTTAACTTTCACATCACTCAATCTCGGCCAAAACGATCAATCTTCGACATAATACCTAATACGTCAACTTTCGACCAAAAAGTCAATTTTAGTTAAATGTTTCAATTTTTTGTCATAATGACTACCATATCGACCCAAAAGTGTCAACTTTTTAACTAAAGTCAACTTTTGTCCAAATTATCAATTTCTCGAATCTAACGACCAACCAATCGGGACAACAACAAGTTTTTACCAAAAGTCAACTTCGTCAAACCCGTCAATTTTCGACCTAATAACCAATTACCGCCCAATAAGTCAATCTCTTACCAAAAAGTCAACTTCGATCCAAATGGCAATATTTTACCTAACGACAAAACTCATCACCCAATAAGCTCAACTTTCGAATAAAAAGTCAACTTTTGTCAAAGGTCAATTTCTCGACCCAATGACCAACCACCGACTCCATGTCAACTTTTCACCAAAAGTCAACTTTGGCCAAATTGGTCAAACTTAACCCAATGACCAACCCATCGACCCTATGACACATTAACCAAAAGTCAATTTTGTCAATAAATTAATTTTCGACCAACGACCACTATTATCACCCAATGTCAATCTCTTACCAAAAAACGAACTTTTGGTCAAAATGATCAATCATCGACCAAAAGACTAACCTAATGACCTAACAGTCAACTTCTCGAGCAAAAAGTCACCTCGTCAAAATGGTCAATCCTTAACCTGCTGATCAACCCATCGACCTACCAGTCAACTATTAAAAAATGTCAACTTGATCAAAATGGTCAACTTTCACTAACGACTCCAACAGTCAACTTTTGAACAAAAAGTTAATTTTGGTCAAAATACTCAATTCTGACCTAATGACAACCCCATCGACCCAAACAGGTCAACTCGACCAAAAATAACTTCGGGTCAAATGGTTAATTCCGACCCAATAACCAACCCCGACCCAATAGTCAACTTCGAGCAAAAAGTCAATTTTAAGAAAGAAAGTCAATTTTTACATACGACCATTTATCAATCTAACAAATAACTTTTAACCAAAGTTAACTTTAGTCAAAATGGTTAACTTCGACCTAATGACCACCCCGTCAATCTAACAATAACTTTTCACCAACAATTCAATTATGGTAAAAATAAATAATTTAATCTAATGACCAATTAGTCAATCTAATAAGGCCATTCACCAAAAAGTCAACTTCGCAAAAATAATCAATCTTCGAATCTAAAGACCAACCCGTCGACCCAATAAGTCAACTTTTCGACAAGTCTACATTGGCCAAACGTTTAATTTACCCAATGACCAACACATCGACCCAATATGTCAACTTCGACCAAAAAGTCAATTTTGGTCGAAATGTGATAATTTTTGAATTAATGACCACCTCATCGACCCAATAAGTCAATCTCCTCACAAAAGTTAATTTCTGGTCAAATGTTTAATGTCACCCAATGACTAACCAGACCCACAGTCAACTTCGGATCAAAATTTAATTTCACAAACCTATCAATTCGCCTAATGACCACTGTCAATCTAAAAGTGTCAACTTCGACCAAAAAGTCAATTTTACAATGGTCAATCCTTTACCCAATGACCAATCCATCGACCCAAAGGATAACTTTTAACCAAAAAGTCAACTTCTAAGTTAAAATTGTTAATTTTTTATGTAATGACCACCTCATCAATTAACAGTAACCACCAAGAAGTCAACTTGAATAAATAATACCTTCGACATAACGACCACCCCATCGACTTAATGAAGTCAACTTTCGACCAAAATTCAATTTTGGTCAACATAATCAATTTTTTACCTAATGAACAATTATCGACCTAATAAGTTAATCGACTCAAAAAGTCAACTTCGGTCAAAATGCTAATCCCCGACCCAATGACCAATCCATTTACCCAATAGGTTAACTTTTCACCAAAATGTCAACTTTGGTCGAAATAGTCAATTTTTGAGCTAATGACGACCTCATTGACCCAATAGGTCAACTTTGGTTAAAATAGTCATTTTCTGACCCAATGACCAACCCATTGACCCAATAAGTTAACCCTTTACCAAAAAGTCAACTTTGGTCAAAATGATCAATTATTAACCCAATGACCAACCTATTGATCTGATAGGTCAACTTCCAAAATGTTAATTTTGGTCAAAATAGTCAATTTTTGAACTAATGACGAATTAATGACCTAATATGTCAATCTCTGACCAATAAAGTCAACTTTGGTCAAAATGGTCAATCATCGACCCAATGACGAACCCATTCGATCAACAGTCAACTTCGACTAAAAAGATAACTTTGGTCAAACGGTCAACTTTCGACCCAATGACCAAGCCATTGACCCAATACAGTCAACTTGGACCAAAACGTCAATTTTAGTCAAAATAGTCAATTTTCACCTAAACCCACCCTATCACCCAATAAAGTCAACTTTGGCTTCGATATGATCAATTCCCCGATCCAACGACTAACACATCGAATTCAATAAAGCCAACTTCACCAAAAAATCAACTTTGGTCAAAAATGATCAATTTCTCGACCCAATGACCACCCCGTCGACCGACTGTTAACTTTTTACCATAAATTTAATTTCGTCAAAATAAGCACTTTACCTAAAGACCAAGTATTTACCCAATAAGTCAATCTCCGATCAAAAGTCGCCTTTTGTTAAATCACAACTTCGACCCAATGAACAACCAATTAATCCAATAAAGTCAACTTTCGACCAAAAAGTCAACTTTGGTCAAAATGTTTAAACCACGATCCTAATGATCAAATGAGTATCGAATCTAATAGTCAACTTCGACCAAAAGGTCAATTTTGGTCAAATTAGTCAATTTTTGACTTTAATGATCTCACTAATTGACACAAAATGTCAACTATTTACCAAAAGTCAAGTTTGGTCAAATGGTGAAGCCGACCCAAATGACCAACTCATCGACCCAATAAGTCAACTTTCGACCAAAAAGTTAACTTTGGTCAAAATGGTCAATTTCGACACAATGACCACCCCATCGAATCTCTATGGGTCAACTTTCACCAAAAATATAATTTATCAAAATAACTGACTTTTGACTTGACGACCAATCATCGACGGAATAAGTCAATCGACCAAAAGTCTTTTTCGTCAAATCTTTACCCAATGATCAATCGATCGACCAATTCACAAATCCTCACTAAGAAGTCAACTTCGGGTCAAAATGATCAATCCTCGACCCAATACCTAATAGGTCAACTTTTGGCCAAAAGGTCAATTTTAGTCAAAATAGTTAATTTTTTTACTTAATGACCACCCCATCGAATTCAAAGGTCAACTTTCGACCATAAAGTCAATTTTGGTCAAAATGGTCAATTTCGGACCTAATGATCAACCAATCGACCAAATCGTCAAGTTTTTACCAAAAAGTCAATTGGTGAAATGGTCAATTTTCGTTTTAATGACCAATTATTGTCTCAATAAGTCAATCTCTTACCAAAAAGTTAACTTTGGTCAAAATGATCGCATTTTTTATCCAATGACAAACCCTAATTGATCAATAGGTCAACTTTGAACAAAAGTCAACTTTGTCAAAATTGTCAATTTCCTGGACCCAATGACCAACTAATTAACCCAATATGTCAACTTTTAACCAAAAAAGTTAACTAAATAACCGGGTCAATCCTTAACCAAATGACCAACCAAAATACCCACAGTTAATATCGACTAAAAAGTCAATTTTGGTCAAAATACTAATTTTTTACCAAATGACCAATTATCGGTTCAATAAGTCAATCTCTTATCAAAAAGTCAACTGGGTCAAAATGATCAACTTTCGACCCAATGACCAACCCATCAATCTAACAGTCTACTTTCGAAAGCAAAGTCAACTTTCATCAAAATGGTCAATCCTTGCCCAAATGATCAACCCATCAATCTTTAACAGTCAACTTTCACCAAAAGTCAAGTTTATCAAAATGGTCATTTTATATCTAATGACTAACCAATCAATCTAATGTCAACTATTGATCAAAGTTAACATTGGTCAAAATGGTCAATTTCTCGACATAATGACCGGCCCCTATTCACCTAGTGGGTCAACATTTGATCCAAAATTTAATTTTTGTCAAAATAATCAATTTTGGACTAAATGACCACCCAATCAATTCGATGGGTCAACTTTCACCAAAAATTCAATTTTAATCAAAATAATCAATTTTTAACCAAATGACCAATTATCGACCAAATAAGACAATCTTCACTAAAAAGTCAACTTTCGTCAAAATGATCCATCCACCTAATGACCAACCCATCGACTCGTTGTCGGCTTCAAATAAAGTTAACTTCTGGTCAAATTGGTCAATACTCGACCAATGACATCTCATCAATCTAACAGTTAGCTTTCTTCACCAAAAGTCATTTTTTTTGTCAAAATACCAATTTTCGACCTAATAACCACACCATTGACCCAACAAGTTAACTTTCGACTCAAAAGTCAAATTCCTCAAGTTAAAATGGTTAATTTCTAACCCAATACCTACCCTTTTCGAATCTACCAGTCAACTTTAGACCAAAATGTCAACTTTGGTCAAAATAATCCGACTCAATGACCAACCCATCGACCCAATAGTCAACTTTTCGACCGAAAGTAAATTTTGGTCAAATAAGAAATTTTACCACGACCAATTATCGGTCTAATAAGTCAACCTCTCAATTAAAAAGTCAACTTTGTCGAAATGGTCAATCATTAACCCAATAAGCAACCTCTTCAACCAATAAATAACTTTCGACTGTGTTACCTCACAAACACACCCGACCCAACGACCATCCTATTAACCCAAAAAGGTCAACTTTTGACCAAAAAGTCAATTTTGGTCAATATAAAGAATTTATAATCTAACGACCACTACCACTTTACATAATGACCAATTATCAATCTATCAAGTCGATCTCTCGATAAAAAATTTAACTTTCGGGTCAAAATGGTCAAATCCGACCCAATGACAAACACATCGACCTAACATGTCAACTTTTAACCAAAAAATCAACTTCGGTCAAAAATGTTCAGTCCTCGACCCAATGACTCAATGGATCAATCCGACAAAAGTCAATCTTGGTCAAAAATAACACCACCCAATGACAACTCCATCGACCCAAAAGGTCAACTGACCAAAAAGTCAACTTTGGTCCAAATGATCTATTTCGACCCAATGACTAACTCATCGACCCAACAGTCAACTTCGACCAAAAAGCCACCGTCAAAATGGTCATTCCTCGACCCATCGACCAACCCTTAACCAATAAAATAAAATTCGACCAAAAATTCAATTTTGTCAAAAAAGTCACTTTTCGACCTAATGACCAATTATTAACCCAATAAGTCAATCTCCGACTAAAAAGTCAACTTTGGTAATAATGGTCAATCCTCGACCAAATGGTTAACCAATCGACCTAATAAAGTCAACTTACTACCAAAAAGTCAACTGGGTCAAATTCTCACAATCCTCGACCAAACAATCAACCCATCACCAAATAAAGTGAACTTTCGACGAAAAGTCAATTTTGGTCCAAATACCAACTTTTTAATCTACGACCACCCAATCGACATAATGGGTTAACTTTCGACCAAAACGTTAATTTGGCCAAAATTCCGCCAACTTCGACACAACGACATACCCATCGATCCAATCGGTCAACATTCGACAAAACAAATATTGGTCAAATAGTTAATTTTATCCTTATAACCACCCCATCGACCTAACATGTCAACTTTTAACCAAAAAAATAACTTTGGTTAAAATGGTCAATTTCTCAATCTAATAACTAACCCATCGACCCACAGTCAACTTTCACCAAAAAGTGAACTTTAGCTCAAAATGGTCAATCCTTCAAACTTAACCAAAAAAGTGAATTTTAATCAAAATCGTAAATTTCTCGACCTATCGAATTCGCCATCGACCCAATAAGTCATCATTCGAAAATTCAACTTAGTCAAAACGGTCAATCCTCGACCAAATGCTTAACCCATCGACCCAATAGATCAACTTTTCGACCATAAAGTAAACTTCGTCAAAATGGCCAATCGTTGACCCAATGACCAATCCACTAACCCATGTCGACATCACTTTTGCGAGGGTAATTCGCCAAACACATTAAATATGAAATCTACCCATATCGACTTCATTTAAATTCTCAAATATCACCACAACTTTAAGACTTTCGGTAAAATCCGATAAAAACCAATTGACTTTAGTTTTTAATAATAAACTAAATTAATCGAATCGCACGAAAAACTCTAAAATAATTATTTTTATTTACTTAAATAAACAAATTTAATTAATATCGTTAATCTTAACCTAAAAGGTCAAATTTTGGTCAAGACAAATAAATTCATCACTTAATAACCTTTTCACTAACTCAAAATTTACATGATCAATCATTAGGACATTACAAACATTAAACTGACAAAAGAAAAGACACTTGATTACCTGACAATATCAAAATGACTCAATCTTTTCAACCCTATTCATGTCTAGGTCTGGTATTAAGATCAATGACCCTGTGATTAAATGTAACATGAAAAAGTTAAATAAATCATATGAGGTCAATTATAGACTTACATTGATTAATCATAATCAAATAAAGTCAATATTGACAAATTTTTGCACATAATAAACAAAATGGTCATCTCATGGCCTAAACACCACTACATCGACCTTATAGCCCTTCTATGACCTAAATGACAAATTAGGGTCAAATTGACTGAATCTTGACCCAAAGAACGTCAGATTGAATTCATTAAACAATTTTTCGACTAAAATGTTTGAAATTTTGTCAAATATGACATAAAGATTATAATATTAACCTTATTTGTCAACTCATGTCCAAAAAAGGTTAAAAATGATAAAATTAGACAACTTATACTTTACTTGACCACAAATTTGACCTTAAAAATAAATGTTAATATGACGCATGAAAATGATCAAAGTAAATAAACATTTAATTCAAAAGTTACCACATTGACTTTCGATGTATCTCCAAACCCTAAATTTGGTCAATATGACCAATTTGACCACAAAATGACAAAACCACCAATTTTGTGACCAAATTAACTATGACAAGGCTCGAGAAAGTCACATTGCAGCACATTTTCGGGGCTAAAGTTCATCAATTCTGGAATCAACTTAGGTCAATCTGAGTCAATATTGGTCAACTATAGTAAAAAATCATCAAATTTTGTCAAAATGCTCAATTAACAAAATCGATAAAAAATTAATCAAACAATTAATTTTAAAAATTATTTTGAATAATTATATACAATGATATAATTACCCATATTTTAATTAATTAAGTAATTAATTAAAAAATGGAAATTTAATTAAAAGCCAAAAAGGACAAATACACAATAAAATCAATCAAATAATTAATTTCAAAATTATTTTGATTAATTAATTGACTTATAATTTAAATTTCAATATTTTAATCATGAAATAATTAATTAAAATAAAAATTAAATTAAAGGGTAATGAAATAATATAAAAATCCATCTTTGAATCAAAATGTCACAAAATTAATCAAATAATTAAATCCAAAATTATTTGAATTAAATAACTCGATTAATAAAATATTTTCCAACATTTTTAATTACCATGATAATTAATTAAAAAGTAAATTAATTCAAAAATCCATAAAAGAGACATTTAATCCATAAAACCAATTATGACATAATAATTAGTTTTCAAAATTCCAAGCCCATTTATGCATCAAGGGTAAGCTCATATGATGGTATTACTAACCCATATGTCCCATTAAAGATAAAATAACCCATTGATGACCCATAATATATCATATTTAACCATGGTTAAAAGCCATCATGACATTAAAATGAAGTGCCAAAACTATGGTGTTTTAAAGCATGACTCATCCTCCCTTGCAAAATGAGGTGGCCGACCATGGCAAGGATGAATTTAGCCACCTTTCTAGTCACCCGATGAGGAGACAAAGCATCAACCCATTTTCATACCATGGTTAAGCTCATCATGACATTTCATAAAAATCTTAAGGGTGAAGCAAATGTGTCATCTCCCCATGAATCCTTAAACGAGGGTGGATTGATGGAAACCTTAGCTCTTTGGTCACAATTAACCTCTTACTTCGCCAATGGAATAGTAAACAGCAACCAAATGTCATCAAGAAAATTTGGAATTAATAATTGCCATGAAACATGAATTTGCTTAAATGTCACCTTCTTCATGGAATACGGAGATGATCGGGATTACACGAAGGCCAAGTACAAGACCATCCTCTACGTACATAACCACCCCATGGTTAATCCCAAGCCAACTATGGTCCAACCATGGCCATTCATGGTCAGAATAAATTTTTACCGTAAAAAAACACTATGAGAGAAGAAAATTCTGAGGCTTATTTCTGGCTGCCAAAACCCTCTTGTCCCCAAGACAAAAAATCTCATGACAAACAAGCTCCTCAACTAAAATTTTGGACCTACCTCAGCCACCCCATTGAGCCAATTTGATCAAACCGAGCCTAAATCACGGATTAGACCACCTTCTCCAAATCTCTTGCATAGAATCGACACAAATTCAAATTAGAGTGGGAAAGAACTTCCTAGACCAGGAGGTCAATTAACAAGTCCAATCGATCTCGTGTCTATCAGGTTCGAGGTATGAATTTTTTATGTCCAAATAATTCGCAATTTGGTTAATCCCTGACTAAATTTGTCCAAAACACCATGATCACCGTATATATGTAATTTACATCTTTAGATGATTCCATAAATTCAAAAATCACTCAATTTAATTTAGAAAATGAGTGAGATATCGAGTCTAGAAGGTGGACGGCTCAAAAATTTTTTGAATTAACGAGATTAAACCCTCACCCGTCCGTTCGTGTTTTGGAACGGGCGGCTTCGATCAAACCGCCGCGATGTTCCCTTCAACCCCCGTTAGCCATTTCTCTCACCTTCGAATTCACGAGGACACGCGACGGGTATCGAGAATTTTTATACTAAGGTTAATTCGCATTAACCTAAAATACCGAAAAATCCGCAACTTTTCGCACAGAGGTCCTAAAAATAAAATAAAAATAATTTGCTGGAACATGAAAAATAAGAAATTTATGAAATCAAAATATTTATTTTATTTTTATTTTTAATTTTTAAATAACACAAATACTCCTTGAGTATTCTAGTTATTTAAAAATTATTTACAAATGAAAATTCGAAAGTTCAAGGATTTATCTTTATGCTCAGTATCTTCCATGACTTTCCCTAAAGTTGGGAACCCCTTTAAGACTCTTTTTCTTAATTTTCAAGGCATTTTGTAATTATTTCAAATACAATTATAAAAAATGAAAATTAAAGAAATAAAATTGAATTTGGTTAGAGAATTTAGGTGACCGACATTAACCCTAAAATGACATTTCTTAAGCCACTGAATAATTTTAACGACATTTTTAAATTAAGGGTTAAAATCGTATAAATTAATAATTCTGTACTTTAAAATATTCTTTCATCAAATGGCCTATTTCCATGAATAAATTAAAATTTGAACCAAACTCAAAATGCATATAAAATTAAATTTTAATCAAGTCTTAAAACATAAAATTGTGCTTAATAATTATATTTGATTAATTAACTAAAATCTCTAAGACATTAAGGTTTAAGATAAAATTAAACAATTCTTAATTAAGTTTAAAAGATAAATTAGTCCTAATTAACCATTTAAACCGTAATCACATTAGGTTAAGACATAAGCAATCTTTAGCTAAGTTTAAAAGACAAATTAGACTTAATTAACCATCTGAACCCTTATCAGATTGGGTTTAAGAAATAAAAAATCCTTAATTAAGTTTAAAAGACAAATTAGACTTAATTAACCATCTAAACCCTAATCACATTAGGTTTAACACATAACAATCCTTAATTAAGTCAAAAGACAAATTAAACTTAATTAAACATCTAAACCCTAATCACATTAAATAACACATAAACAATCCTTAATTAAGTTTAAATGACAAATTAGTCTTAATTAACTATTTAAACCCTAATCACATCGCGTTTAAGACATAAACAATCCTTAATTAACTTTAAAGAATAAATTAGACTTAATTAACTATCTAAACCCTAATCACATTAGGTTTAAGACATAAATAATCCTTAATTTAAGTTAAAAAAATAAATTAGAACTAATTAACCATCTAAAACCTAATCACATTGGGTTTAAGACACAAACAATCCTTAATTATGTTTAAAAGACAAATTAGACTTAATTAACTATCTAAACGCTAATCAAGACAGTTTTAAGACATAAATAACCTCTAATTAAGTTTAAAAGATAAATCGGACTTTAATTAACGCTTAAAACCCTAATCACATTAGTTTAAGACATAAAAATCCTTAATTTAAGTTTAAAAGATAAATTAGACTTCTAATTAACCATTTAAAACCTAATCACATTTCGAGTTTAAGACACAAACAATCCTTAATTATGTTTAAAAGACAAATTAGACTTAATTAACTATCTAAACCCCACTCCATATTGTGTTTAAGATGTAACAACTTCAATTAAGCTTAAAAAACAAAAATACTTAATTAACCACTCAAATCCTTATTACACTGGGTTTAGACTTAATCAAATTCCAATGAAGACATATTAAACATAATTAAACTCAAACCCTAGTTGCACTTAACCCCAAATAAGTCTAATTAATCTAATTAAACCTTACATAACAAGGTTAAATTAAGCCATAAACCCTAATTGGGACTAAACCCTGATTAGGTCTAATTAATTTAATTAAACCTTACATAACAAGGCGACTAGCCCTAATCTAATTAAACCCTACATAACAAGGTTTAATTAAACCATAAAACCCACTCGTAATTTAACCCAATTAAGTCTAATTAATCTAATTAAACTCGCACAATAAGGTTTAATTAAACCATAAACCCTAATTAGACTGAACCCCAATTAAGTCTAATTAATCTACTTAAACCTTACAATAACAAGTTTTAATTAAACCATAATCCTAATTAATTTAACCCCAATCAAGTCTAATTAATTAAACCTTACAAAATAAGGTTTATTTAAAACCATAAACCCTAATTAATTTAACCCCGATTAAGTCTAACTAATATTAAACATATATATAACAAGGTTTAATAAAATCTTAACCTCGATTAAGTCTAATTAAATCTAATTAAACTCTTGGCAAAACAAGGTTTAATAAACTTAAGTTTAACACATTTTAATTTTTAAATTTAAAACATGCATTCAACTGATATAAACCCAAGTAAAAGCTAACTTAAAGTCTAACCAAAATCGATCAGAAACTAAGACATAAACCATCGGTTCAACTTAACCTAAACCTAAACCAAAACATAAACTTAAGTTTAATCCACATCAATCCTAGTTCAAATCTAAACCATAGGTTCAACTTAACTCGAACCTAAACCAAAACATAAACTTTAGTTCAAGACATCGAATCCTGTTCAAATTCAGTCCATGTTCAACCTAACTTGAACCTGCAAACCAAGATATAAATCTTAAATAAGTAACCTTAAATCAACCTAAATCGTCATAAATTTGACATTTTTTAACATAATCGACATAAATCACATTTCAAATCTAAATCGACATAAACTTTATGTATAACCTAAATTGAACCTAAATCGACATAAATCTGATATTTCAAATAAAAATCGGCATAATCAATATAAATCTTACATTTCAAACAAAAATCGACATAATCAACATAAATCTGACATTTCAAACAAAAAAATCAACATAATTATTATAAATTTAACATTTCAAATAAAAAAAATATACATTGGCACAAATTGACATTTCACATAAAATTCGACATAAACAGACATTTTAAATATAATTTTACATAAACTAACATTTTAAACAAAGTTTGACACAAACCGACATTTTAAACATAATTTGACATAAATTAACATAAACCGACATTTTAAACATGAGTTAATCAACATTTTAAACATAATTCAACATAAATTGACATAAACCCACATAAATCAAATAACATTTTTGACAAAATTTAACACAAAAATCGACACAAATCAAAATTTCAAACATTTAAAACAAATTGACACAAGCCGACATTTTAAACAAAAATTCCGACACGACTCGATACCCAAATAAAATCGACATACATTGACATAAATCGATTTTAAACATAATTCGACATAATTTGACATCAATTTAAGTTCAACCCAAATCGAATCGAATTTGACATTATTCAACATAATCGACATCAAATTTAAGTTCGACCTAAATCGAACTTAACTCAACATAACTCAACATAACCGACATAATTCTTAAGTTCAACCTAAATTTAACTTAACTCTACATAAACCGACATAATTTTAAGTTCGACCTAAATCAATCTTAACTCGACATAAACTGAAATAATTCCTAAATTTGACCTAAATAGAGCTTAACTCGACATAAACCGACATAATTTTAAGTTCGATCCAAATCGAGCTTAACATAACATAAAATGACATAATTCTTAAGTTCGACCAAAATCAAACTTAACATAACATAAACTCGACATAATCCTTTGTTCGACTAGTATCAAACTCAACATAAGATGACATAATCTTTTATTTTTGATCCACACGAGCATAACACGACATAAAATTAAACATAAATCAATACAAAAAACCCAAAAAAAATCTCAAATTGACATCAAACCAAAATCAAACTCAAATCAACATAAATTAATATAAAACCCAAAATTAAATCCAAATCGACATAAATTGACATAAATTCCAAATTTCAACCCATATCGACATTCAAGATAAATAAAAAATTAAACATAAATTGACATAATCTAAATCGACATTTCAACCAAACTCGACATCCGAAAACTCCGAAACAACAAACATTTCTGAACAAGTAATTTAAACATTTATATGACATTATTTCTCGACAATGTTTTCTTTTATTAAAGATGAAGCAAATTTCGTTGCATTTTCTTTTCAGACAAGATATAAAGATTTAAAGCAACTCGTTTTATGTGATAAGACGAAACGAAACATTCAAAACAAAACAAAACAAAAAAAATAATCAAATCAAACAAATGTCATGACATGACATGATATCAAAACATAATAAAATGATAAAACAATACAACATGACAAGACATTAAACCAAACACAATGAAATGACAAAATAATATGACATAACATGATACCAAATAAATAAATTGCGAAATGACATAACCCGATAGAAAACAAAACTAACAAAATATATCAAACAACGATACGATACATTACCGACATTTTAGAATAAAAATAAAATGACGACATGACATAACAACGACATGACATGAATCCGACATAATGAAAATAAAGTAAAACAATAATTAAACCAAACATAAAGGTAATAAAATAAAACAACACCATGACATCGCAGAACAAGACAAGAATTCGACAAAAACGATATTACAATAAATGACATTTACGACACGACAAATAGACATCACATAATAAAATGACATAATGACATCACATGACGTTAAGGAGATGACATAAAATGACATGGCATTACGACATCACATGACATTATGAGATAACATAAAATGACAAGACATTATAACATCACATACATTATGTCATGACATAAAATGACATGACATTACGACATGACATAAAATGACATGACATTACGACATGACATAAAATTACATGACATTACGACATGACATAAAATGACATGACATTATGACATCACATCACATTACGACATGACATAAAACAATATGACATACAAACTACGACATACCGACATGACACATGACATGACACACAAAATGATAAAATGATATTACGAGGAAACAAAATTCAAAAAAACAAAACAAAACACTACAAAGGAACGACATACACCCAACATAAACAAAACTTTCTGTACCATCTTTAGAAACATACTACCACGACAACACTAATACTTTTTCGAGGATAAATGTTAACCTTAATCGGGAGTTTTCCCCGGCAATATTATTCGTCAGATGTAATTAACTATGTGCTTTCTCCTATACGAGATTAAAGAACTCGTGATAGATATTTCATCTATAAGACCTCTGGTTACCAAAGATCTTTTATATGATTTTATTATATGAAAAACTTCGCAATTACATAATCTTGGAAGATTTATACCAGATTACTTTCTCTAACTGTTTCCTCAATCTCTATCATGATTAATCCTTATTCAAATTCACCAAAGCTCCGACAATACCTCAGTGTGATAAGAATTAGGGTGATGATGAGAAAGAGAGCGGCGATTCGTTGACATTGACATGATACGGGAATCGACGGTGATGACCTCCGCGACACCGTCGCCATCACAGAAAGCGGCGACTACTTGGGATATCCTCCCTATCTTCGTTAATTAATTTGTCCTCGCAACTATGATAATATGTCTTTGAAAGGCTAATTCTTTTATTCTATATCTTACTCAATCTCAGCAAAATAGAACTAACACCTCTTCGATTCAAAGATTCGTTCATTGATACAAAATCCTAGAATTCCATATTTCAATCACGACTAAAATAACATAAAAATGACATACAAAAAAACAACATATGTCTAATTAGTATTAAGTCTGTTTAAAGAAATGACTTACATCCGATAACATAGAAAGAGGAAATGGATGTCATATTCCATTTCTCAAAATGTCATATGTCGATATCAAAAGAAATGGCGCGCCTACCGTGGATTTGATTTTTACGTGTCAAGGAATACTCCCCATGTTGGGCTTGATGATTATTTTTCATTATTGTTTTTTTATTTTTAAGTGAATTATTTTGGCGCTATAGGACCTCGCCGACTTATCATACAACAAGGAATATTTTCAACACTTCATTTCTCATAATGTACACTACAAACAAAAGTCATCAGTACATATCATTAAGGAAGAAAGTGAAAAGTACACATATTTACATATCACATAGTGCACATACTACAAACTATCAATTTATATCCGATATATATATATGAATAGAACTTCCACATCATCGTTTATCATTAGTATATCCTTGGACATTATTAGACCGTCTATAAACGTTTAACACTCCAAGACACTGTCTGTCACATATGTTATAGGGGTTCGGATGTTCATAGGTCATCGCAATTCCATGTTTGCAAGACTTCAAGCTCTGTATCGTGTCAAACTCATTAGTCGCTTATCGTTCATGCGTTACGCATTATCGAAATACGAGGTTCGGTGACACTTTGGATGCAAGAGCCACAAAATTTGCACCATTTCCTTTGAAATGAAAGAACTGGATCCTCGAGTTAAAAGGATGTGACATATCCTTTCAAATTCTCCAGTCCTGGGACCGTATTTCTCTTCCAAATACAATGGAAAAAAGATTAATTAAGAACACCGTACAAAATGGCCTCTCGAAGTCATGGCTGTCAATATGGGGAGGGATATAATCCCCATCATCATAAATATTAATACAACTATCCGGGATTACGGGGCCTAAGGGCATGACTTCAAGGAAGAGACGCCCGATAATTTGAATTATTTTTAAGAGGGCTGCGATCTACCGTTCATGTCGTAGAGCCTGTGAAAATTAGCTTCCCGTCTCGTAATCGTATCAACACCAATATTGAATAGTCTTTTTACCTTTGCCGCGGATTCATTTATTCGCCGAATGTGTTCTCCTTTAAGATTTCCCTTCCCGGTCCTACCCCGATTCCGGCTTTTATCACGTGATCGATGATAAAGTACTGTTCATCATCATCAAATATTCAGTAAATACCCGAGACCATCCAGGATATTAATTGTTCTTTTGATAATATGTTTATATTGTTCAAAAGTTCTCCTTTCAATAGCGCAAATTTGTCCTACTTTTTTCTCAGAGAGATCCCTCCCCGTCAGCCTTCTTTTTCGGGTATCTTCAAATCTTGCGTAAATGGATATGCGAGGTAATAGTGACATTTCTATCCCGGCTTTTCCTTTCAAAGTCCGGATTGTTACTCTCCGGCATGGGATAGATTTCTTCAAAATGGAGTATCAATGGCCTGATGTCCCAACCGTCCAACATCCTCCATGTGTTTCCTATCCTATAATTGCTTCGTCGAAGCTTCACCATTTATTTTGGTTTCGTCTCTCGCGAACGTGTAAGCCCCAATTTCATCTTTCACACCAGATGCAGGATCTCCGTAACTTCGAATTGAGGTTATCCCGACCTCGTTAACTCGTAGCCGTCGCTTCTCTTTCAAAGTCGTACTCATACCGTCGTCGGAGTTTAAATTCTATCATGGGTGTCCTGTTTACAATTTCGTCTCGTTGACTAGATACAGTAAATTCCACCATGATATATGGATTCAATTTGCAACAAATCAAAATTAAACAGAATTTCGAATTTCACAATGTGTCCGCGGTCCAAAGCAAAAGTCACATCAATCAAATGTGAAAAGTAGTCCGTCTTCAAACATTCTTCCTGTAAATAACTGGGTGATATGTCAAAATAAATTTCATTTTCAAGGATAAATTATGCTTACAAGATTTTACTTAGTAAGCAAAAGAAAGATTTTGAGAGAACAATTTAAATTTGCACAAAGAGCAAAATAAAAATTATTATTATTATCTTTTTATAATATTTTTCCAAATACCTTATAAACAATTCATCGCCATCAAGAGATGGCGACTGTCAGATTTGGTTAAACAAATGTAGAATAATAATAAACCAAGTCCTAACCCAAAAATGTATCGTCTGCAACGTGAACCTTGTAAGATACATAATTTTGCCCAATCATTACCTAAGATGACACCTAACAAATGTTAGATCTTCCACCGAAAATGCCCCAATTGACTGAAGAATAAATAAAATCGACAATCGATGAATTAAGAGAAATAAATTTAGTGATCGATGAAAACCTAAATCAACTTTCATTAGTTCATTCCTTAACGACACAAAAGCTAAGGAAATCATTCAATTGTTAAAAGAATATTAAGACTGCTTTTGCCTCGACTTATGATTTCCAAATGCCCGGGCTAGACCTTTAAGTCGTTGTCCATAAACTTGGAATAAACCAAATTACAATTCCTGTCAAACAAGCCCAAGAAGGATGCGTGTTGAAATAGAGCAATGTCATCACCGATGCTCAATAAAACTAATTGAAGCCGGCTTCGTACGTGAAGAAAATTACCCGACATGGTCATACACATAGTAAAAAGAAGAATGGACTAGTTGTGAGTATGTGTGATTTTCAAAATTTGAATAAAGCTCGCCCCAAAGGAAAAATTTCCTTTTACCAATCCCAAAACTAATGATATACATAGCATCCACACATGTCATATTTGCTTTCATGACAGATCATCTAGATATAACCAAATTAAAATGTTTTCAAAAGACGAATTCAATACAAATTTTTAGAACACCCATAGCATATACCGTTACAAAATAATGCTATTCGATTAAAGAATGTCATGATACATAACAAAGAACTATACAAATTTTTGACAAACTTATACATAACTAAGTCAAATGTTATGTGGATGATTCGTTATTAATAAAGTATAAAACAAAAAATGATCATGTGTATAATTTTGAGAATTGTTTGTTCTGGACAGACAATACAATCTTAAAATGAATCCTTTAAAAATGTGATTTCAGCATTACATAAGGGAGATTTTTAGGATTTTGTTGTTCAATATCATGGAATTGAAATTGATCCTTCTAAAATTGAAGCCATCCTAAATATGCCCCTAATAAAAATCTAACCATCATGGTTCTTCATGTGGAAATTAGCATACATACGACAATTTTTATCCAATCTTTCTGTAGATGTCGACCTCACAGCTTTGACTAGAAAAGATACTAAATTCGTATAGGATGACAATGCCAAATAAGCTCTTGATGACATCAAACAATATTTAAAAACACCTCTTATTTTGGATGCCTCTTGTTCTTAGAAAACCTCTCGATACTTTATACCGCTGCATTAGACACCTTCGGAGCATTACTAACCCAAGTAAATGACGATGGTAATAAAATGCATTATATTATTTGAGTCGTTGTTTACTCGCCTGAAATAAGATACTCGACAATTGAAAAGCATTGTTTAGCTTTAATCTTTGCATCTCAAAAACTAAGACACTATATGTTATTCAAAAATAACCCTTATTTCAAGGGTTAATATGCTTCAATATTTAATGACAAGACCCACACTCTCTGGAAGATTAGCAAGGTGGGAAATGATATTACTCCAATTGGACATAACTTTCATACTTCTACGAGTTGTTAAAGGATAAATCTTGGTAGATTTCTGGCACCACACACCAAGTTCCGTAGAAGAGTCACCTCTCAATGATGATTTATCCGATGAAAAAAATATGGAAAAGAAATCTTAAAAACAATGGTGGGAGTTTTATTTTGACGGAACATCATATGTGCGAAAAGATAAAAAACAGACAATTATACCGTACAAAGCCTAGGTAGATTAATTTTTGGTTACCCCGTACAAAGCGATGATGCCATTTTCTTGTCATTTAACCGAACCCCGTACAAATAATAATGCTGAAATGAGGCGCTCATAATCGTCCGGAGTCGACAATATTAATGAAAATAGAAAGCATTGATATCTACAGGGATTCTCAATTGATTATCAATCAACTGCAGGCACATACAAAACTTTCTTTGAAACCTCCATTGAACAATACTTTTCATTATACTTCCGAAATTACTTCTCAGAAAATTTCTAACGCGACTTTCTTCCCCGATTCCAAGATAAGAAAATTCTTTGCGTATGCCTCGCTAAACTTGCAAAACAATTCACCGTGTGTATGGGGACGATATTCCAATTTCCGTAAAAAGGACGACAAGTTCTTCCCGCATTGATATGGACAATCTTTACGAAAGAATAACGACAATAGACAATGAAGAAAAGGTCGATTGGCGACAACAGATTATCCAATATTTGCAACCGGAAAATTACCCAAAAATAGTTCCATTACAAATCGATTAAACAAAGAGCATTATATTATGCTTTGGTAGATAATATTCTTTATAAACGATCATTGACTCAAATGTGGTTAAGATGTTTAGACCCATCGAAGCTCAAGAGACCATTAAAGAAGTTCATTCGTGTCCGTGGAAAGCACAAAATCCGGACCTAAAATAAAAATAAAAATTAAAAGAATGAGATATTATTGGCCGACAATGATGATCGACTGCTCAAATTGCAAAGAACTCGTTATCAATGTCAAGTACATGGAGTGGTCTTACAATAACCGCTTACATGGCGCACCCAATTGTTGCATCCCGACCATTCGAGTGCCTGCAGCACAGACAAAGTGCCCTATAGACTCTCCATCATCTAAAGGCCATTGTTTTATCTTGGCAGCTACCGATTACTTCTCTAAATGGGCAGAGGCAATACCGGTCGTAGAAGTTAAAGCAGAACAAGTTCTTCACTTCTTCAAAACACACATATCGTCTACAACATTCGAGATTCGGTGAGCCATATTAGATAACACTAGCTAAAAATAAAAAAATGAATAATTTTGTCCAAAGACATGGAATAGACGAGATGATGCCCTACAATCTACTATCTTAAGGCCAATGGATTAAACAAGCCTTCAATAAACGTCGGTACAAATTTTGAAAAGACACGGTGAAGTGGCCGAGATGGCCGCGATGATGAAAAATTGATAGAAGCTTTCATAATTTGATAGGATCACATACCGAACACCAACACGTCAACACCATTTTGCCTGCATATGTTTCTGAAGCCATTTTGCCACTTGAAATACAAATTCCTTCTCTTCCAAGTTGCTATCACAAATAAAATCACCGAAGAAGAAAATGCTAGATACAACTTTAATAAATTAGAAATTTTAGAAGGCAAATACTACAAGCTCAACAAAACCTTGAATTATATTATACAAATGACACAACCTCATGATGAATTGTTCGTCCCAAGATATTCTGTATGTTTGGGAATTATTTTTAGTTCTTCGAAGCTCTATTCTTGCCCACCACAAGATAGAGGAAAATTTGAACCAATATGTGGGCCCATATGTGATTGGAAAACATATTCCGGGGGGGGGGGGGGGGGGCGGTCTTACCAAATCTGGTAGATTATCACGTAGAAAGAATGTCTCTCAATCAATAAGACTTTCCGAAGAAATATCGTGCGACACGAAACAACGACTTGTTTACGAACCGAAAAATATTATAAAAAATATAATAATGATAATTTTTATTTTATTGTTTGTGTAAATTTGAATTGGTCTCTAAAAATCTTTCTTTTGCTTACTAATTAGGCACATGTATGCATAATTTATCCTTGAAAAAGAAATTTAGTCTGACATATCACCCAAATATTTACAAGTAAGAAATGTTAAAGACAAACTACTTTTCACATATCGAATGGTATGACTTTTGCTTCGGACCGCCGACACATCGACAAGGGAGCGCCATCTATTTCACTTTGATTTGTTGCAAATTAAATCCATATATCATGGGTCATTATTCATCAGTCAAACGAAAACGGTGCTGAAACATACACCCTCGATAGAACTTAAAATCCAACGATAAAAACATTTAGGCACGACTTCAAAGACAAGGGATGTACTTCCGATGAACAGGACCTGCATGAGAACCTTGCCTTGGGGATTTTACAGAAGCCTCTACATCCAGGAATGATATCACAACAGTGTGATTACCCGTTCGTTGAGAGACTAAACCGTAATAAACGGCATAAACGACGAAACAATATAGATAAGAAACACATGGAGGATGTCGCCGCTGCGTATCGTGCCATTAATACTCCACTAAGAAATTTATCCCATGCCAGGTAACAAATCCAGACTTTGAAAGAAAATCTAGGATAGAAAAGTCGCAATTACCTCACCCTTATCCATTTCTCGCTCAAGATTTCAAGATATCAGAAAAAGAAGTCGACAGCAGGGACTTCTGTGAGAATAAGACAACGAATTCGCTATTATTTTAGCGGGAGAACTTTCGAACAATATAAACATATTAACAAAAGAACAATTAATATCCTAGACATTCCCAATTATTTACCAAAATATTTGACACAGAACAAACGTCTCATCGACGCTTTATTAAAGCCCGAAATCAAGATAAGGCCTGATAAATTAAAAGGAGAACATATTATGAGCCGAATAAATGGATTCGGGACAAAGGCACGTACCACTCAATAAGAAGTTGCTACAATACAAGAGACAAAGGTAATACTGACCACGGCATGAACAGTAGATCCACCGCTCACTATAATAACTCCAAATTATCGGTGTGTCTCATCACTGGGAAGGCGTCTCTGATCGCGTCCTGATAGCTAATATAAATATTTATGATGAAAGGGATTTGTATCCCTCCTCATATTGACAACCATGACTTCGAGAGGCCATTTTGTACAAAGGTCCTTAATGAATCAAAGAAACCATATTATTTGCTGAGAAATACAAAATACGGACCTCCGAGAATTCAAGGGACATGCCGCATCCTTTAAATCGAGGATCAATTCTTTTGCTTTAAGGAAATGGAAAATTTTATGAAGAATCGTATCCTCTCAGCAAGGTATTGTGCCACTTGCATTTCATAACATTGCGTCGCATGAAAACTCCGATAAGTGACCTAATGGGTATCAAATCCCATTCTAAGCTTGAAGGCTTGCAAACTATGGAATTACCATGACCCTATGAACATCTAAACACTTAAGACATATGTGACAAACATATATATATATATATATATATATATATATATATATATATATATTGGATATTTTAGTATGCGCACTATGATATGTACATATGTACCGTCGACTTCCTTCTCAATGATATGTACCGATGACTTTTTGTTTCGTAATGTACATTATGAAAATGATAAAGTTGAAAATATTCGTTGTCCATGATAAGCTCGTAGTCCTATAAGCATAAATAAATTCCTTAAAAAATAATCACAAATAAAACTCGTAAAATTAACATGAGAATTATTCGACTCCGTAAAAATCAACTGCTTACGGCGTGCCATTTTCTTTCGAATTCCCTATTTTCTTTGAGCATCGACATCCGACATTTTAAGAAATGGAATATGACATCCATTTTCTTCTATGTTATCGATGTAAGTCTTTCCTAACACGGAAATCATGGCATTCCTTAACTCACATCGACATTCGACATTTTAAGATATGGAATATGACATCCATTTCCTCTTTCCATGTTATCGAATGTAAGTCCTTTCTGACAGTGTGAAACCGACATTCCTTTAACCTCTATTAATTACATTTCAAATTTTAAGAAATGGAATATGACATCCATTTCCTCTTTCCATGTTATCAAATGCAAGTCCTTTCTCACACCGAAAACTATGCCATTCCTTTAACTCGACATCGACATTCGACATTTTGAGAAATGGAATATGACATCCATTTCCTTTCCATGTTATCGGATGTAAGTCTCTTTTCCCATTACTTTTGGGAAACTACGCATTCCCTTTAACTCGATATCGACATTCGACATTTTAGAATGGAATATGACATACATTTCCTCTTTCCATGTTATCGGATGTAAGTCCTTCTCGACGGGAAACTATGGCATTCTTGTCTCGACATCGAAATTTGACATTCTCGAGGAATGGAATATGACATATGTTTCCCTTTTCATGATTATTCGATGTAAGTCGTTTCCTCGACATGGAAATTACGGCATTCCGACACGACATCGTACTCGACATTCTAAGAAATTGAATATGACATCCATTTTCTCTTCTTAAGTAATTTTCTTAAAATGGAAATTATAACATTTCCTCTTAAAATCAACATATTGACATTTGACATTTTATATCATCCATTCTAAACTCCAACATTAATATAAGACACCTTCTCGACAAATTAACAAATACGACACTGGGACCATTTTCGCCAACACCAATATGTGCGCACATTTTGCGTATCCCACACATATCAGCCCATTTCGTTGACCCTACTCTTGCGAGGGTCATTTGCTAAACATATTAAGAAAGGAAATCTATCCATATTGATCATATACTCAACAAGATACCACAAACCCTAAGATTTGTAGTAAAAACTCGAAAAAATCCAATTGACTTAAATTTTTAATAATAAATTAAATTAATCAAATCTATAATGACAAACTCTGAAATGATTAATTTCATTGGATCTAAATAAACAAATTTGATTAATATGGTTAATCTTAACCTAAAAGGTCAAATTTTCGTCAAGATGCTCAAATTCATCACTTAATTACCTATTCACCGACTCAAATTTTACATGATTAATCATCAAGACATTACAAACATTAAACTAACAAAAATAAGACATTTGATTACCTGACAATATCAAAATGACTCAATCATATCAACCTCAGTCAAGTCTAGGTTTGGTATTAAGATAAAATGACCGCGATTAAATTTAACAATGACAAAGTTAAATAAATCATACGGTGTCAATTATTAAATTAAATTGATTAATCATAATCAAATAAAGTCAATATTGACAAAGTTTTGACATAAATAAGACAAAATGGTCATCACATGGCCTAAACACCACTACATTGACCTTGTAGCCCTTCTATGACCTAAATGACAAATTAGGTCAAATTGGATCAATCATGACCCAAAGAATGTTCCATCACTTCATTAAACAATTTTTTTACTAAAAATTTTTGAAATTTTGTCAAAAATGACATAAAGATAAAAATATTAACCTTATTAGTCAACTCATAACCTAGATTGTTAAAAATGATCAAATTGTATAACTTATGCCTTCCTTTAATCTCTACCCCGACCTTAAAACAAATGTTAACATGATTCTACGACAATGATCAAAGTTAACCAATCATTTAATTCAAAAGTCACCATCAACACTTGGATAGACCTAAACCCTAAATCGTCAATATGACAAATTTAAACCACAAAATGACAAAACCACCAATTTTGTGACCAAATTAACTAGCGACAAGGTCGAGAAAAGTCACATCGACATCACACTAAATTGATCAATTTGGAGTCAACTTAAGGTCAACCCCAGTCAATATTGGTCAACTATAGTAAAAAATCATCAATTTTGGTCAAAATGCTCAATTTGGAACCAAAAAATGAGAAAAAATTAATCAAATAATTAATAATAATAAATATTTTGATTAATTAAATGGCTAATGATATAATTCCCCATGTTTTAATTAGATAAGTAATTAATTAAAAATGGAAATTTAATTAAAATCCATAAAAGGACAAAATACACAACAAAATTAATCAAATAATTAGTTTCAAAATTATTTTGATTAATTTATTGACTAATAATTTAATTTTCAATATTTTAATTAATGTCATAATTAATTAAAATAAAAATTAAATTAAAAAGTCATGAAATAAGATAAAAATCCAATTTTGAATCAAAATGACATAAAGTAATCAAATAAATTAAATCCAAAGTTATTCGAATTAATAATTTGATTAATAAAATAATTTCCAACATTTTTAATTAATGACATAATTAATTGAAAAGGAAATTAAATTAAAAAGCCATAGATCCAATAAGTAGACTTTTGACCAAAAAAATAACTTTGGCTAAAATGGTCAATTTCTGACCAAATGACGAACGCATTGACCCAATAGGTTAACTTTTGATCAAAAAGTTAACTTTCGTTAAAACGGTTCATTTCTGACCCAATGACCAACCCTTTGACCTAGTAGGTCAACTTTTAACCGAAAAGTCAACTTTAGTCATAATGGTTTGTTAATTCTTGACCCAATGACTAACTCATTGACCCAATAAGTCAACTTTTAAGCAATAAGTCAATTTTAAACAAAATAGTCATTTTTTGACCGAATGACCATCCCATTGACCGAATAGGTCAACTTTGGTTAAAATGGTCGATTTCTGACCCAACGACCAATCCATTGACCCAATATGCAAACTTTTTTACCAAAAAGTTAGCTTTGGTCAAAATGCTCAATTCTTGACTCAACGACCAACCCATTGACCCAATAGGTCAACTTTTGACCAAAAAGTCAATTTTTTGTCAACATAGTTAATTTTTAACCTAATGACTAATTATTGACACAATAAATCATTCTGTGACCAAAAGGTCAACTATTGTAAAAATGGTTAATTCTTGACCCAATGACCAACCCGTTGACCCAATAAGTCAACTTTTTACCAAAAAGTTAACTTTGGTCAAAATGGTCAACCCAACGACCAACCCATTGACTAAATTGGTGAACTTTTGACCAAAATATCAATTTTGGTCAAAATGGTTAATTTCTGACCCAATGACCACCTCATTGACCTAATGGGTCTAATTTTGACCAAAAATTCAACTTTGGTCAAAATAGTCATTTTTTGACCTAATGTCTAATTATTGACACAATAAGTGAATCTCTGACCAAAAAAGTAACTTTGGTCAATATGGTCAATCCTTGACCCTATGACCAACCCATTGACCCTGCTGGTCAACTTTTGACCAAAAAGTCAACTTTAATTAAAATGATCAATCATTGACTAAATGAACCAATCGGTCAACTTTTGACAAAAAAGTCAATTTTGGTCAAAATAGTGAATTTTTGACCTAATGACCACCCAATCAACCCAATAGGTCAACTTTTGACCAAAAGGTTAAATTTGGTCAAAATGGTCAATCCTTGACCCAATGGCCAAGTCGTTGACCTAGGAGGTCAACTTTTCACTAAAAAGTCAACTTTAGTCTAAATGGTCAATCTTTGACCCAATGTCCAACCCATTGACCCTATAAGTCAAATTTTGATCAAAAAGTCAATTTTTGTCAAAATAGTCAATTTTTGATCTAATGACTACCCCATTGACCCAATAAGTCAACTTTTGACCAAAAAGTCATCTTTCGTCAAAATGGTCTATTTCTGACACAACGACCAACTCATTGACCCAATGGGACAACTATTGAACAAAATTTCAATTTTGGTCAAAATATTCAATTCTTGACTAATTGATCAATTATTGACCCAATAAGTCAATCTCTGACCAAAAAGTTAACTTTGGTCAAAATGGTCAATCCTTGAACCAATGATCAACCGATTTACCAAATAGGTCAACATTTGACCAAAAAGTCAACGTTGGTCAAAATGGTCAATCCCTGACCCAATGAATAACTCATTAACCCAATAGGTCAACATTTGACTAAAAAGTAAAGTTTGGTCAAACTGGTCAATTTCTGACCCAATGACCAACCTACAAATCAAATAGGTCGACTTTTAATCAAATAGTCAACTTTGGTCAAAATGATCAATGTCTAAAACAATGACCACCCCATTTACCCTATGGGTCAACTTTTGACCAAAAATTCAATTTTGGTCAAAATAATCAATTTTTGACCTAATGAAAAATTATTGACCCAATAAGTCAATCTCTGACCAAAAAGTCAACTTTAGTTAAAATGGTCAATCCTTAACCTAGTGACCAACCCATTGATCCAATAGGTCAACTTTTGACCAAAAAGTCAATTTTGGTGAAATAGGTCAATTTGTGACCCAATGACAAACTCATTGACCCATAGGTCAACTTTTGACCAAAAAGTCAAATTTTGTCATCCATAGCCCAACGATCAACCCATTAACCCAATAAGTCAACTTTTAACCAAAAAGTCAATTTCGGTCAAAATAGTCAGTTTTTGACATAATGACCAATTATTGACCCAAAAAGTGAATCTCTGACCAAAAATTCAACTTTGGTCAAAATGGTTAATCACTGACCTAATGACCAACCCATTGACCCAATAGGTCAACTTTTGACAAAAAAAGTCAAATTTGGTCAAAATAGTCAACCCTTGACACAATGACAAATCCATTAACCCAATAGGTCAACTTTTGACCAAAACTCAATTTTTGTCAAAATTTTTAATTTATTACCTAATGAATACCCCATTGATCCAATAGATCAACTTTTCACCAAAAAATCAACTTTGGCTAAAATGGTCAATTTATGTCTCAAGGACCAACCCATTGACCCAAAAGGCCAACTTTTGACCAAAAAGTCAACTTTGGTCAAAATGGTCAATTCTTGACACAATGACCAATCCATTGACCCAATAAGTCAACTTTTGTCAAAATAATCAAATTCTGAGCTAATGACCACCAAAGATGCCAACTTTCGATCTAAAAGTTAACTTTCGTCAAAATGGTTAATTTATAACCCAATGACCAACCCATTGACCCAATGGGTCAACTTTTGACCAAGAAGTCAACTTTGGTCAAAATGGTCAATCCTTGACCCAATGACCAACCCATTTTCCCAATAAGTCAACTTTTGACCAAAAAGATAATTTTGGACAAAGTAGTCAATTTTTTGCCTAATGACCACCCCATTGACGCAATAGGTTAACTTTGGCTAAAATAGTCAATTTTTGACCCAATGACCAAACCATTGACCGAATATGCCAACTTTTGATCAAAAAGTCAACTTTGGTTAAAATGATCAAATCATTGACACAATGACCAACCCATTGACCCAATATGTCAGCTTTTGACCAAAAAGTCAATCTTTTGTCAAAATAGTCAATTTTTGACCTAATGACCAATTATTAATCATATAAGTCAATCTCTGACCAAAAAGTCAATTTTGGTAAAAATGGTCAATCCTCGACCCGATGAACAACCCATTGACCCAATAGGTTAACTTTTGACCAAAAAATCAACTTTGGTCAATATGGTCAATCATTGAGCCAATTACCAACCCATTGACGAAATAGGTGAATTTTTGACCAAAAAGTTAATTTTGGTCAAAATGGTAAATTTCTGACCCAATGACCACCTCATTGACAGATGGGTCTATTTTTGACCAAAAATTCAATTTTGGTCAAAATATTAAATTTTTACCTAATGACTAATTATTGACCCAATAAGTCAATCTCTGACTAAAAAGTCAACTTTTGTCAAAATAGTCAAAACTTGATTCTATGACCAACCCATTTACCCTGTAGGTCAACTTTTGACCAAAAACATCAATTTTGGTCAAAATGGTTAATTGTTGACCAAATGAACAAATCAGTCAACTTTTGACTAAAAAGTCAGTTTAGGTCAAAATAGTGAATTTTTGACCTAATGACCACCCAATCGTCCCAATAGGCAACTTTTGACCAAAAAGTTAACTTTGGTCAAAGTGGTCAATTTTTGACCCAATGACCAACCCATTGACCCATTAGGACAACTTTTACTCGAAAAGTCAACTGGTCAAAATGGTCAATCCTTGACCCAATGACCAACTCATTAATCCAATAGATCAACATTTGACCAAGAAGTCAATTTTGGACAAAATAGTTAATTATTGACCGAATAACTACTTATTGACCTAATAAGTAAATCTCTTACCAAAATGTCTACTTTGGTCAAAATTATCAATCCTTAACCCAATAACCAAGCCATTGACCCAATGCATCAACTTTTAACCAAAATGTCAACTTTGGTCAAAATGGTCAATCCTTGACCCAATGACCAACCCATTGACTCAATAAGTTAACTTTAACTAAAAAGTCAATTTTGGTCAAAATACTCAATTTTTTATTTCTGACCCAATGACTACCAAATTGAACAAATGGGTCAACTTTTGATAAAAAAATCAATTTTGGTCAAAACAATCAATTTTTGACCTAATGACGAACTATTAACCAAAGAAGTCATCTATGACCAAAAATGTCTTTAGTCAAAATGGTCAATCCTTGACCCGAAGACCAACCCATTGACCCAATTGCTTAACTTTTGACCAAAAAGTCAACTTTGGTCAAAATGGTCAATCCTTGACCCAAAGACCAACCCATTGACCCAATAGGTCAGCTTTTGACCTAAAAGTCAACTTTGGTTAAAATGGTCAATTTCTGACCCAATGACAAACCCTTTGACCCAATAGGTCAACTTTTGACCAAAATGTCAAGTTTGGTCAAAATGGTCAATCCTTGCTCCAATGACCAACCCATTGACCCAACAGGTCAACTATTGACCCAAAAGTCAATTTTGGCCAATATGGTCAATCCTTGACATAATGACCAACGCATTGACTCAATAGGGAAAATTTTGAACAAAAAGTCAAATTTTGTCAAAATGGTTAATTCTTAACCTAATGACCACCCCATTGGCCCAATTAATTAACTTTTGACTAAAAGTCAAGTTTTGTCAAGTGGTTAGTTTCTGACCCAATGAACAACCCTTTGATCTAATAGGTCAACTTTTTGACAAAAAAATCAACTTTGGTCAAAATGGTTAATCATTGACCCAATGACCCAGAAGGTTAACTTTTGACAAAAAAATGTTAATTTTGGTCAAAATAGTTAATTTTCGACCTAATGACCATTTATTAACCCAATAAGTCAATTTCTGACCAAAATGTAAACTTTGGTCAAAATGGTCATTCCTTGACCCAATGACGAACCCAATGACCCAATAGGTGAACTTTTGACAAAAAAGTTAACTTTGGTCAAAATGATCAATCGTTGACCCAATGATCAACCAATTGACCCAATATGTCAACTTTTGTCCAAAAAGTCAGTTTTAATAAAAAAAAATCAATTTTCGATATAATGAACAATTATTGACCAAATAAGTCAATCTCTGACCAAAAAGTCAACTTTGGTCAAAATGGTCAATTCTTGACCGAATGACCACTTCAGTGACCCAATAGGTCAATGTTTAACCAAAAGTCTACTTTGGTCAAAATCAATCCTTGACCTAATGACGGACCCACTGACTCAATAAGTCAACTTTTGACCAAAATGTCAACTTTGGTCAAAATTTTCAATCCTTAAACTAAAGACAAACCCATTGACCCAACAAGTTAACTTTTCACCAAAAAGTCAATTTTGATCAAAATTGTCAATTTTTTACCTAATTAACACCCCATTGGCACAATAGGTCAACTTTTACCCAAAAAGTCAACTTTGGTGAAAATGTTCAGTTTCTGGTCTAATGACCACCCCATTGTACCAATGTGTCAACTTTTGACAAAAAATTCAATTTTGGTCAAAACAGTCAATTTTTGACCTAATGACCAATTGTTGACCAAATAAGTCATCTCTGACCAAAAAGTCTTCGGTAAAATGGTCAATCCTTAACCCAATGCCCAACCCATTTATCCAATAGGTCAACCTTTGACCAAAAAGTAAATTTTGATAAAAAAATCAATTTTCGTTATAATGAACAATTATTGACCCAATAACTCAATCTCTGACCAAAAAGTCAACTTTGGTCAAAGTGGTAAATTCTTGATCCAATGATCACCTCATTGAGCCAACAGGTCAATTTTTAACCAAAAAGTCCACTTTGGTCAAAATTGTCAATCCTTGACCTAATGACCAACCCATTGACTCACTAGGTCAACTTTTGGACAAAATGTCAACTTTGGTCAAAATGTTCAATCCTTGACCCAAAGACAAACCCATTGACCCAATAGGTTAGATTTTGACTAAAAAGCCAATTTTGATAAAAAAATTGTCAATTTTTGACATAATGATCACCCATTTACAAAATAGGTCAACTTTTGAACAAAAAGTCAACTTTGGTTAAAATTTTAAGTTTCTGACCCAATGGCTAACCCATTGAACCAATGGGCCAACTTTTGACAAAAAAATTCAATTTTGGTAAAAGTAGTAAAATTTTGACCTATTGACCAATTATTGACCAAATAAGTCATCTCTGACCAAAAAGTCTTTGGTCAAAATTGTCAATCCTTGAACCAATGACCAACCCATCGACCTAATAACTCAACTTTCGACCTAAAAGTCAACTTCAGTCAAAATGGTCAATTATGTACCCAATGACCAACCCATTGACCCAATAGGTCAGCTTTTGACCTAAAAGTCAACTTTAGTTAAAATGGTTAATTTTTGACCCAATGACAAACTCTTTGACCCAATAAGTCAACTTTTGACCAAAATGTCAATTTTGTTCAAAATGGTCAATCTTTGACCCAATGACCATCCCATTGACCCAGTTGGTTAACTTTTGACCAAAAAGTCAATTTTGGTCAAAATGGTTAATCCTTGACATAATGACCAGCCTATTGTCCCAATAAGTCAAGTTTTGACCAAAAACCTAAATTTTGTCAAAATAGTCAATTTTTAACCTAATGACCACCCCATTGACCCAATAAGTCAACTTTTGACCAAAAAGTCAAGTTTTGTCAAATGGTCAGTTTCTAACCCAATTACCAACCCATTAACCTAATTGGGCAACTTTTGTCCAAAAAGTCAACTTTGATCAAAATGTTTAACCCTTGACCCAATGAACCAATATGTCCACTTTTGACAAAAAAAGTTTGTTTTAGTCAAAATAGTTAATTTTCGACCTAATGGCCGTTTATCGACCCAATAAGTCAATCTCCGACCAAAATGTAATCTTTGGTCAAAATGGTCATTCCTTGACCCAATGATGAACCCATTGACACAATAGGTCAACTTTTGACCAAAAAGTCAACTTTGGTAAAAATGATCAATCGTGGTCCCAATGACCAACCCAATGACCCAATAAGTCAACTTTTAACTAAAAAAGTCAATTTTGGTCAAAAAAATTAATTATCGATATAACGAATAATTATTGACCCAATAAGTCAATGTCTGACAAAAAAGTCCACTTTGGTCAAAATGGTCAATTCTTGACCCAACGACCACCTCATTGACCCATTAGGTCAACTTTTGATCAAAAAGTTAAATTTGGTCAAAATGTTCAATCCCTGACCCAAAGACCAACCCATTGACCTAGTAGGTCAACTGTTGACCAAAAAGTCAACTTTGGTCAAAATGTTCAATCCTTGACCCAAAGACCAACCCATTGACCTAACAGGTCAATTTTTGACCAAAAAGTCAATTTTGCTCAACACGGTAAATTTTTAACCAAATGACCACCTCATTGACAAAATAGGTAACTTTTGACTAAAAAGTTAACCTTGGTCAAAATGGTCAACTTCTGACTCAATGACCACCCCATTGACTCAATGGGTTAACTTTTGACCATAAATTCAATTTTGGTCAAAACAGTAAATTTTTGACCTAATGAGCAATTATTGATCAAATAAGTCATCTCTGAACAAAAAGTCAATTTTGGTCAAAATGGTCAATCCTTGACCCAATGACCAACCCGTTGACCCAATAGGTCAACTTTTAACCAAAAAGTCAACTTTGCTAAAAAAAAGGTCAATCCTTGACCCAATGACCAACCCATTGACCCAATAGGTCAGCTTTTGACCCAAAAGTCAACTTTGTTTAAAATGGTCAATTTCTGACCCAATGACCAACCCTTTGACCCAAAAGGTTAGCTTTTGACCAAAATGTCAACTTTGATCAACATGGTCAATCCTTAACCCAATGACTAATTCATTGACACAATAGGTACTTTTGACCAAAAAGTTAATTTTGGTCAAAATGGTCAATCCTTGACACAATGACCAACTCATTGACCCAATTGGTCAATTTTTGACCAAAATGTCAATTTTTGTCAAAATAGTCATTTTTTTACCTAATGATCATCCCATTGACCCAATAAGTCATCTTTCGAAAAAAAAATCAAGCTTTGTCAAATGGTCAGTTTTTGACCCAATGACCAGCCTATTGACCCAATAGGTCAACTTTTAATGAAAAAGTCAACTTTGGTCAAAATGGTAAATTCTTGACCAATTGGTCAACATTTGACCAAAAAGTCAAATTTGGTCAAAATAGACAATTTTTGACCTAATGGCCACCCCATTGACCCAATAGGTCAAATTTTGACCAAAAAGTCAATTTTGGTCAAATTGGTCAATCCTTGACCCAATGACCAACACATTGACCCAATAGGTTAGCTTTTGACTCAAAAGTCAACTTTGGTTAAAATGGTCAATTTCGACCCAATGCACCAACTCATTAACCCGATAGATCAACTTTTCGCCAAAAATTCAACTTTGGTCAAAATGATCAATCATCGACCCAATGACTCACCATTAACCCAATAGGTCAACTTTTGACCAAAATGTCAATTTTAGTCAAAATAGTTAACTTTGACCTAATGACAAAAATCGATCCAATAAGTCGATCTTTGACAAAAAATCGAACTTTGTTCAAAATGGTCAATCTTTGACCCAATAAACCATTAGGTCAATTTTTAACCAAAAAGTCAATTTTGGTCAAAATAGTCAATTTTTACTTAATCCCCATCTCATCGACACAATAAGTCAACTTTCGACTCGTAAAGACAACTTTTGTCAAGTGGTCAATTACTCGTCCATCAGCCACCCATTAGTTAACATTTGACTCTAAAATTTAATTTTGGTCAAAATAGTTAATTTTTGCCCTAATGGCCAATTATCGACCCAATAAGTCAATCTCCGACCAAAAAGTCACTTTTAGTCAGAATGGTCAATCCATGACCCAATGACAAACTCATTGACTCAATAGGCTAACTTTTGACCAAAAAGTCAACTTTAGAAAAAATGGTTAATACTTGACCCAATGACTTAATAGGTCAACTTTTGACCAAAAGGTCAATTTTGGTTAAAATAGTGAATTTTTGACCTAATGCCCACCCATCGACCCAATAAGTTAATCCCGACCAAAAAGTTAACTATGGTGAAAATGGTCGATCCTCGACCCAATGACCAACCCATCGACCCAATAAGTCAACTTTTGAACAAAAAGTCAACTTTAGTCAAAATTGTCAATCATCGACCCAACGACCAACCCATCGACCCAATAGGTCAACTTTCGAACAAAAAGTCAATTTTGGTCAATATAGTCATAGTTTGACCTAATGACCACCCCATCGACTCTAATAGATCGACTTTTAACCAAAAAGTGAACATTGGTCAAATTGATCAATTTCTAACAAAATGACCAACCCATTGACTCAAAAGGTCATCTTTCCACCAAAAGGTCAATTTTGGTCAAAATAGCCAATTTTTTACCTCATGACCAATTATTGACCCAATAAGTCAATCTCAAACCAAAGAGTCAAATTTGGTCATAATGGACAATCCTTGACGCAATAACAAGGACATTTTCCCATTAAGTCAACTCTTGACCAAAAAGTTAACTTTGGTCAAAATGGTAAATGTTTGACGCAATGACCAACTCACTGACCCAGTAGATCAACTTTTGACCAAAATGTCAATTTGGGTCAAAATAGTCAATTTTTGACCTAATTACCAATTATTGACCCAATAAGCCAATCTCTGACCAAAACATCAACTTTGGTCATAATGGTCAAACCTTAACCCAATGACCGACCCATTCACCCAATAGGTCAATTTTTTACAAAAAAGTTAACTTTCGTGAAAATGATCAATGCTTGACCCAATATGTAAAGTCCAAACCAAAAAGTTAATTTTTGACCTAATGATCACCCAATTGAACCAATATGTCAACTTTTGACCAAAAAATCAATTTTGGTCAAAATTTTCAATTTCGGACCCAACGACCAACCTATTGACCCAATTAGTCAACTTTTGACAAAAAAGTCAATTTTGGTCAAAATGCTCAAACCTTGACCCAATGAACAACCCGTTTACCCAACAGGTCAAATGTTGACCAAAAAGTCAATTTTGGTCAAAATAGTCAATTTTTGGCCTAATGACCACCCCATTGTCCCAATAGGTCAACATTTGACCAAAAAAGTCAACTTTGGTCAAAATGGTCAATTTCTGACCTAATGACCACCAAATTGACCCAATGGGTCAACATTTGATGAAACAATCAATTTTGGTCAAGATAGCTAATTTTTGACCTAATGAATTATAGATCAAATTAATCAATCTTCGACCAAAAGTCGACTTCGGTCAAAATGGTCAATCCTCGACCCAATGACTAACCCATCGACCCAATAGGTCAACTTTTGACCAAAAAGTCAACTTTGGTCGAAATTGTCGATCCTCGACCCAATGACCGACCAATTGCCCCAAAAGGTCAACTTCAGACAAAAAAAGTCAATTTTGGTCAAAGTAGTCAATTTTTGACTAAATGCCCATTTATTGACCCAATAAGTTGGTCAATCTCTAACCAAAAAGTCAACTTTAGTGAAAGTGATCAATCATTGATTTAATGACCAACCCATTGAACCAATAGGTCAACTTTTGACCAAAAAGTTAACTTTGGTCAAAATGGTCAATTCCTGACCCAATGACCAACCCATTGACTAAATAGGTCAACTTTTGACCAAAAAGTCAACTTTGGTCAAAATGGTCAATTCTTGACCCAACAGATCAACTTTTGAACAAAAATTTAATTTTAGTTAAAATAGTCAATTTTCGATATAATGACCATTTATTGACCCAATAAGTCAATCTCTGACAAAAAAGTAAACTTTGGTAAAAATGATTAATCCTTGACCCAATGACCAACCCGTTGACCCAATAGGTCAACTTTTGACCAAAGTCAACTTTGGTCAAAATGATCAATCGTTGACCGAAAACCAACCCATTGACCCAATAGGTCAACTTTTGACCAAAAAGTTATTTTGGCCATCTATATAATGAATAACTACTGATCCAATAAGTATATCTCCGACCAAAAGTCAAGTTTGGTCAAAATGGTCAATTCTCGACTCAATGACCACCTCATTAACCCAATAGGTCAACTTTTGACCAACAAGTCTACTTAGGTCAAAATGGTCAATCCTTGACGCAAAGACCAACCCATTAACTCAATAGTTCAACTTTTGACCAAAATGTCAACTTTGGTCAAAATGTTCAATCCTTGACCCAAAGACCAACCCATTGACCCAAAAGGTTAGTTTTTGACCAAAAAGCCAATTTTTATCAAAATAATCAATTTTTGACCTAATGATTACCCCATTGATAGAATATGTCAACTTTTGACCAAAAAGTCAACTTTGGTGACAATGTTCAGTTCTGACCCAATGACCACCCCATTGAACCAATGGGTCAACTTTTGACAAAAAATTTAATTTTGGTCAAAACAGTCAATTCTTTACCAATGACCAATTATTGACCAAATAAGTCATCTTCGAGCAAAAATTCTTTGGTCAAAATGGTCAAATTCGACTCAACCATCCCATTGACACAATAGCTCAACTTTTGACCAAAAAGTCAACTTTGGCTAAAATGGTCAATCCTTGACCCAATGACCAACCCATTGACCCAATAGGTTAGCTTTTGACCCAAAAGTCAACTTTATTTAAAATGGTCAATTTCTAACCCAATGACAAACCCTTTGACCCAATAGGTCAACTTTTGACCAAAATGTCAACTTTGGTCAAAATGATCAATCCTTGACCCAATGACCAACCCATTGACACAAGAGGTCAAATTTTGACCAAAAAGTCAATTTTGGTCAAAATGTTCAATCCTTCACAAAATGACCAACCTAGTGACCCAATACGTCAAATTTTGACGAAAGAGTTAAATTTTGTCAAAATAGTCAATTTCTAAACTAATGACCACCCGATTGACCCAATAAGTCAACTTTTGACCAAAAGGTCAAGTTTTGTCAAGTGGTCAGTTTCTGACCCAATGACCAACCCATTGACCTAATAGGGCAACTTTTAACAAAAAAGTCAACTTTGTCAAAATGGTTAATCTTTGACCCATTAACCCCATAGGTCAACTTTTGACAAAAAAAGTTAATTTTGTTCCAAATAGTCAATTTTCGACCTAATGACCGTTTATTGACCCAATAAGTCAATCTCTGACCAAAATGTAAACTTTGGTCAGAATGGTCATTCCTTGACCCAATGACGAAGCCAATGACCCAACAGGTCAACTTTTGACCAAAAAGTCAAAATTTGGTCAAAATGATCAATCGTTGACTCAATGACCAACCCATTGACCCAATAGGTCAACTTTTGACCAAAAAGTTAATTTTGATCAAAAAAATCAAATTTTAATATAATGAAAAATTATTGACCCAATAAGTCAATCTCTGACCAAAAAGTTAACTTTTGTCAAAATGGTCAATTCTTGACCCAATGACCACCTCATTGGCCCGAAGGTCAACTTTTGACCAAAAAGTCTACTTTTGTCAAAATGGTCAATCATTGACCCAATGACCAACCCACTGACTCAATAGGTCAACTTTTGACCAAAATTTCAACTTTGGTCAAAATATTAAATCTTTGACCCAAGGACCAACCCATTGACCCAACAAGTTAACTTTTAACCAAAAAGTCAATTTTGATCAAAATAATCAATTTTTGATGTAATGATCACCTCATTGACAGAATAGGTCAACTTTTGACCAAAAAGTCATCTTTGGTGAAAATGTTCAGTTTCTGACCGAATGACCACCCCATTGCACCAATGGTTCAACTTTTGATAAAAAAATTTGATTTTGGTCAAAACAGTCAATTTTTGACCTAATGACCAATTACTGACCAAATAAGCAATCTCTGACTAAAAAGACTTTGGTCAAAATGGTCAATCCCTGACCCAATGACCAAACTTTGACCCAAACGGTCAACTTTTGACCAAAAAGTCAACTTTGGCCAAAATTATCAATCGTTGACCTGATGACCAACCCATTGACCCAATAGGTCAACTTTTGATCAAAAAGTCAATTTTAGTTAAAAAAATCAATTTTCAATATAATGAACAATTTTTGACCTAATAAGTCAATCTCTGACCAAAAAGTCAACTTTGGTTAAATGGTCATTTCTTGACCCAATGACCACTTCATTGACCCAACAAAAAGTCTACTTTGATCAAAATGGTCAATCCTTGACCTAATGACCTTCCCATTGACTCAATAGGTCAACTTTTGACCAAAATGTTAACTTTAGTCAAAATGTTCAATCCTTGACCCAAAGACCAACCCGTTGACCCAATAGGTTAACTTTTGACCAAAAAGTTAATTTTGCTCAAAATAGTCAATTTTTGACCTAATGACCACCCCATTGACAGGATATGTCAACTTTTGACCAAAAAGTCAACTTTCGTGAAAATGCTCAGTTTCTGACCTAATGACTACCCAATTGAACCAATGGGTCAACTTTTGACAAAAATTTAATGTTGGTCAAAACAATCAATTTTTGACCTAATGAGGAACTATTAACCAAATAAGTCATCTCTGACCAAAAAAAGCCTTTAGTCAAAATGGTCAATTCTTGACCCAAAGACCGACCCATTGACCCAATTGCTCAACCTTTGACCAAAAAGTCAATTTTGGTCAAAATGGTCAACCTTGACCCAATGACCAACCAATTGACCCAATAGGTCAGCTTTTGACCCAAAAGTCAACTTTGGTTAAAATGGTCAATTTCTGACCCAATGACAAACCCTTTGACCCAATAGGTCAACTTTTGACCAAAATGTCAACTTTGGTCAAAATAGTCAATCCTTACTCTAATGACCTACCCATTAACCCAACAGGTCAACTTTTGACTAAAAAGTCAATTTTGCTCAAAATGGTCAATCCTTGACATAATGACCAACCCATTGACTCAATAGGGAAAATTTTGAACAAAAAGTCAAATTTTGTCAAAATAGTCAACTTTTAACCTAATGACCACCCCATTGACCCAATTAATCAACTTTTGAATAAAAGTCAAGTTTTTGACAAAAAAGTCAACTTTGGTCAAAATGGTTAATCGTTGACCCAATGACCCACAAGGTCAACTTTTGACAAAAAAAATGTTAATTTTGGTCAAAATAGTCAATTTTCGACCTAATGACCGTTTATTAACCCAATAAGTCAATTTCTGACCAAAATGTAAACTTTGGTCAAAATGGTCATTCCTTGACCCAATTACGAACCCATTGACCCAATAGGTGAACTTTTGACAAAAAAGTTAACTTTGGTCAAAATGATCAATGGTTGACCCAATGATCAACCAATTGACCCAATATGTCAACTTTTGACCAAAAAGTTAGTTTTGATCAAAAAAATCAATTTTCGATATAATGAACAATTATTGACCCAATAAGTCAATCCCTGACCAAAAAGTCAACTTTGGTCAAAATGGTCAATTCTTGACCCAATGACCACTTCATTGACCGAATAGGTCGACGTTTGACCAAAAAGTCTACTTTGGTCGAAATGGTCAATCATTGATCTAATGACCGACCCATTGACTCAATAGGTGATCTTTTGACCAAAATGTCAACTTTGGTCAAAATTTTCAATCCTTGGACCAAAGACAAACCCATTGACCCAACCAGTTAACTTTTGACCAAAAAGATAATTTTGATCAAAATTGTCAATTTTTGACCAAATTATCACCCCATTGGCACAATAGGTCAACTTTTAACTAAAAAGTCAACTTTGGTGAAAATGTTCAATTTCTGGTTGAAAGACAACCCTATTGAACCAATGGGTCATCTTTTGACAAAAAATTTAATTTTGGTCAAAACAGTCAATTTTTGACCTAATGACCAATTGTTGACCAAATAAGTCATCTCTGACCAAAAAGTCTTCGGTAAAATGGTCAATCCTTGACCCAATGCCCAACCCATTTACCCAATAGGTCAAACTTTGACCAAAAAGTCAATTTTGATCAAAAAAATCAATTTTCGATATAGTGAACAGTTATTGACCCAATAAGGCAATCTCTGACCAAAAAGTGAACTTTGGTCAAAATGGTCAATTCTTGACCCAATGAACACCTCATTGACCCAATAGGTCAATTTTTTACCAAAAAGTCTACTTTGGTCAAAATGGTCAATCCTTGACCCAATGACCAACCCATTGACTCAATAGGTCAACTTTTGATCAAAAAGTCAACTTTGGTCAAAATGCTCATTCCTTGATCTAAAGACCAACCATTGACCCAACAGGTTAACTTTTGACCAAAAAGTAAATTTTGATTAAAATAGTCAATTTTTGACCTAATGATCACCCCATTGACATAATAGGTCAACTTTTGACCAAAAAGTCAACTTTGGTGAAAAAGTTCAGTTTCTGACCTAATGACCACCCCATTTAACCATTGGGTTAACTTTTCACAAAAAATCAATTTTGGTCAAAACCGTCAATTTTTAACCTAATGACCAATTATTTGACCAAATAAGTCATCTCTAACAAAAAATTCTTTGGTCAAAATGGTCAATTATTTACCCAATGACTTACCCATTGACTCGATAACTTAACTTTTGACAAAAAAGTCAACTTTGGTCAAAATGATCAATCCTTGACCCAATAGGTCAGATTTTGACTCAAAAGTCAACTTTGGTTAAAATGGTCAATTTCTGACCCAATGACAAACCCTTTGACCCAATAGGTTGACTTTTGACCAAAAGGTCAACTTTGGTCGAAAGGGTCAATCCTTGACTCAACGACCATCCCATTGACGCAATAGGTTAACTTTTGACCAAAAAGTCAATTTTGGTAAAATGATCAATCATTGACATAATGACCAACCCATTGACCCAATAGGTCAAATTTTGACCAAAAAGTTAAATTTTGTCAAAATAATTAATTTTTATCCTAATGACCACCCCATAGACCCAATAAGTTAAATTTTGGCCAAAAAGTTAAGTTTTGTCAAATGGTCGGTTTCTGACCCAATGACCAACCCTTTGACCTAATATGTCAACTTTTGACAAAAATGTCAGCTTTGTTCAAAATGGTTTATCCTTGACCCAATGACCCTACAGGTCAACTTTTGACAAAAAAGTTAGTTTTGGTCAAAATAGTCAATTTTCGACCTAATGACCGTTTATTGACCTAATAAATCAAACTCTGTCCAAAATGTAAACTTTGGTCAAAATGCTCATTCCTTGACCCAATGACGAACCCATTGACCCAATAGGTCAACTTTTGACCAAAAGTCAACTTTAGTCAAAATGATCAATCGTTGACCCAATGACCAACCCAATGACTCAATAGGAAAACTTTTGACCAAAAAGTTTATTTTGGTAAAAAAAATTCAATTTTCGATATAATGAACAATTATTGACCCAATAAGTCAATCTCTGACCAAAAGTCAACTTTGATCAAAATGCACAATTCTTGACCAAATGACCACCTCATTCAACCAATAGGTCAACTTTTGACCAGAAAACCAACTTTGGTCAAAATTTTCAATCCTTAACCCAATGATCAACCCATTGACCCAATAGGTCAACTTTTGACCAAAAAGTCAACTTTGGGCAAAATGTTCAATCCTTGACCCAATGACAAACCCATTGACCCAACATGTTAACCTTTGACCGAAAAGTTAATTTTGTCAAAACAGTCAATTTTTGACCTAATGACCACCCATTGACAGAATAGGTCAACTTTGACTAAAAAGACAATTTTGGCCTAAATGGACAATTTTTGACCTAATGACCACCCCATTGACCCAATGGGTCAACTTTTGACCAAAAAGTTAATTTTGGTCAAAAAAATTAATTTTTGATTTAATACACAATTATTGACCCAATAAGTCAATCTCTGACCAAAAAAGTCAACTTTGGTCAAAATGATTAATTCTTGACCCAATGACCACCTAGTTGACCTAATAGGTCAACTTTTGACCAAAAAGTTAAATTTGGACAAAATGGTTAATCTTTAACCCAATGATCAACCCATTGACCCAATAGTTCAATGTTTGACCAAAAAGTCAACTTTGGGCAAAATCTTCAATCCTTGACCTAATAACAAACCCATTGACCCAACATGTTAACTTTTGACCGAAATGTTAATTTTATCAAAACAGTCAATTTTTAACCTAATGACCACCCATTGACAGAATAGGTCAACTTTGACCAAAAAATCAACTTTGGTCAAAATGATCAATTTATGACCCAATGACCACCACATTGACCCAATGGGTCAACCTTTGACCACAAAGTTAATTTTGGTCAAAAAAATCAATTTTCGATTTAATAAACAATTATTGACCCAATAAGTAAAATTCTGCTAAAAGTTAACTTTTGTCAAAATGATTATTTCTTGACGCAATGACCACCTAATTGACCCAATAGGTCAACTTTTGACCAAAAAGTTAACTTTGGCCAAAATGGTCAATCCTTAACCCAATGATCAACCCATTGACCCAATAGGTCAACTTTTGACCAAAAAGTCAACTTTAGGCAAAATGTTCAATCCTTGACCCAATCACCAACCCATTGACCCAACAAGTTAACTTTTGACCGAAAAGTCAATATTGGTCAAAACAATCAATTTTTGACCTAATGACCACCCGATTGACATAATTGGTCAACTTTGACTAAAAAGTCACTTTTGGTCAAAATGGTCAATTTATGACCCAATAACCACCCCATTGACCCAATGGGACCACTTTTGACCAAAAATTCAATTTTGGTCAAAAGACTCAATTTTTGGCATAATGACTAATTCTTGACCAAAAAAGTCATGTCGACCAAAAAGTGAACTTTGGCCAAAATGGTCAATCCTTGACCCAATGACCAACCCATTAACCCAATATGTCAACTTTTGACCAAAAAGTTAACATTGCTTAAAAAGGTCAATCTTGCCCAATGACAAACCCATTGACCAAATAGGTCAGTTTTTGACCCAAAAGTTAACTTTGCTTAAAATGGTCAATTTCTGACCCAATGACCAACCCTTTCACCCAAAAAGTTAATTTTGACCAATATGTCAACATTAGTCAAAATGGTCAATCCTTGACCCAATGACCAACCCAATAACACAATAAGTAATGTTTTGACCAAAATGTCAATTTTGATCAAAATGTTCAATCTTTGACACAATGTCAATTTTGACCAAAATGTCAATTTTTAATTTATTACCTAATGAATACCCCATTGATCCAATAGATCAACTTTTCACCAAAAAATCAACTTTGGCTATAATGGTCAATTTATTTCTCAAGGACCAACCCATTGACCCAATAGGCCAACTTTTGACCAAAAAGTCAACTTTGGTCAAAATGGTCAATTCTTGACACAATGACCAATCCATTGACCCAATAAGTCAACTTTTGTCAAAATAATCAAATTCTGAGCTAATGACCACCAAATATGCCAACTTTCGATCAAAAAGTTAACTTTCGTCAAAATGGTTAATTTATAACCCAATGACCAACCCATTGACCCAATGGGACAACTTTTGACCAAGAAGTCAACTTTGGTCAAAATGGTTAATTCTTGACCCAATGACCAACCCATTTACCCAATAAGTCAACTTTTGACCAAAAAGATAATTTTGGACAAAATAGTCAATTTTTGGCCTAATGACCACCCCATTGACGCAATAGGTTAACTTTGGCTAAAATAGTCTATTTATGACCCAATGACCAAACCATTGACCGAATATGCCAACTTTTGATCAAAAAGTCAACTTTGGTTAAAATGATCAAATCATTGACACAATGACCAACCAATTGACCCAATATGTCAGCTTTTGACCAAAAAGTCAATCTTTTGTCAAAATAGTCAATTTTTGACCTAATGACTAATTATTAATTCTAAAAGTCAATCTCTGACCAAAAAGTCAATTTTGGTAAAAATGGTCAATCCTCGACCCGATGAACAACCCACAGACCCAATAGGTTACCTTTTGACCAAAAAATCAACTTTGGTCAATATGGTCAATTATTGAGCCAATTACCAACGCATTGACGAAATAGGTGAATTTTTGACCAAAAAGTTAATTTTGGTCAAAATGGTAAATTTCTGACCCAATGACCACCTCATTGACGGATGGATCCATTTTCGACCAAAAATTCAATTTTGGTCAAAATATTAAATTTTTACCTAATGACTAATTATTGACCCAATAAGTCGATCTGACTAAAAAGTCAACTTTTGTCAAAATAGTCAAAACTTGATTCTATGACCAACCCATTTACCCTGTAGGTCAACTTTTGACCAAAAACATCAATTTTGGTCAAAATGGTTAATTGTTGACCAAATGAACAAATCAGTCAACTTTTGACTAAAAAGTCAGTTTAGGTCAAAATAGTGAATTTTTGACCTAATGACCACCCAATCGTCCCAATAGGCAACTTTTGACCAAAAAGTTAACTTTGGTCAAAGTGGTCAATTTTTGACCCAATGACCAACCCATTGACCCATTAGGACAACTTTTACTCGAAAAGTCAACTGGTCAAAATGGTCAATCCTTGACCCCAATTTTTGACCTAATGACGAACTATTAACTAAAGAAGTCATCTCTGACCAAAAAAGTCTTTAGTCAAAATGGTCAATTCTTGACCCAAAGACCAACCCATTGACCCCATTGCTTAACTTTTGACCAAAAAGTCAACTTTGGTCAAAATGGTCAATCCTTGACCCAATGACCAACCCATTGACCCAATAGGTCAGCTTTTGACCCAAAAGTCAACTTTGGTTAAAATGGTCAATTTCTGACCCAATGACAAACCCTTTGACCCAATAGGTCAACTTTTGACCAAAATGTCAACTTTGGTCAAAATGGTCAATCCTTGCTCCAATGACCAACCCATTGACCCAACAGGTCAACTATAGACCCAAAAGTTAATTTGGCCAAATTGGTCAATCCCTGACATAATGACCAACCCATTGACTCAATAGGGAAAATTTTGAACAAAAAGTCAAATTTTGTCAAAATGGTTAATTCTTAACCTAATGACCACCCCATTGGCCCAATTAATTAACTTTTGACTAAAAGTCAAGTTTTGTCAAGTGGTTAGTTTCTGACCCAATGAACAACCCGTTGATCTAATAGGTCAACTTTTTGACAAAAAAATCAACTTTGGTCAAAATGGTTAATCATTGACCCAATGACCCACAAGGTCAACTTTTGACAAAAAAAATGTTAATTTTGGTCAAAATAGTCAATTTTCGACCTAATGACCATTTATTAACCCAATAAGTCAATTTCTGACCAAAATGTAAACTTTGGTCAAAATGGTCATTCCTTAACCCAATGACAAACCCATTGACCCAATAGGTGAACTTTTGACAAAAAAGTTAACTTTGGTCAAAATGATCAATCGTTGACCCAATGATCAACCAATTCACCCAATATGTCAACTTTTGTCCAAAAAGTCAGTTTTGATCAAAAAAAATCAATTTTCGATATAATGAACAATTATTGACCAAATAAATCAATCTCTGACCAAAAAGTCAACTTTGGTCAAAATGGTCAATTCTTGACCGAATGACCACTTCAGTGACCCAATAGGTCAATGTTTAACCAAAAGTCTACTTTGGTCAAAATCAATCCTTGACCTAATGACGGACCCACTGACTCAATAAGTCAATTTTTGACCAAAATGTCAACTTTGGTCAAAATTTTCAATCCTTAAACCAAAGACAAACCCATTGACCCAACAAGTTAACTTTTCACCAAAAAGTCAATTTTGATCAAAATTGTCAATTTTTTACCTAATTAACACCCCATTGGCACAATAGGTCAACTTTTACCCAAAAAGTCAACTTTGGTGAAAATGTTCAGTTTCTGGTCGAATGACCACCCCATTGTACCAATGTGTCAACTTTTGACAAAAAATTCAATTTTGGTCAAAACAGTCAATTTTTAACCTAATGTCCAATTGTTGACCAAATAAGTCATCTCTGACAAAAAAGTCTTTGGTAAAATGGTCAATCCTTGACCCAATGCCCAACCCATTTATCCAATAGGTCAACCTTTGACCAAAAAGTCAATTTTTATCAAAAAAATCAATTTTCGTTATAATGAACATTTATTGACCCAATAAGTCAATCTCTGACCAAAAAGTCAACTTTGGTCAAAGTGGTCAATTCTTGATCCAATGACCACCTCATTGTGCCAGCAGGTCAATTTTTAACCAAAAAGTCCACTTTGGTCAAAATTGTCAATCCTTGACCTAATGACCAACCCATTGACTCAATAGGTCAACTTTTGGACAAAATGTCAACTTTGGTCAAAATGTTCAATCCTTGACCCAAAGACAAACCCATTGACCCAATAGGTTAGATTTTGACTAAAAAGCCAATTTTGATAAAAAAAATTGTCAATTTTTGACATAATGATCACCCATTTACAAAATAGGTCAACTTTTGACCAAAAAGTCAACTTTGGTTAAAATTTTAAGTTTCTGACCCAATGACTAACCCATTGAACCAATGGGCCAACTTTTGACAAAAAAATTCAATTTTGGTAAAAGTAGTAAAATTTTGACCTATTGACCAATTATTGACCAAATAAGTCATCTCTGACCAAAAAGTCTTTGGTCAAAATTGTCAATCCTTGAACCAATGACCAACCCATTGACCCAATAGCTCAACTTTCGACATAAAAGTCAACTTCAGTCAAAATGGTCAATTATGTACCCAATGACCAACCCATTGACCCAATAGGTCAGCTTTTGACCTAAAAGTCAACTTTAGTTAAAATGGTTAATTTTTGACCCAATGACAAACTCTTTGACCCGATAAGTCAACTTTTGACCAAAATGTCAATTTTGTTCAAAATGGTCAATCTTTGACCCAATGACCATCCCATCGACCCGATTGGTTAACTTTTGACCAAAAAGTCGATTTTGGTCGAAATGGTTAATCCTCGACATAATGACCAGCCTATTGTCCTAATAAGTCAAGTTTTGACCAAAAACCTAAATTTTGTCAAAATAGTCAATTTTTAACCTAATGACCACCCAATTGACCCAATAAGTCAACTTTTGACCAAAAAGTCAAGTTTTGTCAAATGGTCAGTTTCTAACCCAATTACCAACCCATTAACCTAATTGGGCAACTTTTGTCCAAAAAGTCAACTTTGATCAAAATGTTTAACCCTTGACCCAATGAACCAATATGTCCACTTTTGACAAAAAAAAGTTTGTTTTGGTCAAAATAGTTAATTTTTGACCTAATGGCCGTTTATTGACCCAATAAGTCAATCTCTGACCAAAATGTAATCTTTGGTCAAAATGGTCATTCCTTGACCCAATGATGAACCCATTGACACAATAGGTCAACTTTTGACCAAAAAGTCAACTTTGGTAAAAATGATCAATCGTGGTCCCAATGACCAACCCAATGACCCAATAAGTCAACTTTTGACTAAAAAAGTCAATTTTGGTCAAAAAAATTAATTATCGATATAACGAATAATTATTGACCCAATAAGTCAATGTCTGACAAAAAAGTCCACTTTGGTCAAAATGGTCAATTCTTGACCCAACGACCACCTCATTGACCCATTAGGTCAACTTTTGATCAAAAAGTTAAATTTGGTCAAAATGTTCAATCCCTGACCCAAAGACCAACCCATTGACCTAGTAGGTCAACTTTTGACCAAAAAGTCAACTTTGGTCAAAATGTTCGATCCTTGACCCAAAGACCAACCCATTGACCTAACAGGTTAATTTTTGACCAAAAAGTCAATTTTGCTCAACACGGTAAATTTTTAACCAAATGACCACCTCATTGACAAAATAGGTAACTTTTGACTAAAAAGTCAACCTTGGTCAAAATGGTCAACTTCTGACCCAATGACCACCCCATTGACTCAATGGGTTAACTTTTGACCATAAATTCAATTTTGGTCAAAACAGTAAATTTTTGACCTAATGAGCAATTATTGATCAAATAAGTCATCTCTGAACAAAAAGTCAATTTTGGTCAAAATGGTCAATCCTTGACCCAATGACCAACCCGTTGACCCAATAGGTCAACTTTTAACCAAAAAGTCAACTTTACTAAAAAAAAAAGGTCAATCCTTGACCCAATTACCAACCCATTGACCCAATAGGTCAGCTTTTGACCTAAAAGTCAACTTTATTTAAAATGGTCAATTTCTGACCCAATGACCAACCCTTTGACCCAAAAGGTTAGCTTTTGACCAAAATGTCAACTTTGATCAACATGGTCAATCCTTAACCCAATGACTAATTCATTGACACAATAGGTACTTTTGACCAAGAAGTTAATTTTGGTCAAAATGGTCAATCCTTGACACAATGACCAACTCATTGACCCAATTGGTCAATTTTTGACCAAAATGTCAATTTTTGTCAAAATAGTCATTTTTTTACCTAATGATAATCCCATTGACCCAATAAGTCATCTTTCGAAAAACAAATCAAGCTTTGTCAAATGGTCAGTTTTTGACCTAACGATCAACATTTATCGATCTAACAGTCAACTTTTAATGAAAAAGTCAACTTTGGTCAAAATGGTAAATTCTCGACCAATTGGTCAACTTTCGACTAAAAGTCAAATTTGGTCAAAATAGTCAATTTTCGACCTAATGACCACCCCATTGACCCAATAGGTCAAATTTTGACCAAAAAGTCAATTTTGGTCAAATTGGTCAATCCTTGACCCAATGACCAACACATTGACCCAATAGGTTAGCTTTTGACTCAAAAGTCAACTTTGGTTAAAATGGTCAATTTCTGACCCAATGACCAACTCATTAACCCAATAGATCAACTTTTCGCCAAAAATTCAACTTTGGTCAAAATGATCAATCATTGACCCAATGACTCACCATTAACCCAATAGGTCAACTTTTGACCAAAATGTCAATTTTAGTCAAAATAGTTAACTTTTGACCTAATGACAAAAAATTGACCCAATAAGTCAATCTTTGACAAAAAATTGAACTTTGTTCAAAATGGTCAATCCTTGACCCAATCACCAACCCATTAACCCATTAGGTTAGTTTTTAACCAAAAAGTCAATTTTGGTCAAAATAGTCAATTTTTTACTTAATCCCCATCTCATTGACACAATAGGTCAACTTTTGACCAGAAAGACAACTTTTGTCAAGTGGTCAATTACTGGCCCATTGGCCACCCATTGGTTAACATTTGACCCAAAATTTAATTTTGGTCAAAATAGTTAATTTTTGCCCTAATGGCCAATTATTGACCCAATAACTCAATCTCTGACCAAAAAGTCACTTTTAGTCAGAATGGTCAATCCATGACCCAATGACAAACTCATTGACTCAATAGGCTAACTTTTGACCAAAAAGTCAACTTTAGAAAAAATGGTTAATACTTGACCCAATGACTTAATAGGTCAACTTTTGACCAAAAAGTCAATTTTGGTTAAAATAGTGAATTTTTGACCTAATGCCCACCCATTGACCCAATAAGTTAATCCTGACCAAAAAGTTAACTATGGTGAAAATGGTCAATCCTTGACCCAATGACCAACCCACTGACCCAATAAGTCAACTTTTGAACAAAAAGTCAACTTTAGTCAAAATTGTCAATCATTGACCCAACGACCAACCCATTGACCCAATAGGTCAACTTTTGAACAAAAAGTCAATTTTGGTCAATATAGTCATGTTTTGACCTAATGACCACCCCATTGACCCAATAGGTCAACTTTTAACCAAAAAGTGAACATTGGTCAAATTGATCAATTTCTAACAAAATGACCAACCCATTGACTCAAAAGGTCATCTTTCCACCAAAAGGTCAATTTTGGTCAAAATAGCCAATTTTTTACCTCATGACCAATTATTGACCCAATAAGTCAATCTCAAACCAAAGAGTCAAATTTGGTCATAACTGGACAATCCTCGACGCAATAACGAAGACATTTTCCCATTAAGTCAACTCTCGACCAAAAAGTTAACTTTGGTCAAAATGGTAAATGTTCGACGCAATGACTAACTCCATCGACCCAGTAGATCAACTTTTGACCAAATGTCAATTTGGGTCAAAATAGTCAATTTTTGACCTAATTACAAATTATTGACCCAATAAGCCAATCTCTGACCAAAACGTCAACTTTGGTCATAATGGTCAAACCTTAACCCAATGACCGACCCATTCACCCAATAGGTCAATTTTTTACAAAAAAGTTAACTTTCGTGAAAATGATCAATGCTTGACCCAATATGTAAAGTCCAAACCAAAAAGTTAATTTTTGACCTAATGATCACCCAATTGAACCAATATGTCAACTTTTGACCAAAAAATCAATTTTGGTCAAAATTTTCAATTTCGGACCCAACGACTAACCTATTGACCCAATTAGTCAACTTTTGACAAAAAGTCAATTTTGGTCAAAATGCTCAAACCTTGACCCAATGAACAACCCGTTTACCCAACAGGTCAAATGTTGACCAAAAAGTCAATTTTGGTCAAAATAGTCAATTTTTGGCCTAATGACCACCCCATTGTCCCAATAGGTCAACATTTGACCAAAAAAGTCAACTTTGGTCAAAAAGGTCAATTTCTGACCTAATGACCACCAAATTGACCCAATGGGTCAACATTTGATGAAACAATCAATTTTGGTCAAGATAGCTAATTTTTGACCTAATGAATTATAGATCAAATTAATCAATCTCTGACCAAAAAGTCAACTTCGGTCAAAATGGTCAATCCTTGACCCAATGACTAACCCATTGACCCAATAGGTCAACTTTTGACCAAAAAGTCAACTTTGGTCAAAATTGTCAGTCCTTGACCCAATGACCAACCAATTGCCCCAAAAGGTCAACTTCAGACAAAAAAAGTCAATTTTGGTCAAAGTAGTCAATTTTTGACTAAATGCCCATTTATTGACCCAATAAGTTGGTCAATCTCTAACCAAAAAGTCAACTTTAGTGAAAGTGATCAATCATTGATTTAATGACCAACCCATTGAACCAATAGGTCAACTTTTGACCAAAAAGTTAACTTTGGTCAAAATGGTCAGTTCCTGACCCAATGACCAACTCATTGACCTAATAGGTCAACTTTTGACCAAAAAGTCAACTTTGGTCAAAATGGTCAATCCTTGACCCAATAGGTCAACTTTTGACCAAAAAGTTAATTTTAGTTAAAATAGTCAATTTTCGATATAATGACCATTTATTGACCCAATAAGTCAATCTCTGACAAAAAAGTAAACTTTGGTAAAAATGGTTAATCCTTGACCCAATGACCAACCCGTTGACCCAATAGGTCAACTTTTGACCAAAAAGTCAACTTTGGTCAAAATGATCAATCGTTGACCCAAAAACCAACCCATTGACCCAATAGGTCAACTTTTGACCAAAAAGTTATTTTGGCCATCTATATAATGAATAACTACTGACCCAATAAGTATATCTCTGACCAAAAGTCAAGTTTGGTCAAAATGGTCAATTCTTGACTCAATGACCACCTCATTAACCCAATAGGTCAACTTTTGACCAACAAGTCTACTTAGGTCAAAATGGTCAATCCTTGACGCAAAGACCAACCCATTAACTCAATAGTTCAACTTTTGACCAAAATGTCAACTTTGGTCAAAATGTTCAATCCTTGACCCAAAGACCAACCCATTGACCCAAAAGGTTAGTTTTTGACCAAAAAGCCAATTTTTATCAAAATAGTCAATTTTTGACCTAATGATTACCCCATTGATAGAATATGTCAACTTTTGACCAAAAAGTCAACTTTGGTGACAATGTTCAGTTCTGACCCAATGACCACCCCATTGAACCAATGGGTCAACTTTTGACAAAAAATTTAATTTTGGTCAAAACAGTCAATTCTTTACCAATGACCAATTATTGACCAAATAAGTCATCTTCGAGCAAAAATTCTTTGGTCAAAATGGTCAAATCTTGACCCAACCATCCCATTGACACAATAGCTCAACTTTTGACCAAAAAGTCAACTTTGGCTAAAATGGTCAATCCTTGACCCAATGACCAACCCATTGACCCAATAGGTTAGCTTTTGACCCAAAAGTCAACTTTATTTAAAATGGTCAATTTCTAACCCAATGACAAACCCTTTGACCCAATAGGTCAACTTTTGACCAAAATGTCAACTTTGGTCAAAATGATCAATCCTTGACCCAATGACCAACCCATTGACGAGGACAGGAAGGGAAACCCGCCGGGAATACTCCGTCATGGGCAAGTGGACCCGATGCCATTAGTCATCAAGAGAATGGTAAAGAGATTGATAACATGGAGGGTATTGCCAGCAGACTGCATACCCAATAGCTGCATCATCAATATCTACAAACAGGGTGACTGTATACCCCCACACATAGATCACCATGACTTTGTCGAGCCTTTCGCACGATCTCTTTCCCGAGCGAGTGCAACATCATGTTCGGATCCGACCTCCGGATAGCAGGTCCAGGTGAGTTCCGAGGGCCGGTGAAGATACCACTACCGGTAGGTTCCGTCATGATATCGAAGGGTAACGGAGCGTATATCGCCAAGCATCGCATACCAGGAGTACCAAGTGAAGCGGATCTCGCTTACGTTCGTGAGGATGGACGACGTAAAAACACCTTACCATTTCCAGCCGTACCCGGAGCTAGAAAGCCTCCGACCTTACGAGCCGCGAGTTACATGGAAAATATCACACCTCCAATGTACATCCATACGGCATCCTTGCCAAGGATGGCTTGGAAGGTGATGTTATTGACCATGTATCTCACTATTCGTACATGGACTTTTGACAGTATGCTTCTTTAGATGGATCGACAAAGATCATACACGATCCGTTTTGAGTCTACATGGATTGTATGAAATATATTCCGTATCAAGTTGTACGATGTATCTTCAGCATGATTGGAATGAAAGTGACCATGTCACATTTTTGGCCTTCACCTCTTTTGTGCAAATTGGTTGGGAAACGCCGTTAAAGTTAAATGAACTTCGAACAAAGAATAGAAAAGAAAAAAAGAACAGAAGAAAACTTTCGTTAAAAAAAAGAGGATCTAAAAAAAAATGACAAACACCAAATTCACATGAACATTAAATAAATAACAAAATAAAATTTGAATCATTAAAGGATAAACAAAATCAACAAGAATGTTAAATCAAATCTCTATCAAAATTCAAATTCAATCTTTCCAGATTCCAAATCTCTATCAAAATTCAAATTCAATCTTTCCAGATTCCAAATCTCTATCAAATCTCAAATTCGATCTTTCCAGATCTCACATCAAACATCACATCAAATTCAAACACTTGGGTCGAGGATTTTACATCCAAGACCTGCACTGCTTTAGGATTCTCTTCCTATCGCACCGAAATACATCAAATTCAAACTTTTGGGTCGAGGATTTTACATCCAAGACCGCACTCGCTAGGATTCTCTTCCTATTGCACCGAAATACATCAATCCAAACTTTTGGGTCGAGGATTTTACATCCAAGACCGCACCGCTTTAGGATTTTCTTCCTACCGCACCGAAATACATCAATTCAAACCTTTGGGTCGAGGATTTTACATCCAAGACCGCACCGCTTTAGGATTCTCTTCCTATTGCACTCGAAATACATCAAATCCAAACTTTCGGGTCGAGGATTTTACATCCAAGACCGCACTCGCTTTAGGATTCTCTTCCTATCGCACCGAAGTACATCAAATTCAAACTTTTGGGTCGAGGATTTTACATCCAAGACTCGCACCGCTTTAGGATTCTTTTCCTTCTCGCACCGAAATACATCAATCCAAACTTTTGGGTCGAGGATTTTACATCCAAGACCGCACCGCTTTAGGATTTTCTTCCTACCGCACCGAAATACATCAATTCAAACCTTTCGGGTCGAGGATTTTACATCCAAGACCGCACCGCTTAGGATTTTCTTCTTACCGCACCGAAATACATCAAATTCAAACTTTTCGGGTCGAGGATTTTACATCCAAGACCGCACCGTTTTAGGATTCTCTTCCTATCGCACCGAAATACATCAAATCCAAACTTTCGGGGTCGAGGATTTTACATCCAAGACCGCACCGCTTTAGGATTCTTTTCCTACTCGCACCGAAATACATCAAATTCAAACCTTTGGGTCGAGGATTTTACATCCAAGATCGCACCGCTTTAGGATTCTCTTCCTATTGCACCGAAATACATCAAATCCAAACTTTGGGTCGAGGATTTTACATCCAAGACCGCACTCGCTTTAGGATTCTTTCCTATCGCACCGAAATACATCAAATCCAAACTTTTGGGTCGAGGATTTTACATCCAAGACCGCACCGCTTTAGGATTTTCTTCCTACTCGCACTCGAAATACATCAAATTCAAACTCTCGGGTCGAGGATTTTACATCCAAGACTCGCACCGCTTTTAGGATTCTCTTCCTACCGCACCGAAATACATCAAATTCAAACTCCCGAGGTCGAGGATTTTACATCCGAGACCGCATCGCTTTAGGATTCTTCCCCTATTGCACCGAAATACATCAAATCAAACTCTCGAGGTTAAGGATTTTACATCCAATACCGCATTACTTCCGAGATCTTTCCTCATTGTAATGATCCAATCCAATCGATTCGATCTTCTTTTGGGGTCGAAGATGTTACATCTAAAACTTCAAAATTCCAATTTTCATTTCAAATCAAATTCCTTCAAATTAATTCTGACAAACTTCAATCTAAATCGAAACTCCAAATTGAAATCTAAACTCACATATCATGACTCGAACATGAAACAAAATAAAATCTAAATCGAAATTCTCCTGCATCATGTGATTTGGGATTCACCTCCTTTTCCTTTCCCTAGCCGAGAGTTCAAGAATCTCCCGCTTCCGTAGATATACTCGACACTCCCCGACGGAAATTCTTCTACTTCGTCCCAGTTTGTCACTTGACATATGTGTTGGTTTTGTTGATCGCTTCGGTCAACACCACACGCGCGGTGTGCTCCGTCACTCACCACACCTATCGGGGGTCCATTTGTTGACCTCATTTTCGATGAGGTCTTCTCTTCTTCTCTTTAGTACTTAGGATCTAGCCTTAGGCTTTTCCTTCGACTATCTTAGAGGACTAGAATCGGGATCCACCATCTAGAATTTTAAACCACTTCTTAACTCCCCGCAAACTCCACAAACTCGACCGTAGACCCCTAATCACCTGCAGGGTTGAAATCAAATGTGGAAGTTTAAAGGATGAGTTCCTATAGGACTCTTCGGCCTTAGGATCGCCCAGGTAGCCCGGTCCGGTGAAGGGTCGACTCGCACACACACTACACTTTCACACACCTCCTAAAAACACACCCATACCCGACTTCGACCTCCCGACTCATGTAGGTGATTCACATGGATGGTCCTTAACCCCTAAGCCCTCGGCTAAGAGGGTTAGGAACAACACTGGTGAATGCCTCAAAATGAGTCCCTTCATGGCTCATGTGGGCTTGATATGGCTTCATGGCTCAACAAAAATGATTTCATTTCACTTACATCCACCCAATCTTCCATTTTCCAAATTTTCAATTTTTGACCCCAGGGACCCAAACCCCACTCAAATTCAACCCAAAGCTAAAAGGCCCAATTTTGACCTAAACCTAAACCTAGCCCAAATGAGCCCAAATCCTAAAATCAAAACCTAACCAAAGCCAAAACCTCTTTGAAACACTCCCATAAATATTTCTCAACATTTATTTTACATCAATTTCAACCCTAGCCCAACATTGGCCCAAGTTAGCCCAATTTGACCTACATAGGCTCACTTACCAATTAAACCCAAATTCAAACCAATTCAAACCCAAATCACCTCAAACTTGTTTCAAACCACTCATGAAGCATCCCTAAAACCAAACTCAACAATTATTTGGCCCAAGCCTTTACCAAAATCTCATCCCAAAATCCATTTTAAATTTAAAAGCCCACTTCCCTAAACCTCCCTAAAAGCCCATTTCCACCAAACATAAAAGCCCAAATTTGGCCCTAAAGCCCACATGACATTTCCATTTGTCATCCATTTAATCAAAGCCATTCCCTAAGTTATAATTCCATCATCAAACAATTCCAAATCAAGCCCCATACAAATTCACACCAAAATATCCAAAATTCTTAAAACCCATTTTTATGAAATCGACCCAACCTTTTCCCAAGCCAAATGGAGCCATGAACAAGCCATTCTCAAGCCACATGAAGCCATGAGGGCTTTCGACTTGTCATTAGTCCATTTATGGCAAGAAGAGGGGGTTCTTTCTTAAACCTCCTTTAACCTTTTTTTACCTTAAGCATGTCACACACTAAACCATGCTTAGCCACCTCACCATGGATGGAGACTTCACCACTCCATGGCAAACTCGACCCAACCGATCCTCTCAACCTCAAAATCAGAGCCATGGGGAGGTGCACCCAACCCAAACCAATGGGTTGACCAAATTGAAGCCAAAATGACCCCTTCCCCATTCCATTTTGATTCAACCACTTTACACATGGCAGCCACCAATTGCCTTCACAAACATCAAGCCCCGACCCACCCGACCCCGAGGGTGACCCATGCCCGCCGGCCACCCACCCCGCCGCCGGAAAACACCATGGCCGAAAGCTCACATATGAGCCAACATTGGAATTCTCCATCGCCGACTTGTCCCAACCCAAATGGATAGCATGGCCGTTCTTCCCTCGACCTAAGCAATCGATCCCAACCATTAAACCCCCCGGGAGAGCCTCCAACCATGCCTATTTAAACACCACCCCCTCACGGCCATGAGAAGAGAGTTGCAAAACCTTGCCAAAACTCCGCCAAAATTGTTCCGTACCCCTCCTCATACACAGAGCACTTGATCCCCAAGTGAGATCCCCCTGCCATTTCTTCTCTCGCGAGCTCAATTTCGTAGTCGAAATCCAAGCCCAAAACCAGGACACTCCTCCACAGCGAGCCAATCCCCAAATTGATTGTCTCTACACCTTCACCGTACCAAGGGAAGGTGTCCACCAAGAAAAGCCCCATCTCCGTGTCACCTAGTTGCTCCAGCCTCCAAGCTTTGTGATCGGCCGTGGTCGAAGTCCAACCTAGTACAATTCACTGTACCAGGAGACTTCATCCGGAGCTTGCTAGGACCCAATCGGAGGTGCAAAGCAACTCTCGCATCGAAGCCACACTTCTCCGAGCAAAGGTACGAGCTAATTCTTCATCCCGAGCTTCGGAGATTCTCCACTTCAAATGCCTTAATTTCAATGCATGTTTACCGTATGGATGTGTTCGTCTCTTCAAGACGAATCCATAGAGCATAAGAACACGAAAATCCATCGAGAATCGAGTGAGTTCTTAGTGGTTGGAGTGTGGACGGTCACGGATCACACCGGCCATGGACAATGAACGGATGCCGTCCATTTAATACACGCGCGCACGGACGGCCAGGATCGCGCCGGATGAGAAGATGGAGCGATAGCAACGGGTCCCGGAGCGCCGACGCGGATGGCGGCGTCGAATGGAATCGCGACGCGTGTGCCTTCTGAGACGCTAAGGCCGACGCGGCGCCGCGTCACTTAAGTAGATAAATAGGGGTATTTTCTATTTATTTAATTCCCGTAACTTTAAAAATTCATAACTTTGTGTAGAAAAATCACAAAAATAAAATAAAAATACCCTCTTGCTCAGTGGAATAGAGGAGAATAATGTGGAAAAGAAATTAATTAATTTTGTCCAGTATTTTATTTTTAATTAATTATTTACTCCCTGCATTGTTTTAATTCTCCATGCATGTATACAATTCACCATGGCATGAGACTATAGGGCTTTTGAAGCCTCTGAACTTAGGGACATTCCTTGAATTTTCCAAGGTCAGAGGCCATCTCTGTGAAAAGTTATTGATTTTTCAAATGCATGTTGCTGTTTTAAGTATTTTAATTTCAAAAATTAGCATGTTGTGAAATAAATTCTAGAAAAATTTGGTGATGTTCCTTATGACCAGAGAACCCTAGGAAAAATAGGATTTGAGTTAATTCACTTAGATTAACCCTAAATTGCTTAAACACCCAAAATAGGTTTCTAATTAATTAGAGTTAACCATAGATCAAATTGACTTGAAATCAATTCTCCACTGACCTTTAGGATCAGAGGAACCCATCATAAAAATTTGAGGTCAATTGGACTTGGTTAGCCCCACTAATTGGGTTAATTAAGCCACTTAGTCATTTTAAATTTTAAAAATTCATAACTTTCAAAATATCTTTCAAAAATTCACCAAATTGGTTTTGGAGTCTCTCTGATATTAGGGGAGTTTAGGAAAATTAAAATTTCAATTTTCTAAAAAAGTTGATTTTTAATATTATTTTAATATTTTTAATAATTAAAAAATAATAAAAATCACAAAAATAATAAAATTCACCAAAATGTCATATTTTGAATTTCAATCACTTAGGAACAAGTCCCATATTTTTCCTAGGTCTATTTAGTGAGATATTAATTTTTAAAGCTCTAGGGTAATTTTAAAATTAAAAAATGTATTTTCTAAGCATTTTCACCAAAATAATTATAATAAATCAAAGAAAAATCAGAAAATTGTAAAGTTTGGTTCTCTAGAACCCTTGATATCAGAGAGAATTTTAAAAATTATAAAATTTATTTTTCAACATTTATTTTATTTTTAAATTAATTAATACTCCAGAACTTAGAATAATTCTAATAAATAAAATATAATTCAAAAAATTACAAAATTTGGTCCAAGTGGTCCTCTGGTCATTAGGAATGTCCCCTAATTTTCTTAAGGACAGAAACTTTCCCTTGGTCATATTATTGAATTTTCCTTGGAAATTTCTATTTTCTACAAAAAATAATTATATAAATAAATTAAATACAAAAAAAAATCACATTTTCTCCTCTCATGTCTTTATTGACACATAAATGAAGTCACATAAAAATTTCAAGTTCATTTGAGTTCAATTTAGTGAGTTATGAAATTATTAGGCTTAAAGGGCAAAATGGTAATTAAAATTTTAACCCTTAATTAAAACTTTAGGTTTAATAAAAATTAACAAGTAAAATATTTGATCCTAATCTGATTTGGATGATTGAAATTTAATAATTAAAGGGTAGAAACCCATTAAGCAATTTAAAATGATTAAACTTTAATTAAATAATTAATTGAATTTGAAGAATAATAAAATTGAATTATTAAAATAGGGATATTATTAGGAAGAGATTTATTCTTTAATTTAAAAATCCCTAAATTAATCATCTCATTAATATTCAACTCTTAATTAAAATGATAACTCAAATTTAAAATATTAAAAGACTTAATCATTAAACTAAAATTAAATCAATAAACTCTTTCAAAAAATTTCAATTAAATTAAATTAAATTAAAATTAAATTAAATTAAATAAACAAATTAAATTAAATTAAATGAATTAAATACATTAAATTAAATAAATAAAATTAAATTAAATTAAATTAAATAAAATTAAATAAATTAATTAAAATTAAATAAATAAATTAAATTAAATTAAATAAATTAAATTAAGTTAAAATTAAATTAAAATTAAATTAAGAAATTAAATCAAATAAATTAAATTGAATTAAATTAAATCAAATCAAACTAAATTAAATTGAATTAAATTAAATTAAATTAAATTAAATTAAATTAAGTTGAATTAAATAACCTCACTTAAGACATGAAGAAATAAATCTAAAATAACTTGAACACTATTCCAAACTTAAATCATTAATTTCAACTTAAATTAATCACAAATCATTAAATATCATTTTGCCCTTAGGAGCTTTAGTTATCATAACTCCTAAATAGAACATTAAAATGAAATGTTACTTCACTTATGGACATTCAAATGTCCTAGTTCACCGAGCAAGTTAACAAAACTCGAAAACCTCGAACGATCGATTCATTTACACAATTAAATTCATTTAGACTTAAAACAATCCTAGAAATATCGAAAAGATGTTCGGGATCTCTCCTAAGCACTTCCTCAATATGATAGGATGTTGATAAGAACAATCGAACTTAATTGTTCTTCGATGAAGAAAATCGTCTTCAAACTAAAAACACAAAGAACCTAGACGTCATAGGAAATGACTAGCCATAGATTAGAAATTTGGTAAAAACCATAAACCTTTCCCTTAGCCTTTACCTAGGAACTTGCTTAAATACTCTAACTCGTGTTTTAAGTGCAACTCGGATGACGGGAAGACCCTCCAGTGTACGCTTTTATTTTATCGCTAGCTTTATTTTATTGCAAAAGCACTTTATTTTTCTTGCATGATAAACAACAGCTTGCATGAAAACCTACACCTTTAGGACGTAAACCAAAACCGAAACCCAAAATTAAAATAAAAGACACTACAAGATAAAATTCACCTCCACAACATTTCAAAATATAAGACAACTCAAAATTTAATCACAAACTGTAACACAAAACTACAATTACAACTAAATTAAAACGTCTTGTTGGATGATCGAGAATACCTCTGATGATGTAACCTACGTGTTGCTAACCTGGATTTCCCATGGTCTAAATGAAAGTGTGGAACTCATTCAATCGAGTTTAGCAAATTCATCCGGACTAAGTGAATCCGATAAAAATAATGATGCCGGAAGGATGGAACCGCGGGATCTTAACCGGTGTCGTTATAATCAACTTTAAGATTTGTTTTAATTAAAACACAAAAAACACTTGGAAATTAAAACTTCTCTAAACCGAACACTTCTCTCATCTCTCGATTTATGATTTCTAAAACTAAACCTCTGCAACGACAAGGAGCTCTGAGCATGGTGGGCAAGACGGCCATCGTCGTCGCCAAGAAACTCGTGCCGAGCATCAGCAAAACTTTCCTAGAATTAAATAACAAAGCCGTAGGACTTCGAGGTAGTCCGCCTAGTGCAACATAAATCCTCAACTCTTCGTTAGTGCATCCGTATTGCAAATTAAGCCCTAACCGGTCTTAGGATTCCGAGGTAGTCGTCCGATACGACATAAACCCTCATATCTTCTAGTGCAATTTGTATGATTCTATCATATAAATATAAGCCCTAATTAACTAAATCGGCAAGATTAAAACATTAAATAAACATTAGGACTTTCCTAAATCCAAGCCAAACAATAGGATAGTCGGGAGATTACCGAAGTCCGCTTCGAATCCGTGATCTCTCCTACTTTTCTTCCTTTGAATTCCCAAAATAAAAATGTTCTAAATTCGATCCATTCCCTATCGAAATTTCCAAAATTCAATCCTTTGAAAACTTAAACTTTCAAATTCCCGAGAGCATGAATTATCGATTATTATCGAGAGTTTTCTTAGGTGATTCCCGTCACTTAAGATGTAATTAACTATAGTGGGCTTGCCCTTATAAGGAACTTTAAGAACCTGTGTAATATAAACCCCGTTTAATAGTTTCATATTAAGCAGTGGAATTTGTCTGGCTTATAAAATTGGTTTCGCAGACCAAACGGATGTCACAAATCTTCTAGTTTATTTAACCGAGCCCCACCGTCAAGCAAAGTGTGTCTATCCTTAGGGATAGATACACTGGCTTGCGTGTGGTGCTCGTTTATATAAACTATTCGGGATGCGAGATCGGTTTGATTTCATATCTTAAAATCTTCAAAATTTAAAATTATTTTCAAAATCAAATATTACTTTCTAAATTATATCTATATTTAAATTAAATTAAAAAATTCGCCGACAACTTCTGTAGGCGACCCCTTTTTCAAAATAAAACACACAACCTAAAAATATGCCGACATATTTCTGGCGACTCCGCTGGGGACTAGTTCCTCTCTCCATCTTAATCAAATAATTCTGCTTTCAAAAATCGGTAGTGTATCCATATCCCTTGTGGGTCAAACTACCCTTCCTTCCGTCGGATACTATGTTCATTTCTACCTCGAACAAGTATAACCAACATTCTCTCGGATTTAGGAGCCACCGTTTAGTACACCCATAAACAGAGAGGTTCCGAGATCCTTTTACCTCATTTCCGAGGTGGGGCGGACCCCCAATAAGTGTTAGTTTAGGAGTGATCCTTCGGGTCGAGAAGTCTTCGCTTAAGACTCTCTTTTCCCTTCCAACTCCGATTCGATTCCTTACCTTCTCTACACCTTTCGAACACTCCGTTCTAAATAAACAAACCCTTTAATAAGTGATTCCTTTTTATAAATACATGAACATGAATGAGTTCGGACTCTTTTCAATTCCTTTCTTTTCGTCCTAAAGAAAAGAAGCATAACTCGGGACCGACAAACCGAATCTACCCCGCAGAAATGGAAGCCCCAAAACTGATTTTCTCCTTCACCAATGGACTGGACCTCGCTGTCTATAAGGATGAGTTGCCCGACAATGGAATCATCCGATTCGGACAAGGATTTGAAAACACGAACGTCAAGATCACCGACGTCTCCCTTTTCGCACTGATGAACAAGGTATCTGAAGCTGAAGAGCCGCCGCTTCGAGTTCAACCTCAGGTCAACCCAAGAATTCCCTCCTCTACAAAGGATCCCGACTAAGAGGAATACCGCTGTCCGCAGAGGACCGTTCTTTCTACCCCCACCGGTCTAGTCGTTTCTCGCACCTACCCCGACTTTTGCCAAATCTAAGGGGAAAGAAATCCAAGATTATGATGGACTCGTTACCGTGGAGGGTACAGATCTTCCCGTAAGACCTTCCGTTTTCGAAATCGGGTCCAGCTCAAAGATTCCGTCACTAACAAAGACCCGCAGAAGAAATAGAAATAGTAGGATCGCTAAAGAAGCCGTGGCCGCCGAAATTGCTTTCCTAGAAGAAATTCCAGAACCGCCGTAATATACACCGCCGCCTCGAATACATACCACCGTTGGGAGGAAGCAGATTTCATCCCCTCTCCGCCGCGAAGATGAAGAAAACATTCGCAAGATTGCCGCCACATTACCACGACTCGCATATTACAACGATAGCCGCAAGAAAAGAGCTAGAACTACGCCGTGTTGCTTCGACCGCAAACTTTGGTAGAAAAGTTAGCGAAGAAGGAAAACTCGCCCCGTATCGAAATTCTACGGAGGATGTGGCGGGTGCCGCCAAATCCCGTCTCGGGCCCCGAGTAGAACCCGCCATCATGGCGTAAAAGCCAAGTAAAAGGATGAAGGCTAGTCCGCCCGTTGTCGTCTCGGATTACGATTAGTGGAGGATACCACCTTCCAAAGATTTGGCCGACGCACCATCCGCCGCCGAAGGATGGTATGGCGTCCCACCACCGGCGCAACTGAGATCGAAACAACAACTCGAGAAAGAAAGTCTCGCCAGAGACTCGAATCGAAGAAAGTGCTACCGCGATAAAGGGGACTCGTGAGAAGGGGACCCTGCAGCCTATCGCACGACAACCACGAAGACACACGTAAAGCCCCGCTAGAAGATGCCATGGAAAAGCCGAGAACCGATATCCGACGGTTGGCAAAAGAAAGAGAGGAAAAGTTCGGAGACGAGATTGATTCATCGGAATTCATGGACGACGAATACGCGTAAATCAACATGGTCGAGACACGAGCTTCATCGCCTTCGCAAGGTGCTCCCGCAACATGCAGAAAGAGAGGAGCCGTAACCGATGAGGAGGCGGCTTCGGGAGAAAGACGACACGATCGCTCAAATGGCGAAAAGGATGGAAGAGATGGCCGTAGCCTCCGGCCACTCTCCGCAGTCAAGTACAACCACATAGAGAGACACCCCCGCAGGTCATTCACATCAGTAGACGGAGGAAAGGAGATTACGTCCGTCAACTGGGGATGATCACCGAAAAGGATACAACACAAAGTATGATTCCCGAAAAGGATATCAAGAACTTGGTAGAACAAGCAGGTGCGAGAGGCCTTAGCACAATCGAAGAGCGGAACATCCATTCGGACGGGTAGACCTTACCCCGAAGAATTCGACGCTGTCCAATACCCGAAAGGCTTCGTACCACCTCTGTTCAAGACCTTCGACGGAACCGGGAACCCCCGACAAAGATGTGGCACACTTTCGTGCCGCTTGTTGCAATGCCGGCGGGAGCGATGCATTACTCTTCCGACAGTTCGTCAGCAGTCTGTCAGGAATCACCTTCGACTGGTATGCAGAATTACCAAATGGTTCGGTGAAGACGTTCTCAGAGCTAGAGAACCTCTTCATCAAGCGATTCGCCGGAGCTCAGCACCACATCACTATAGGTGATTTAGTGGTAGAGAAACAAAAGCCGAATGAAACCTTGGTGGACTACATACTTCGATGGAGGAACTTAAGCATGAAGTGTGAGCCACAGTTACAAGAACAAAGATGCACATCGCATTTTACTAAAAAGCATCCATGGCCCGATAAGCACTTCTCCTCAAGGGATTCACTATTAAGACTTTCGAGAAGTTGTTAAGCAAGGCCGGAAGCTTGCAAGAGGAGGCAAAGCAATTAAGTTTCACCGATAAAACGTATAAACAAAAGCCTGTAAAGACTTTTGAAAAGAAATCCGGATCGTTGCAGCGAATTGACAAAGGCAAGCAACCGATGCAAATGCCACCGTAACGGCCGCAAAGAACCACAACAGAACTACCAGCAACCCCGGCCCAGCTATCAGTCATCGCTACACTATGAACAACCGCCTCGTCCGCAACGTACGTTAAGGGAGCTTCTGAGCAGGGAGTATCCGTTCAAGAATGAAGCAGTGCCGAAAATGTTCCGCAGCTTGATGAAGACTCCGCATTTCCAGCTGCCGTAGCCTAAAAGACCAGTAGGAAGTCAACAAGAAAGGTGATCCCAACTTTCGCCCTTACCACTCGATGCTTCGGGCACAAAATAGAAGATTGCATTACCTTCAAAAGTTGGCCCAATGACAACCTTCGGAAAGGGAATATAACGATCCCGAAGGAGTACATGAAGGAACCCCAGAAAGGAGGTTCCGTCAATGTTGTCTCGACTGATCCCATCATTCCAATAGATCCCTATACGACTGACGATGGATGGACTACCGCTCGGACGAGGTCTTCCAAAAAGATTTTAGACAAGATCCGCATCGCTTCGTACGAGCTTCAATTCGTAGTTTGAAACCCGTTAAGCCGGTACTATCACTCGCGATGTAAGAACCACCTCAACAGGAGACGATCGAAGAAAAGAAGAAAATTGACGAAGAAGAGAAGACCGAGGCACCTAAGGCTAGACTAGGGGCCGCTTATCCTAGGATAGTCGTTTCCGATTCGGGGAGAAATCCCTCGAACCCCCGACTCGTATGATTATCCGCTCACTTCGTGGGATCATATAATGATAAGGGTGATGGCGTTGGCTACGTTTGATCGTTTCTAACGATTACGTAACTAACGATAATCCGGATATCGATTTCGATACCAACGACAATTCTCAAATCATACACGATCTCGACAAGCAAAATAATGAAGAAAACATCCATCAAGGAGGCTACGAGAGTTCAACAAGCAACGAATCTATCTGTGAGTTTCGAGGAGCTCCAACTACGATGAGAGTTAGAGCCTTCGCACTCGAAGCTAATCCGGAAGAGCCCGTCATTCCGATTCAAGAAGAGACACCGGCGAGCTCAACAATAGATTCGCAGGAAATTACGAAGTCAACTTAAGGAGTGGAAAAGTTCTACCTCCGAGAATGGGTCCAAAAGACAAAGGAAAGGTGTGGTCGTTCGCAGAAGAACCAACCCCGGCGAAGAAACACCCATTCGAGAAGAAAACGAGACACATGAAAACAAAGTGGACTACAACGTGCTAGCCCATCTGTAGGAAACTACCGAACCAAACCGAGCATCTACGACGCTCTCATCTTATCAAAGGAGATGAGAGAAGCTCCGATCAAGGCCTTACTCGATCCAGTAAATTTGCTTAGCTCAAATGGCCGAGAGTCCTTAGATGAGGTTCGCTCGTTAAAGGAACAACGAGGTGTTACCTTCACGTACGACGACCTACTACTTGGAACAATAGACCACAACCGGCCGTTGTACATTTCAGCTTACAATCGGAAAATTCACACTCTCCGCAGTATTGGTGGATCCAGGAGCATCAATCAATATAATGAATCTCGCGAACGCTAAGCATACTGGAAATCGATGCCCGCGAGCTCGAGGCGACAAAATGTTATTAAGAGGATTCAATCGTAAAGGAGAAAGAGCCCTCGGCTCAATAACGCTATCGATGAAGACCGGTGACTTAGCAAAGACAACCGCGAAATTTCACATAATCGATTCGAAACATCGTTCAACGCTCTACCTGGGCCGACCACGGATACATGAAAACAGGATGGTACCATCATCTCTACATCGAGGCATCAAGTACTACGATGGAGGGGAACAAAGGCATCAAAGGTGACTTACAACCATTCTCCGTACATGAAATTGGAATCCACGAGGATGCAACCTTATTATGCACCACCGAAGAAAACGATCTTCTCCGCAGATACCATAACAAATGAAGCAAAGAAAGTTCGGGACAACGAAGAACCCGAAGTTCTAGTCCAATCAGCCACTCACCACTCCCTTACGGCGAGATGGTGAAGGTTTCTCCACAACTCGCATCCGAGGTCGAGGCCGGGGACGAGGTCGTGGTAGAGACATTAGGACAACCGGACAGAGGAAACCAACCATCAATGTCGATCGGGAAGATAGTTCTGAAGAAGAAAGAGAAATCAAACAAGAAGCAGCGACAATAAGTCAGAAGAAGCCGCAATTCAGGATCCCTTTCGAAGATGAAAGAAACGAAGAATATAAATCGATGTACGAGAAGATTAACCACTACGTACATACTATGACCCTGACCCCGATCCATTCTAATAAGATCGAGGGTATGGAGGTCAAAGAGGTACGTAGCGGTGGTGCAAAACCAATCAAATTCTACCGTGGTGCTTCTTCCTCCAAAACTGAAAATAATGTACAACTCGAAGATGCTACTTCATCGAATTAATGGAATTGCCTTTCGAGTGGTACTCTCCCCGTGTTCAAAATTTAATTCAACGTGGTTTCTTACCTCGACAGTGGACAAAAGGTCAATCACAACGTTTTGAAAATTTATGGAATAACTCCGGTCGTCCACCCAACTCAAAACATGGTCTCGGATTTGGCACAGTAGGATCGTTGACGATACTGAATTTTGCTTGGTTGTCACCTCGCGAATCTAATGAAAACCGCATGGAAACTACGACGAACTCGAAGATTTACAAATTGGAGACGCTCCACCGTAATTCGAAGAAGAAATCAAATCTACAATAGATGAGTTAATGTAGTTAACTTAGGTACTAGCGAAGAGCCTAAACCTACCTTTGTTAGCTCTTTACTCAATAAAGAAGACTCCAAAGAAATAATCAAGTTATTAATGAAATTCAAAGACTGTTTTGCTTGGAGCTACGATGAGATGCCAGGTTTAACTCCAGAGGTCGCAATCCATAAACTAGGAGTGGACCCTACTTCGTTCCGACCGTACAAGGTCCCGTAAGAATGCGTCTAGAAATCGAACAACAAGTCATAGCTCGAAGTTAAAAAGTTAATGTACGCTAAATTTGTCCGTGAAGAACAATACCCGACTTGGTTAGCCAACGTGGTACCAGCCATGAAGAAGAATGGTCGATCGGAATTTGTGTGGACTTCGTAGATTTAAACAAGGCATGTCCAAAAGATGAATTTCCTCTACCGATCCTGGAATTAATGATCGACATCGCTTCAACGCACGAAATATTCTCATTCATGGATGGATCTTCGTGATACAACCAAATAAAAATGGCTCCGTAAGACGAAAAACTTACAACATTCGTAACGCCGATCGGAGTATATTGCTACACAAAGTGATGCCATTCGGATCAAGAACGCAGAGCAACCTACCGAGAGAGCAATGACAAGAATTTTTGATGATCTCATCCATAATCAAGTCGAATGTTATGTGGACGATGTGGTCATCAAAAGCAAAATAAAGGACAACCACTTGTATGATTTGAGGATTGTTTTCGAACGATTAAGACAATTTAACCTTAAGATGAATCCCTTAAAATGCGCCTTCGGCGTCACCTCCGGGAAATTCTTAGGATTCGTCGTCCGACATCGTGGAATCGAAATCGACCCGGAAAGATTAAAGCTATCTTAGAAATGCCGCCTCCCAAAACCTTAAAACAACTACGATCTTTTCAAGGGAAGTCGGCATATCTTCGACGCTTCATCTCAAACCCGTCAGTAGGTGTCACCTTTCTCGCATTAGTTAAAAAGGACGCCAAATTTATTCGGGAAGAGAAATGCCGTAAGGCCTTCGAGGACATTAAACAATATTTAATGACACCTCCCGTCTTAGCAGCCCTGGGCCTCGTGTAGACCGCTAATACTTTATACCGCGGCTTTAGACGACTCTCTCGAGCCTCGATAACCTGTGTCAATGATGAGGGTAAAGAAAATGCTCTTTACTACTTAGCCGTCGTCATCGCCGACGGAAATAAGGTATCCCGCAATCGAAAAGCATTGTTTGGTCCTCGATCTTCGCCGCTCAAAAGCTCGTGCATTACATGCTTTCTCATAAGGTCAACCTCGATCTCGAAGTTTAATCCATCGCAATACTTCGATGACCCGCCCAACGCTTTCCGGCGGACTCGCCGTATGGTCGATGATATTATCGCAATTCGATATAACTTTCGTGCCTCTCCGTGCCGTAAAAGGACAAGTCCTTGCGTACTTCCTCGCAAAGACACCCTTTCACGGCGAATCTCCTCTCAATGATGATTTCGCCGCATGAACAAATAATGAATCTAGAAGACCATGATGATCGACGTTGGGAATTATATTTCGACGGAGCATCTTCAGCACATAAAGACAAAGAATCGCAAGTGATAGTGCCCGGTGAGGCAGGGATCAGACTAATCTTTATAACACCGGAGCGGGGGATGTTAAGATACTCCTACCACTTGACAGAGTCGTGTACAAACAACGAAGTGGAATACGAAGCCCTCAAAACGGGACTGGAATTAACCATTCAAATGGGGATAACAGTACATCAACATCTACGGGATTCACAAGCTAATCATTCAACAGATCACGGACAATACAGAATTTTAAAACCAAGACTCGAGCAATACTTCCAAGTATGCCATACAAACTGTTGGAACGCATTCCGAATGTGACGATCTACAAAATTCCCGTAAAAGAAAATGCTTTAGCGGATGCGCTAGCCCGTCTCGCAAAAGAATTTGCCTCGTTTACAAGATGAATCGGTGGAAGTGTCGCTCACGGACGCTGTGTCCTATCACAACTCGACATAGACACGATACACAAATCGAAAAGGAAAAAGGATCAATCATGCAAGAGAAGGATGTGAAAACACGGAAGATCAGGCGGCAACCATTAATAGATTACTTGCAAACAGAAAGCTACCAGCACGATAGGTCGCTAGCCCATCAGATCAAGAAAAGAACTCTGTCCTACGCATTAATAAACAACACGTTATACAGAAGGTCTTTCGATCAAATGTGGCTAAGGTGCCTAAGCGGGTCCGAGGCCCGTAAAATTGTTAAGGAGATACACTCAGGACTCTGTGGCGCTCACCAGTCGGGTCCGAAAATGAAAATGAAAATTAAAAGACTAGGGTACTACCGGCCCTCGATGATGACCGACCGCATGAAAATCGCCAAGAGCCGTCATCGCTGCCAAGTGCACGGAGTGGTTCTACACCAACCTCCAAATGTGCTACATCCGACAATCGCACGCGGCCATTCGAATGTTGGGGCACGGATATAGCGGGTCCAATGAACCACCGTCGTCAAAAGGACATCGCTTCATTCTTGCGGCTACGGATTACTTTTCCAAGCGGGCAGAGGCAGCTCCACTTAGAGAAGTGAAAGCACATCACGTACTACAATTTTTCAAGAACCAAGTTGTTTACCGTTTCGGGTGCCGCGCGAATCATCTCGGATAACGGTCAGCATTCGAAGTACGCAAATCAACAATTTTGTCGTGAGACATGGAATCGACCGGCGATATTCGACGATTTACTACCCAAGAGCAAACGGCCTCGTCGAAGCTTTTAATAAAACTCTCGTTCAAATTTTAAAGAAAATCTTGGACGATAATAAGAGAAATTGGCACGAGAAGTTGTTAGAAGCCTTATGGGCTTACCGGACAACCTTCGTAACTCCTACGCAAGCTACACCTTACGCTCTCGGTGTATGGGTCCGAGGCAAGTGTTACCTTTAGAGGTTCAGCTCCCTTCACTCGAATTCGCAGCTTGCAAATAAAATCACAATGAAGAGAACGCCAAATTACGACTCGAAGAATTAGAAAGCCCGGAAGGGAAGAGACTTGCAGCCGCAATGCAATTTAGAATTATACCAAGCTAAGATGATTCGAGCTCATGATAAACCGGTCCGCCCGAGAACCTTCAAAGTTGGTGATCTAGTTCTCGTTCTCAAAGACCTATTCTCGCACACCGCAAGATAGGAGGAAAATTCGAACCCACTCGGGAAGGACCATTCGTAGTCGAGGCAGCCTACTCAGAGGCTCCTACCAGCCTAGCTGAATCGCCAGGGAGAACGACATATGCTTCCGATCAATGGACGATACTTGAAAAAGTATTACGCTACCTGATGTTTCGAAGGAATGAACTTTCCATCCCTAGAAACACGGGTGAAGTGATTACTTATGAATGGGTCCGAACCCAAAAATAATAAAATGTGCTAAAATAAATAAAATCCTGACAATAAAATTTTCCTTGTTTTCTCTTCCAAATCAAAATCTCTTACCTGATCTTATCCCACTTCATTCCTGTTAAGTTTGAAAATATAAGAATGATAATAAAACAAGATATCTTTAATAAACATTTTCTTGATGTTCTTGTTCTTAAGACAGTCCCTCGATCCTTTTCCTTGTCTTTTCGCAGGGAAATGTCGAGCGGGTGGTCTGGTCTTGAACTTTAAGAATGGCGTAAGCCTCGCACTCGATGAAAAGAGGGTGAAAGATGGAGCGATAATCGAGATTGACTCGCATTTCGCACCACAGCAAGCCTACAAGACGAGGAAAGTGACCGGGTCCCGGCTGACCGAGAAGAACCGCCCTGACATACAAGTGATGAAAGTGGGTGGCCCAAGCCACCAATCCAAAGAACAAGAAAAGAAAGACAAATATCGAAGAAGATAAGAAAATGAAGTCCGTAGTCGCTACAGCAGAGGGCAGCTTGTCACGCCGCGCCCACAGAGATTCAAGAAGTTCGGAGAGCTACTCTCACAAAGAACGCAACGAAGAAATAAGAATCGCCGTATCCGTAAGATGTCGACAAAACTAGCCGCGGATCAGCACGACGAGGCAGCTTGCTAATGTCGGTGCATACACTTCAAGGACACCGGCTCACCAGAACTGAAGAAAGGAGGCCAGCCTCCTAGGATGACAGAAGAACCAGCAGAAATCTCACAAAGACCTCGAAGAAAGAAGGCTACCACGCCACCGGATAGAACCACCAGTCGATGCATGACCTTGTTGCGTAGCAACCCTGTGGATGTCCCGACGTACATCATCCCCGAGGAGCCGAGGTATGCAGTGAGAACGTGAAGGGATTAAACCATACATCCCACAATATGTCACAAGGCCTCGCCATCTCGCATCATTCCGAATACGAGCCGGAGAGAATGCAGAATGTTGAAAAGAAAACCTTCGAATACTTCGAAAGGATTAAAGGCAGAAGAATCAATATACCGGAGGGCCTCGAATTACATACGTACGTATTCTCGCAGTATGAGCAAGAAGAAATTGTGGATTGCATCCGGATTTGAAAAGACCGGCCGAGCAGCCGCCTAAGGGAAAACACATACTCGTAGCCCCGGAGATGGATGCCGTGGAAAGGAAGAATCACAATACAATGTGGATGTCGTTACAACTTCGTCGAGGACGTAGAAGGGAAACCCGCCGGAATACTCCGTCATGGGCAAGTGGACCCGATGCCATTAGTCATCAAGAGAATGGTAAAGAGATTGATAACATGGAGGGTACCGCCGCAGACCGCATACCCAATAACCGCATCATCAATATCTACAAACAGTGGTGACCGTATACCCCCACACATAGATCACCATGACTTTGTCAGCCTTTCGCACGCTTCTTTCCCGAGCGAGTGCAACATCATGTTCTGGATCCGACCTCCGGATAGCAGGCCCGTGTGAGTTCCGAGGGCCGTTGAAGATACCACTACCGGTAGGTTCCGTCATGATATCGAAGGGTAACGGAGCGTATATCGCCAAGCATCGCATACCGTGAGTACCAATGAAGCGGATCTCGCTTACGTTCGTGAGGATGGACGACGTAAAAACACCTTACCATTTCCAACTGTACCCGGAGCTAGAAAGCCTCCGACCTTACGAGCCGTGAGTTACATGGAAAATATCACACCTCCAATGTACATCCATACCGCATCCTTGCCAAGGATGGCTTGGAAGGTGATGTTATCGACCATGTATCTCACTATTCGTACATGGACTTTCGATGATGCTTCTTTAGATGGATCGACAAAGATCATACACAGTCCGTTTTGAGTCTACATGGATTGTATGAAATATATTCCGCATCAAGTCGTACGATGTATCTTCGCATGATTGGAATAAAAGTGACCATGTCACATTTTTGGCCTTCACCTCTTTTGTGCAAATTGGTCGGGAAACGCCGTTAAAGTTAAATGAACTTCGAACAAAGAACGTAAAAGAAAAAAAGAATGTAAGAAAACTTTCGTTAAAAAAAAAGAGGATCTAAAAAAATGACAAACACCAAATTCACATGAACATTAAATAAATAACAAAATAAAATTTGAATCATTAAAGGATAAACAAAATCAACAAGAATGTTAAATCAAATCTCTATCAAAATTCAAATTCAATCTTTCCGCATTCAAACTCATCCCTATCAAATTTCAAATTCAATCTTTCCAGATTCCAAATCTCTATCAAATCTCAAATTCGATCTTTCCGCATCTCACATCAAACATCACATCAAATTCAAACACTCGGGTCGAGGATTTTACATCCAAGACCGTACCGCTAGGATTCTCTTCCTACCGCACCGAAATACATCAAATTCAAACTTTTGGGTCGAGGATTTTACATCCAAGACCGCACCGCTTTAGGATTCTCTTCCTATTGCACCGAAATACATCAATCCAAACTTTTGGGTCGAGGATTTTACATCCAAGACCGCACTCGCTTTAGGATTTTCTTCCTACCGCACCGAAATACATCAATTCAAACCTTTCGGTCGAGGATTTTACATCCAAGACTCGCACCGCTTTAGGATTCTCTTCCTATTGCACCGAAATACATCAAATCCAAACTTTTGGGTCGAGGATTTTACATCCAAGACCGCACCGCTTTAGGATTCTCTTCCTATCAGCACCGAAGTACATCAAATTCAAACTTTCGGGTCGAGGATTTTACATCCAAGACCGCACCGCTTTAGGATTCTTTTCCTTCGCACCGAAATACATCAATCCAAACTTTTGGGTCGAGGATTTTACATCCAAGACCGCACCGCTTTAGGATTTTCTTCCTACCGCACCGAAATACATCAATTCAAACCTCTGGGTCGAGGATTTTACATCCAAGACCGCACCGCTTTAGGATTTTCTTCCTACCGCACCGAAATACATCAAATTCAAACTTTTGGGTCGAGGATTTTACATCCAAGACCGCACCGTTTAGGATTCTCTTCCTATCGCACCGAAATACATCAAATCCAAACTTTCGGGTCGAGGATTTTACATCCAAGACCGCACCGCTTTAGGATTCTTTTCCTACCGCACCGAAATACATCAAATTCAAACCTTCGGGTCGAGGATTTTACATCCAAGACTCGCACTCGCTTTAGGATTCTCTTCCTATCGCACCGAAATACATCAAATCCAAACTTTTGGGTCGAGGATTTTACATCCAAGACCGCACCGCTTTAGGATTCTTTTCCTACCGCACCGAAATACATCAAATCCAAACTTTTGGGTCGAGGATTTTACATCCAAGACCGCATCGCTTTAGGATTTTCTTCCTACCGCACCGAAATACATCAAATTCAAACTCTCGGGTCGAGGATTTTACATCCAAGACCGCATCGCTTAGGATTCTCTTCCTACCGCACCGAAATACATCAAATTCAAACTCCCGAGGTCGAGGATTTTACATCCGAGACCGCACCGCTTTAGGATTCTTCCCCTATCGCACCGAAATACATCAAATCAAACTCTTGAGGTTAAGGATTTTACATCCAATACCGCATTACTCCGAGATCTTTCCTCATTGTAATGATCCAATCCAATCGATTCGATCTTCTTTTGGGGTCAAGATGTTACATCTAAAACTTCAAAATTCCAATTTTCATTTCAAATCAAATTCCTTCAAATTAATCTCGACAAACTTCAATCTAAATCGAAACTCCAAATTGAAATCTAAACTCACATATCATGACTCGAACATGAAACAAAATAAAATCTAAATCGAAATTCTCCCGCGATCATGTGATTTGGGATTCACCTCCTTTTGCTTTCCCCGCCGAGAGTTCAAGAATCTCCAGCTCCGCAGATATACTCGACACTCCCCGACGGAAATTCTTCTACTTCGTCCTAGGCTTGTCACTTGGACATCCGTGTTGGTTTTGTTGATCGCTTCGGTCAACACCAATACGCGCGTGTGCTCCGTCACTCACCACACCTATCGGGGGTCCATTTGTCGACCTCAATTTTTACGAGGTCTTCTCTTCTTCTCTTTAGTACTTAGGATCTAGCCTCAGGCTTTTCCTTCGACTATCTTAGAGGACTAGAATCGGGATCCACCATCTAGAATTTTAAACCACTTCTTAACTCCCCGCAAACTCCACAAACTCGACCGTAGACCCCTAATCACCTGTGAGGGTTGAAATCAAATGTGGAAGTTTAAAGGATGAGTTCCTATGAGACTCTTCGGGCCTTAGGATCGCCCCGAGTAGCCCGGTCCGGTGAAGGGTCGACTCGCACACACACTACACTTTCACACACCTCCTAAAAACACACCCATACCCGACTCGACCTCCCGACTCATGTAGGTGATTCACATGGATGGTCCTTAACCCCTAAGCCCTCGGCTAAGAGGGTTAGGAACAACATGGTGAATGCCTCAAAATGAGTCCCTTCATGGCTCATGTGGGCTTGATATGGCTTCATGGCTCAACAAAATGATTTCATTTCACTTACATCCACCCAATCTTCCATTTTCCAAATTTTCAATTTTTGACCCCAGGGACCCAAACCCCACTCAAATTCAACCCAAAGCTAAAAGGCCCAATTTTGACCTAAACCTAAACCTAGCCCAAATGAGCCCAAATCCTAAAATCAAAACCTAACCAAAGCCAAAACCTCTTTGAAACACTCCCATAAATATTTCTCAACATTTATTTTACATCAATTTCAACTCCTAGCCCAACATTGGCCCAAGTTAGCCCAATTTAACCTACATAGGCTCACTTACCAATTAAACCCAAATTCAAACCAATTCAAACCCAAATCACCTCAAACTTGTTTCAAACCACTCATGAAGCATCCCTAAACCAAACTCAACAATTATTTGGCCCAAGCCTTTACCAAAATCTCATCCCAAAATCCATTTTAAATTTAAAAGCCCACTTCCCTAAACCTCCCTAAAAGCCCATTTCCACCAAACATAAAAGCCCAAATTTGGCCCTAAAGCCCACATGACATTTCCATTTGTCATCCATTTAATCAAAGCCATTCCCTAAGTTATAATTCCATCATCAAACAATTCCAAATCAAGCCCCATACAAATTCACACCAAAATATCCAAAATTCTTAAAACCCATTTTTATGAAATCGACCCAACCTTTTCCCAAGCCAAATGGAGCCATGAACAAGCCATTCTCAAGCCACATGAAGCCATGAGGGCTTTGACTTGTCATTAGTCCATTTATGGCAAGAAGAGGGGGTTCTTTCTTAAACCTCCTTTAACCTTTTTTACCTTAAGCATGTCACACACTAAACCATGCTTAGCCACCTCACCATGGATGGAGACTTCACCACTCCACTGGCAACTGACCTAACCGATCCTCTCAGCCCAAAATCAGGCCATGGGGAGGTGCACCCAACCCAAACCAATGGGTTGACCAAATTGAAGCCAAAATGACCCCTTCCCCATTCCATTTCGATTCAACCACTTTACACATGGCAGCCACCAATTGCCTTCACAAACATCAAGCCCCGACCCACCCGACCCCGAGGGTGACCCATGCCCGTCGGCCGACCACCCCGCCATCGGAAAACACCATGGCCGAAAGCTCACATATGAGCCAACATTGGAATTCTCCATTGCTAACTTGTCCCAACCCAAATGGATAGCATGGCCGTTCTTCCTCGACCTAAGCAATCGATCCCAACAATTAAACCCCCCGGAGAGCCTCCGACCATGCCTATTTAAACACCACTCCTCACGGCCATGAGAAGAGAGTTGCAAAAACCTTGCCAAAACTCCGCCAAAATTGTTTCGCACCCCTCCTCATACACAGAGCACTTGATCCCCAAAGTGAGATCCCCTCGCCATTTCTTCTCTGCGAGCTCAATTTCGTAGTCGAAATCCAAGCCCAAAACCGAGACACTCCTCCACAGCCGAGCCAATCCCCAAATCGATTGTCTCTACACCTTCACCGCACCAGTGGAAGGTGTCCACCGATAAAAGCCCCATCTCCGTGTCACCCGAGCTTGCTCTACCCTCCAAGCTTTGTGATCGGCCGTGGTCGAAGTCCAACCTGACAACCACTGCACCGTGAGACTTCATCCGGAGCTCGCTAGACCCAATCGAAGGTGCAAGCAACTCTCGCATCGAAGCCACACTTCTCCGAGCAAAGGTAATGAGCTAATTCTTCATCCCGAGCTTCCGGAGATTCTCCACTTCAAATGACTTAATTTCAATGCATGTTTACCGTATGGATGTGTTCGTCTCTTCAAGACGAATCCATAGAAGCATAAGAACACGAAAATCCATCGAGAATCGAGTGAGTTCTTAGTGTTGCGAGTGTGGACGGCCACGGGATCACACCCGGCCATGGACGATGAACGGATGCCGTCCATTTAATACACGCGCGCACGGACGGCCGGATCGCGCCGGATGAGAAGACGCGAGCGATACGGCCGGTCCCCGGAGCGCCCGACGCGGATGGCGGCGTCGAATGGAATCGCGACGCGTGCGCCTTCTGAGACGTTAAGGCCGACGCGGCGCGCGTCACTTAAGTATATAAATAGGGGTATTTTCTATTTATTTAATTCCCGTAACTTTAAAAATTCATAACTTTGTGTAGAAAAATCACAAAAATAAAATAAAAATACCCTTCGCTCAAAGTGAATCGTAGGAGAATAATGTGGAAAAGAAATTAATTAATTTTGTCCAAGTATTTTATTTTTAATTAATTATTTACTCCCTGCATTGTTTTAATTCTCCATGCATGTATACAATTCACCATGGCATGAGACTATAGTAGCTTTCGAAGCCTCCGAACTTAGGGACATTCCCCGAATTTTCCAAGGTCGGAGGCCATCTCTCGTGAAAAGTTATTGATTTTTCAAATGCATGTTGTCATTTTAAGTATTTTAATTTCAAAAATTAGCATGTTGTGAAATAAATTCTAGGAAAATTTGGTGATGTTCCTTATGACCGGAGAACCCTAGGAAAAATAGGATTTGAGTTAATTCACTTAGATTAACCCTAATTGCGCTTAAACACCCAAAATAAAGTTTCTAATTAATTAGAGTTAACCATAGATCAAATTGACTTGAAATCAATTCTCCACTGACCTTTAGGATCAGTAGGAACCCATCATAAAAATTTGAGGTCAATTGGACTTGGTTAGCCCCACTAATTCGAGTTAATTAAGCCACTTAGTCATTTTAAATTTTAAAAATTCATAACTTTCAAAATATCTTTCAAAAATTCACCAAATTGGTTTTGGAGTCTCTCTGATATCAGGGAGTTTACGAAAATTAAAATTTCAATTTTCTAAAAAAGTTGATTTTTAATATTATTTTAATATTTTTAATAATTAAAAAATAATAAAAATCACAAAAATAATAAAATTCACCAAAATGTCATATTTTGAATTTCAATCACTTAGGAACAAGTCCCATATTTTTCCTAGGTCTATTTAGTGAGATATTAATTTTTAAAGCTCTAGGGTAATTTTAAAATTAAAAAATGTATTTTCTAGCATTTTCACCAAAATAATTATAATAAATCAAAGAAAAATCAGAAAATTGTAAAGTTTGGTTCTCTAGAACCCTTGATATCAGAGAGAATTTTAAAAATTATAAAATTTATTTTTCAACATTTATTTTATTTTTAAATTAATTAATACTCCAGAACTTAGAATAATTCTAATAAATAAAATATAATTCAAAAAATTACAAAATTTGGTCCAAGTGGTCCTCTGGTCATTAGGAATGTCCCCTAATTTTCTTAAGGACAGAAACTTTCCCTTGGTCATATTATTGAATTTTCCTTGGAAATTTCTATTTTCTACAAAAAATAATTATATAAATAAATTAAATACAAAAAAAAATCACATTTTCTCCTCTCATGTCTTTATTGACACATAAATGAAGTCACATAAAAATTTCAAGTTCATTTGAGTTCAATTTAGTGAGTTATGAAATTATTAGGCTTAAAGGGCAAAATGGTAATTAAAATTTTAACCCTTAATAAAAACTTTAGGTTTAATAAAAATTAACAAGTAAAATATTTGATCCTAATCTGATTTGGATGATTGAAATTTAATAATTAAAGGGTAGAAACCCATTAAGCAATTTAAAATGATTAAACTTTAATTAAATAATTAATCGAATTCGGAAGAATAATAAAATCGAATTATTAAAATAGGGATATTATTAGGGAAGAGATTTATTCTTTAATTTAAAAATCCCTAAATTAATCATCTCATTAATATTCAACTCTTAATTAAAATGATAACTCAAATTTAAAATATTAAAAGACTTAATCATTAAACTAAAATTAAATCATTAAACTCTTTCAAAAAAATTTCAATTAAATTAAATTAAATTAAAATTAAATTAAATTAAATAAACAAATTAAATTAAATTAAATGAATTAAATACATTAAATTCAATAAATAAAATTAAATTAAATTAAATTAAATAAAATTAAATAAATTAATTAAAATTAAATAAATTAATTAAATTAAATTAAATAAATTAAATTAAGTTAAAATTAAATTAAAATTAAATTAAGAAATTAAATCAAATAAATTAAATTGAATTAAATTAAATCAAATCAAACTAAATTAAATTGAATTAAATTAAATTAAATTAAATTAAATTAAATTAAGTCGAATTAAATAACCTCACTTAAGACATGAAGAAATAAATCTAAAATAACTTGAACACTATTCCAAACTTAAATCATTAATTTGAACTTAAATTTAATCACAAATCATTAAATATCATTTTGCCCTTAGAGCTTTAGTTATCATAACTCCTAAATAGAACATTAAAATGAAATGTTACTTCACTTATAGGACATTCAAATGTCCTAGTTCATCGAGCAAGTTAACAAAACTCGAAAACCTCGAACGATCGATTCATTTACACAATTAAATTCATTTATACTTAAAACAATCCTAGAAATATTGAAAAGATGTTTGGGATCTCTCCTAAGCACTTCCTCAATATGATATGATGTTGATAAGAACAATTGAACTTAATTGTTCTTCGATGAAGAAAATCGTCTTCAAACTAAAAACACAAAGAACCTAGACGTCATAGGAAACGACTAGACTATAGGATTAGGAATTTGGTAGTAAAACCATAAACCTTTCCCTTAGCTTTACCTAGGAACTTGCTTAAATATTCTAACTGTGTTTTAAGTGCAGCTCAGGATGACGGGAAGACCCTCCAGGTACGCTTTTATTTTATTGCAGCTTATTTTATTGCAAAAGCACTTTATTTTTTCGCATGATAAACAACTGCTTGCATGAAAACCTACACCTTTAGGACAGATAAACCAAAACTCGAAACCCAAAATTAAAATAAAAGACACTACAAGATAAAATTCACCTCCACAACATTTCAAAATATAAGACAACTCAAAATTTAATCACAAACGTAACACAAAACTACAATTACAACTAAATTAAAACGTCTTGTTTGGATGATCGGGAATACCTCTGATGATGTAACCTACGTGTTGCTAACTGGATTTCCACGGCCTAAATGAAAGTGTGGAACTCATTCAGCTGAGTTTAGCAAATTCATCCGGACTAAGTGAATCCGATAAAAATAATGATGCCGTAAGGATGGAACCGCGGGATCTTAACCGTGTCGTTATAATCAACTTTAAGATTTGTTTTAATTAAAACACAAAAAACACTGAAATTAAAACTTCTCTAAACCGAACACTTCTCTCATCTCTTGATTTATGATTTCTAAAACTAAACCTCGCAACGACAAGGAGCTCGGAGCATGGTGGGCAAGCACGGCCATCGTCGCCAAGAAACTCGTGCCGAGATCAAGCAAAACTTTCCTAGAATTAAATAACAAAGCCATAGGACTTCGAGGTAGTCTCGCCTAGTGCAACATAAATCCTCAACTCTTCGTTAGGCATCCGTATTGCAAATTAAGCCCTAACCTGGTCTTAGATTCCGAGGTAGTCGTCCGATACGACATAAACTCTCATATCTTCTGTGCAATTTGTATGATTCTATCATATAAATATAAGCCCTAATTAACTAAATTGGCAAGATTAAAACATTAAATAAACATTAGGACTTTCCTAAATCCAAGCCAAACAATAGGATAAGTCTGGAGATTACCGAAGTCCGCTTCGAATCCGTGATCTCTCCTACTTTTCTTCCTTTGAATTCCCAAAATAAAAATGTTCTAAATTTGATCCATTCCCTATTGAAATTTCCAAAATTCAATCCTTTCAAAACTTAAACTTCGAAATTCTCGAGAGCGTAATTATCGATTATTATCGAGAGTTTTCTTAGGTGATTCCCGTCACTTAAGATGTAATTAACTATGTGGGCTCGCCCTTATAGGGAACTCTTAAGAACCCGTGTAATATAAACCCCGTTTAATAGTTTCATATTAAGCTGTGAATTTGTTCGCTTATAAAATTGGTTCGCGGACCAAACGGATGTCACAAATCTTCTAGCTTATTTAATCGAGCCCCACCGTCAGCGTGTGTCTATCCTTAGGGATAGATACACTGTTCATGTGTGTGGTGCTCGTTTATATAAACTATTTCGGGATGCGAGATCGGTTTGATTTCATATCTTAAAATCTTCAAAATTTAAAATTATTTTCAAAATCAAATATTACTTTCTAAATTATATCTATATTTAAATTAAATTAAAAATTCGCCGACAACTTCGTAGGCGACCCCTTTTTCAAAATAAAACACACAACCTAAAAATATGCCGACAAATCCTTGACGCAAAGACCAACCCATTAACTCAATAGTTCAACTTTTGACCAAAATGTCAACTTTGGTCAAAATGTTCAATCCTTGACCCAAAGACCAACCCATTGACCCAAAAGGTTAGTTTTTTACCAAAAAGCCAATTTTTATCAAAATAACCAATTTTCGACCTAATGATTACCCTATCGATAGAATATGTCAACTTTCGACCAAAAAGTCAACTTTGGTGACAATATTCAGTTCTGACCCAATGACCACCCCATTGAACCAATGGGTCAACTTTTGACAAAAAATTTAATTTTGGTCAAAACAGTCAATTCTTTACCAATGACCAATTATTAACCAAATAAGTCATCTTCGAGCAAAAATTCTTTGGTCAAAATGGTCAAATCTTGACCCAACCATCCCATTGACACAATAGCTCAACTTTTGACCAAAAAGTCAACTTCTAGCTAAAATGGTCAATCCTGACCCAATGACCAACCCATCGACCCTAATAGTTAGCTAATCTCAAAAGTCAACTTTATTTAAAATGGTCAATTTCTAACCCAATGACAAACCCTTTCGACCTAATAGGTCAACTTTCGACCAAAATGTCAACTTTGGTCAAAATGATCAATCCTTGACCCAATGACCAACCCATTGACACAAGAGGTCAAATTTTGACCAAAAAGTCAATTTTGGTCAAAATGTTCAATCCTTCACAAAATGACCAACCTAGTGACCCAATACGTCAAATTTTGACGAAAGAGTTAAATTTTGTCAAAATAGTCAATTTCTAAACTAATGACCACCCGATTGACCCAATAAGTCAACTTTTGACCAAAAGGTCAAGTTTTGTCAAGTGGTCAGTTTCCGACCCAATGACCAACCCATCGACCCAATAGGGCAACTTTTAACAAAAAGTCAACTTTGTCGAAATGGTTAATCTTCGACCCATTAACCCACATAGAGTCAACTTTTGACAAAAAAGTTAATTTTGTTCCAAATAGTCAATTTTCGACCTAATGACCGTTTATTGACCCAATAAGTCAATCTCTCGACCAAAATGTAAACTTTGGTCGAATGGTCATTCCTTGATCTAATGACGAAGCCAATGACCCAACAGTCAACTTTCGACCAAAAAGTCAAAATTTGGTCGAAATGATCAATCGTTGACTCAATGACCAACCCATCAATCTAATAGGTCAACTTTCGACCAAAAAGTTAATTTTGATCAAAAAAATCAAATTTTAATATAATGAAAAATTATCGATCCAATAAGTCAATCTCCGACCAAAAAGTTAACTTTTGTCGAAATGGTCAATTCTCGACCCAATGACCACCTCATCGTCCGAAGGTCAACTTTCGACCAAAAAGTCTACTTTTGTCAAAATGGTCAATCATCGACCCAATGACCAACCCATCGACTCAATAAGTCAACTTTTGACCAAAATTTCAACTTTCGGTCAAAATATTAAATCTTCGACCCAAGGACCAACCCATCGACCCAACAAGTTAACTTTTAACCAAAAAGTCAATTTTGATCAAAATAATCAATTTTTGATGTAATGATCACCTCATCGATAGAATAGTCAACTTTTGACCAAAAAGTCATCTTTGGTGAAAATGTTCGATTTCGATCGAATGACCACCCCATTGCACCAATGGTTCAAGTTTTGATAAAAAATTTGATTTTGCTCAAAATAATCAACTTTTGACTTAATGACCAATTATCGACCAAATAAGCGATCTCGATCTAAAAAGACTTTGGTCAAAATGGTCAATCCTCATCTAATGACTCAAACTTTGACCTAAACGGTCAACTTCTGCACCAAAAAGTCAACTTTGGCCAAAATGATCAATCGTTGACCTGATGACCAACCCATTGACCCAATAGGTCAACTTTTGATCAAAAAGTCAATTTTAGTTAAAAAAATCAATTTTCAATATAATGAACAATTTTTGACCTAATAAGTCAATCTCTGACCAAAAAGTCAACTTTGGTTAAAATGGTCATTTCTTGACCCAATGACCACTTCATTGACCCAACAAAAAGTCTACTTTGATCAAAATGGTCAATCCTTGACCTAATGACCTTCCCATTGACTCAATAGGTCAACTTTTGACCAAAATGTTAACTTTAGTCAAAATGTTCAATCCTTCGACCCAAAGACCAACCCGTTGACCCAATAGGTTAACTTTTGACCAAAAAGTTAATTTTGCTCAAAATAGTCAATTTTTGACCTAATGACCACCCCATTGACAGGATATGTCAACTTTTGACCAAAAAGTCAACTTTCGTGAAAATGCTCTGTTTCTGACCTAATGACTACCCAATTGAACCAATGGGTCAACTTTTAACAAAAATTCAATTTTGGTCAAAACAATCAATTTTTGACCTAATGACGAACTATTAACCAAATAAGTCATCTCTGACCAAAAAAACCTTTTAGTCGAAATGGTCAATTCTTCGACCCAAAGACCGACCCATCGACCCAATCGCTCAACCTTTGACCGAAAAGTCAATTTTTGGTCGAAATGGTCAACCTCGACCCAATGACCAACCAATTGACCTAATAGTCGACTACTGCCAAAAGTCAACTTTGGTTAAAATGGTCGATTTCACGACCTAAAGACCAAACCCTTCGACCCAATAGGTCGACTTTCGACCAAAATGTCAACTTTGGTCAAAATAGATCAATCCTTACTCTAATGACCTACCCATTAACCCAACAGTCAACTTTCGACTAAAAAGTCGATTTTGCTCGAAATACTCGATCCTCGACATAATGACCAACCCATCGACTCAATAGTGAAAATTTTGAACAAAAAGTCAAATTTTGTCCAAAATAATCAACTTTTAACCTAATGACCACCCCATCGACCCAATTAATCAACTTTTGACTAAAAGTCAAGTTTTTGACAAAAAAGTCAACTTTGGTCGAAATGGTTAATCGATCGATCCAATGACCCACAAGGTCAACTTTCGACAAAAAAATGTTAATTTTGGTCAAAATAATCAATTTTCGACCTAATGACCGTTTATTAACCCAATAAGTCAATTTCTCGACCAAAATGTAAACTTTGGTCAAAATGGTCATTCCTGACCCAATTACGAACCCATCGATCTAATAGGTGAACTTTTCGACAAAAAAGTTAACTTTGTCAAAATGATCAATGGTCGACCCAATGATCAACCAATTGACCCAATATGTCAACTTTTGACCAAAAAGTTAGTTTTGATCAAAAAAATCAATTTTCGATATAATGAACAATTATTGACCCAATAAGTCAATCCCTGACCAAAAAGTCAACTTTGGTCAAAATGGTCAATTCTTGACCCAATGACCACTTCATTGACCAAATAGGTCAACGTTTGACCAAAAAGTCTACTTTGGTCAAAATGGTCAATCATTGATCTAATGACCGACCCATTGACTCAATAGGTGATCTTTTGACCAAAATGTCAACTTTGGTCAAAATTTTCAATCCTTGGACCAAAGACAAACCCATCGACTCCAACCAGATTAACTTTTGATCTAAAAAGATAATTTTGATCAAAATTATCAATTTTTGACCAAATTATCACCCCATCAGACTATACAGTCAACTTTTAACTAAAAAGTCAACTTTGATGAAAATGTTCCGCTTCTCAGTTGAAAGACAACCCCATCGAACCAATGGGTCATCTTTTGACAAAAAATTTAATTTTGGTCAAAACAATTAATTTTTGACCTAATGACCAATCGTCAACCAAATAAGTCATCTCTCACCAAAAAGTCTTGCTAAAATGGTCAATCCTCACCAATGCCCAACCCATTTACCCAATAAATCAAACTTCGACAAAAAGTCAATTTTGATCAAAAAAATCAATTTTCGATATAGTGAACAGGCGTTATCGACCCAATAAGGCAATCTCCGACCAAAAGCTGAACTCTGGTCAAAATGGTCAATTCTTGACCCAATGAACACCTCATCAACCTAACAGTCGATTTTTTACCAAAAGTCTACTTTGGTCAAAATGGTCAATCCTCGACCCCAACGACCAACCCATCGACTCAACAGGTCAACTTTTGATCAAAAAGTCAACTTCGTCGAACCGCTTCATTCCCTTGATCCAAAAGACCAACCATCGACCTAACAAAGTTACTTGACCAAAAAGTAAATTTTGATCAAAATATTCAATTTCGATTAAAATAGCCAATTTTTGACGCAATGATCACCCCATCGACATAATAGTCAACTTTCGACCAAAAAGTCAACTTGGTGAAAAAGTTCAGCTTAACCTAATGACCACCCCATTTAACCATCGAGTTAACTTTTCACAAAATCAATTTTGGTCGAAACCGCCAATTTTTAACCTAACGATCCAATTATTCGACCAAATAAGTCATCTCTAACAAAAAATTCTTTCGTCAAAATGGTCAATCGTTTACCCAATGACATACCCATCGAATTCGATAACTTAACTTTCGACAAAAGTCAACTTCGGTCAAAATGATCAATCCTCGATCCAATGAGTCGATTTTGACTCAAAAGTCAACTTCTGGTTAAAATGGTCAATTCTCTCTGACTAATGACAACCTCGATCTAATAGGTTGACTTTCGACCAAAAGGTCAACTTTGGTCGAAAGCGGTCGATCCTCGACTCAACGACCATCCCATCCGACGCAATAAAGTTAACTTTTGACCAAAAAGTCAATTTTGGTAAAATGATCAATCATTGACATAATGACCAACCCATTGACCCAATAGGTCAAATTTTGACCAAAAAGTTAAATTTTGTCAAAATAATTAATTTTTAACCTAATGACCACCCCATACGCCAATAAGTTAAGAATTTCGCCGAAAGTTAAGTTTTGTCGAATGGTTCGGTTTCCGATCTAACGACCAACCCTTCGACCTAATATGTCAACTTTCGACAAAAATGTCGTACATTGCTCAAAATGGATTATCCTTCGACCCAATGACTCTACAGTCAACTTTGACAAAAAGTTAGTTTTGGTCGAAATATCAATTTTCGACCTAATGACCGCTTTATCGACCTAATAAATCAAACTCGTCCAAAATGCAAACTTCGGTCGAAATGCTCATTCCTTCGATCTAATGACGAACCCATCGACCTAACAGTCAACTTTCGACCAAAAAGTCAACTTTAGCCAAAATGATCAATCGTTGACCTAATGACTAACCCAATGACTCGATAGGAAAACTTTTGACCAAAAAGTTTATTTTGGCAAAAAAAATTCAATTTTCGATATAATGAACAATTATCGACCCAATAAGTCAATCTCGACTGAAAGTCAACTTTGATCAAAATGCTCAATTCTCGACCAAATGACCACCTCATTCAATCTGATAGGTCAACTTCGACCAGAACCAACCTCGGTCAAAATTTTCAATCCTTAACCCATCGGTCGACCCATTGACCTAACAGTCAACTTTTCGACCGAAAAGTCAACTTCTGGGCAAAATGCTCAATCCTGACCCAATGACAAACCCATTGACCCAACATGTTAACCTCGACGCAAAAGTTAATTTTGTCAAAACAAATAATTTTCGACCTAATGACCACCCATCGATGCACAGTCAACTTCGACTACAAAGACAATTTCGGCCTAAATGGACCAATTTTTGACCTAATGACCACCCCATCAATCTGATGGGTCAACTTTCGACCAAAAAGTTAATTTTGGTTTAAAAAATTAATTTTGATTTAATACACAATTATCGATCCAATAAGTCAACTCCGACAAAAAAGTCAACTTTGGTCAAAATGATTAATTCTCGACCTAATGACCACCTATCTAGTCGATCTAATAAAGTCAACTTTTCACCAAAAAAGTTAAATTCGGACAAAATGGTTAATCTTTAACCTAACGATCAACCCATCGATCTAATAGCTCAATGTTTGACCAAAAGTCAACTTTGGGCAAAATCTTCAATCCTTCGACCCAATAACAAACCCATCGATCCAACATGTTAACTTTTGATCAAATGTTAATTTTATCAAAACGAATCAATTTTTAACCTAATGACCACCCATCGGCAAGAACAGTCAACTTCGACTCAAAAAATCAACTTCGGTCAAAATGATCAATTTATGACCTAATGACCAATCACATTCGACCCAACGGGATCAACCTTCGACCACAAAGCTAATTTTGGTCAAAAAAATCAATTTTCGATTTAATAAACAATTATCGATCTAATAAGTAAAATTTCGCCAAAAGTTAACTTTTGTCAAAATGATTATTTCTATACGTGTAATGCACCACCTAATCGATCTAACAGTCAACTTTCGACCAAAAAGTTAACTTTAGCTAAAATGGACCAATCCTTAACCTAATGATCAACCCATCGATCTAATAGGTCAACTTTCGACCAAAAAGTCAACTTTAGGCAAAATGTTCAATCCTCGACCCAATCACCAACCCATCGACCCAACAAGTTAACTTTTGACCGAAAAAGTCAATATTGGTCAAAGCAATCAACTTTCGACTCTAATGACCACCCGATCGATATAATCGTCAACTTCGACTAAAAGTCACTTTTGGTCAAAATGGTCAATTTATGACCCAATAACCACCCCATTGACCCAATGGGACCACTTTCGACCAAAAATTCAATTTTGGTCAAAAGACTCAATTTTTGGCATAATGACTAATTCTTGACCAAAAAAGTCATGTCGACCAAAAAGTGAACTTTGGCCAAAAATACTGATCCTCGACCCAATGACCAGCCCATTAACCCGATATGTCGACTTTTGACCAAAAAGTTAACATCGCTGCAAAGGTCACCAATCTTGCCCGATGACGAGCCCATTGACCAAACAGGTGAGCTTCGACCCAAAAGTCAACCTTTGCTTAAAATGGTCGATTTCTAATCTAATGACCAACCCTTTGACCTGAAAAGTTAATTTCGACCGATATGTCAACATGTAGCAAAATGGTCGATCCTTGACCGATGACCGACCCGATAACACGATAAGTAATGTTTTGACCGAAATGTCGATTTTGATCAAAATGTTCGATCTTTGACGCGATGTCGATTTTGACCAAAATGTCGATTTTTAATTTATTACCTAATGAATGCCTCATTGATCCGATAGATCAACTTTTCACCAAAAATCAACTTTGCGCTATAATGGTCTGATTTATTTCTCGAGGACCCAACCTGTCGACCCAATAAGCCAACTTTTGACCAAAAAGTCAACTTTGGTCAAAATTATCAATTCTTGACACAATGGCCGATCCATCGACCCGATAAGTCGACTTTTGTCAAAATAATCAAATTCGAGCTAATACCACCAAATATGCCAACTTTCGATCGAAAAGTTAACTTTCACAATATGGTTAATTTATAACCCAATGACCAACCCATCGACCCAACGGGACAACTTTAACCAAGAAGTCAACTTTGGTCAAAATGGTTAATTGACCCAATAACCAACCCATTTACCCAATAAGTCAACTTTCGACCAAAAAAGATAATTTTGGACAAAATAATTGACTTTGCCTAATGACCACCTTATCGACGCACAGTTAACTTCGGCTAAAATAGTGCCATTTTATGACCCAATGACTAAACCATCGACCGAATATGCCAACTTTTGATCAAAAAGTCAACTTTGGGTTAAAATGATCAAATCGATGACACAATGACCAACCAATCGACTCAACATGTCACTTTTGACCAAAAAGTCAATCTTTTGTCAAAATACCAATTTTCGACCTAATGACTAATTATTAATCCTAAAGTCAATCCATCAAAAAGTCAATTTTGGTAAAAATGGTATCAACTCGACCTGATGAACAACCCATCGACGTAACAGTTACCTTTCGACCAAAAATCAACTTTGGTCAATATGGTCAATCATTGAGCCAATTACCAACCCATCGACGAAATAGCGACTTCGACAAAAAGTTAATTTGGTCAAAATGGTAAACTTCAATCTAATGACCAGATTTACCGATAGATAATATCTATTTTTGATTAAAATTCAATTTCAGTCAAAAATATTAAATTTTACCTAATGACTAATTATCGACCTAATAAGTCAATCTGATTAAAAAGTCAACTTTCGTCAAAATAATCAAAACTTGATCTCTACGACCAACCCATTTACCCTCGCAAGTCAACTTTCGACCGAAAAACATCAATTTCGTAGAAATGGTTAATCAGTTGACCAAATGAACAAATCGAGTCAACTTTCGACTAAAAGTCGCTTAGGTCAAAATAGAGAATTTCGACCCAATGACCACCCAATCGTCCCACAGTGCAACTTCGACCAAAAAGTTAACTTTGGTCAAAGTGGTCAATTTTCGACCCAATGACCAACCCATCGACCCATTAGTATAACTTTTACTCGAAAAGTCAATCAGTCAAAATGGTCAATCCTCGACCCAATGATCGACTCATTAATCCAATAGATCAACATTTGACCAAGAAGTCAATTTTGGACAAAATAGTTAATTATTAACCGAATAACCAATTATTGACCTAATAAGTAAATCTCTTACCAAAATGTCAACTTTGGTCAAAATTATCAATCCTTGATCCAATGACCACCACATTGACCCAATGGGTCAACCTTTGACCACAAAGTTAATTTTGGTCAAAAAAATTAATTTTCGATTTAATAAACAATTATTGACCCAATAAGTAAAATCTTCGCCAAAAGTTAACTTTTTGTCAAAATGATTATTTCCTGACTGAATGACCACGCAATCGACCCAATCAGTCGTACTTCGACCAAAAGTTAACTTCGCCAAAAATGGTCAATCCTTAACTCAATGATCAACCTATCGACCCAATAAAGTCAACTTTCGACCAAAAAGTCAACTTTAGCAAAATGTTCAATCTCTCGACCCAATCACCAACCCATCGACCCAACAAGTTAACTTTCGACCGAAAAGTCAATATTGGTCAAAACAATCAATTTTCGACCTAATGACCACCCGATCGACATAATCGGTCAACTTCGACTAAAAAGTCACTTTTGGTCAAAATGGTCAATTTATGACCCAATAACCACCCCATCGACCTAATGGACCACTTCGACCTAAAATTCAATTTTGTCAAAGACTCAATTTTCGCATAATGACTAATTCTTGACCAAAAAAGTCATGTCGACCAAAAAGTGAACTTTGGCCAAAATGGTCAATCCTTGACCCAATGACCAACCCATTAACCCAATATGTCAACTTTTGACCAAAAAGTTAACATTGCTTAAAAAGGTCAATCTTGCCCAATGACAAACCCATTGACTAAATAGTCACTAATCTAAAAAGTCAACTTCGCTTAAAATGGTCAATTTCGACCTAATGACCAACCCTTTCGACCCAAAAAGTTAATTTCGACCAATATGTCAACATTACTCAAAATGGTCAATCCTCGATCTAACGACCAACCCAATAACACAATAAGTAATGTTTCGACCAAAAATGTCAATTTTGATCAAATGTTCAATCTTTTACACGATGTCAATTTTCACCAAAATGTCAATTTTTAATTTATTACCTAACGAATACCCCATTGATCCAATAGATCAACTTTTCACCAAAAATCAACTTCGGCTATAATGGTCAATTTATTTCTCAAGGACCAACCCATCGACCCAATAGGCCAACTTTCGACTAAAAGTCAACTTTGGTCAAAATGGTCAATTCGACACAATGACCAATCCATCGACCCAATAAGTCAACTTTTGTCAAAATAATCAAATTCCGAGCTAATGACCACCAAATATGCCAACTTTCGATCAAAAGTTAACTTGCGTCAATATGGTTAATTTATAACCCAATGACCAACCCATCGACCCAATGGGACAACTTTCGACCAAGAAGTCAACTTTGGTCAAAATGGTTAATTCTCGAACTCAATGACCAACCCATTTACCCAATAAGTCAACTTTCGACCAAAAAGATAATTTTGGACAAAATAGATCAATTTTTCGCCTAATGACCACCCTATTGACGCAATAGGTTAACTTTACAAAAGTCATCATTTTATGACCCAATGACCAAACCATTGACCGAATATGCCAACTTTTGATCAAAAAGTCAACTTTGGTTAAAATGATCAAATCATTGACACAATGACCAACCAATTGACCCAACATGTCAGCTTTTGACCAAAAAGTCAATCTTTTGTCAAAATAGTCAATTTTTGACCTAATGACTAATTATTAATCCTAAAAGTCAATCTCTGACCAAAAAGTCAATTTTGGTAAAAATGGTCAATCCTCGACCCGATGAACAACCCACTGACCCAATAGGTTACCTTTTGACCAAAAAATCAACTTTGGTCAATATGGTCAATCATTGAGCCAATTACCAACCCATTGACGAAATAGGTGAATTTTCGACCAAAAAGTTAATTTTGGTCAAAATGGTAAATTTCACGACCCAATGACCACCTCATTGACGGATGGATCTATTTTCGACCAAAAATTCAATTTTGGTCAAAATATTAAATTTTTACCTAATGACTAATTATCGATCTAATAAGTCAATCTCTCGACTAAAAAGTCAACTTTTGTCAAAATAGCCAAAACTTGATTCTATGACCAACCCATTTACCCCGTAGGTCAACTTTCGACAAAAACATCAATTTTGGTCAAAAATGGTTAATTGTCGACCAAATGAACAAATCAGTCAACTTTCGACTAAAAAGTCGCTTTAGGTCAAAATAGTGAATTTCGACCTAATGACCACCCAATCGTCCCAATAAGCAACTTTTCGACCAAAAAGTTAACTTTGGTCGAAGTAGTCAATTTTCGACCCAATGACCAACCCATTGACCCATTAGGACAACTTTTACTCGAAAAGTCAACTGGTCAAAATGGTCAATCCTTGACCCAATGACTGACTCATTAATCCAATAGATCAACATTTGACCAAGAAGTCAATTTTGGACAAAATAGTTAATTATTAACCGAATAACCAATTATTGACCTAATAAGTAAATCTCTTACCAAAAAGTCAACTTTGGTCAAAATTATCAATCCTTGACCCAATAACCAAGCCATTGACCCAATACATCAACTTTTAACCAAAAAGTCAACTTTGGTCAAAATGGTCAATCCTTGACCCTAAGACCAACCCATTGACTCAATAAGTCAACTTTAACTAAAAAGTCAATTTTGGTCAAAATAGTCAATTTTTGATTTCTGACCCAATGACTACCAAATTGAAACAATGGGTCAACTTTTGATAAAAAATCAATTTTGGTCAAAACAATCAATTTTTGACCTAATGACGAACTATTAACTAAAGAAGTCATCTCTGACCAAAAAAGTCTTTAGTCAAAATGGTCAATTCTTGACCCAAAGACCAACCCATTGACCCCATCGCTTAACTTTCGACCAAAAAGTCAACTTTGGTCAAAATGGTCAATCCTCGAATCTAATGACTAACCCATCGATCTAATCAGTCACTATTCACCTAAAAAGTCAACTTTGGGTTAAAAATGGTCAATTTCTCGACCCAATGACAAACCCTTTCGACCCAATCAGTCAACTTTCGACCAAAATGTCAACTTTGGTCAAAATTGACTAACTCTCGCTCCAATGACCAAACCCATCGAATCCAACAAAGTCAACTATGCACCCAAAAGTTAATTTGGCCAAATTGGTCAATCCTCGACATAATGACCAACCCATCGACTCAATAGTGGAAAATTTTGAACAAAAAGTCAAATTTTGTACAAATGAGTTCACTTAACCCAACGACCACCCCATCGTCCAATTAATTAACTTCGACTAAAAGTCAAGTTTTGTCAAGTGGTTAGTTTCCTGACCCAATGAACAACCCGCTCGATCTAATCAGTCAACTTTTCGACAAAAAATCAACTTTGGTCAAAATGGCTAATCATCAATCCAATGACCCACAAGGTCAACTTTTCACAAAAAAATGTTAATTTTGGTCAAAATAGTCAATTTTCGACCTAATGACCATTTATTAACCCAATAAGTCAATTTCGACCAAAATGTAAACTTCGTCAAAATGGTCATTCCTTAACCCAATGACAAACCCATCGATCCAATAAAGTGAACTTTCGACAAAAAAGTTAACTTCGTCAAAATGATCAATCGTCAATCTAATGATCAACCAATTCACCCAATATGTCAACTTTGTCCAAAAAGTCGGCTTTGATCAAAAATCAATTTTCGATATAATGAACAATTATCGACCAAATAAGTCAATCTCTCGACCAAAGTCAACTTTATCAAAACGACAATTTCGATCGAACGACCACTTCAACTGACCCAACAGTCAATGTTTAACCAAAAGTCTACTTCTGTCAAAATCAACTTAATCTAATGACGACCCACTCGACTAATAAGTCAATTTTCGACTAAAATGTCAACTTCGGTCAAAATTTTCAATCCTTAAACCAAAGACAAACCCTTCGACCCAACAAGTTAACTTTTCACCAAAAAGTCAATTTTGATCAAAATTGTCAATTTTTTACCTAATTAACACCCCATCGCGCGACAACAGTCAACTTTTACCCAAAAAGTCAACTTTGGTGAAAATGTTAAACGACTGTCGAATGACCACCCCATTGTACCAATGTGTCAACTTTTGACAAAAAATTTAACTTTTGTCAAAGTAGTTAATTTTTGTCCTAATGTCCAATTGCCGACCAAATAAGTCATCTCTCGACAAAAAAGTCTTTTGCAAAATGGTCAATCCTCAACCTAATGCCCAACCCATTTATCCAATAGAGTCAACCTTCGACCAAAAAGTCAATTTTTATCAAAAAAATCAATTTTCAAGTATAATGAACATTTATCGACCCAATAAGTCAATCTCTGACCAAAAGTCAACTTTGGTCAAAGTGGTCAATTCTTGATCCAATGACCACCTCATCAGTGCCACGAGTCAATTTTTAACCAAAAAGTCCACTTTGGCTCAAAATTCGTCAATCTCGACCTAATGACCAACCCATCGATCCAACAGTCAACTTTTCGACAAAATGTCAACTTTGGTCAAAATGTTCAACCTTCGACCCAAAGACAAACCCATTGACCCAATAAAGTTAGATTTCAACTAAAAAGCCAATTTCGATAAAAAAATTGTCAATTTTCGACATAATGATCACCCATTTACAAAATAAGTCAACTTTCACCAAAAAGTCAACTTCGGTTAAAATCTTATGCTTGTGACCCAATCGACTAACCCCATCAAGCAATGGGCCAACTTTCGACAAAAATTCAATTTGGTAAAAATAGTAAAATTTCGACCTATCGACCAATTATCGACTAAATAAGTCATCTCCGACCAAAAAGTCTTTGGTCAAAATTGTCAATCCTTGATCCAATGACCAACCCATCGACCTAGTCACTAACTCTTCGACCTAAAAGTCAACTTCTACTAAAATGCATTAATTATGTACCCAATGACCAACCCATCAATCTAATAGTCGCATTAACCTAAAAGTCAACCTTTTAATTAAAATGGTTAATTCTTGAATCTAATGATCAAATCTTCGATCTAATAAGTCAACTTTCGACCAAAATGTCAACTTTGTTCAAAATAGTCAATTCTAACCTAATAACCATCCCATCGACTCATTGTTAACCTTTGACCAAAAGGTCAATTTCGTCGAATGGTCAATCCTCGACATAATGACCAAATTTATTGTCCCAACAGGTCGTTTCGACTAAAACCTAAATTTTGTCAAAATAATAATTTTTTAACCCAATGACCAACCCCATCGATCTAATAAGTCAACTTTCGACCAAAAAGTCAAGTTTTGTCAAATGGTCAGTTTCTAACCCAATTACCAACCCATTAACCTAATCGGGGCAACTTTCGTCCAAAAAGTCAACTTCGATCAAAATGTTTAACCTCGACCCAATGAACCAATATGTCCACTTTCGACAAAAAAGTTTGTTTTCGTCAAAATATTTAATTTTTGACCTAATGGCCGCTTATCGAACCCAATAAGTCAATCTCTCGACCAAATGTAATCTTTCGGTCAAAATGGTCATTCCGACCTAATGATGAACCCATCGACACACAGTCAACTTCTCGCACCAAAAAGTCAACTTTCGGTAAAAATGATCAATCGTGGTCCCAATGACCAACCTATCGACCTACTAAGTCAACTTTCGACCAAAAAAGTCAATTTCTGTCAAAAAAATTAATTATCGATATAACGAATAATTATCGATCTAATAAGTCAATGTCTGACCAAAAAGTCCACTTTGGTCAAAATGGTCAATTCTTGAGCCAACGACCACCTCATTGACCCATTAGATCAACTTTTGACCAAAAAGTTAAATTAGGTCAAAATGGTCAATCATTGACGCAAAGGCCAACTCATTGACTCAATAGTTCAACTTTTGACCAAAATGTCAACTTTGGTCAAAATGTTCAATCCTTGACCCAAAGACCAACCCATTGACCCAAAAGGTTAGTTTTTGACCAAAAAGCCAATTTTTATCAAAATAGTCAATTTTTGACCTAATGATTACCCCATCGATAGAATATGTCAACTTTCGACTAAAAGTCAACTTTGGTGACAATGTTCAACTTCGACCCAATGACCACCCCATCGAACCAATGAGTCAACTTTCGACAAAAAATTTAATTTTGGTCAAAACAACTAATCTTCTTTACCAATGACCAATTATCGACCAAATAAGTCATCTTCGAGCAAAAATCATTTCGTCAAAATGGTCAAATCTCGACTCTAACCATCCCATCGACACAATAGCTCAACTTTCGACCAAAAAGTCAACTTCGCTAAAAATTGGTCAATCCTCGACCCAATGACCAACCCATCGACCCAATAGGTTAGCTTCGACCCAAAAGTCAACTTTATTTAAAATGGTCAATTTCTAACCCAATGACAAACCCTTCGACCCAATCAGTCAACTTTCGACTAAAATGTCAACTTCGGTCAAAATGATCAATCCTCGACCCAATGACCAACCCATCGACACAAGAGGTCAAATTTCGACCAAAAAGTCAATTTTGGTCAAAATGTTCAATCCTTCACAAAACGACTAACCTAGTGACCCAATACGTCAAATTTCGACGAAAGAGTTAAATTTTGTCAAAATAATCAATTTCTAAACTAATGACCACCCGATTGACCCAATAAGTCAACTTTTCGACCAGAAGGTCAAGTTTTGTCAAGTGGTCGGTTCCGACCCAATGACCAACCCATTCGACCAAATAGTGGCAACTTTTAACAAAAAAGTCAACTTTGTCAAAATGGTTAATCTTCGACCCATTAACCCCATAGATTCAACTTTTGACAAAAAAAGTTAATTTTGTTCCAAATAGTCGATTTTCGACCTAATGACCGTTTATCGACCCAATAAGTCAATCTCCGACCAAAATGTAAACTTTGGTCGAATGGTCATTCCTTGACCCAATGACGAAGCCAATGACCCAACAGTCAACTTTTGACCGAAAAGTCAAAATTTGGTCGAAATGATCAATCGTCGATCTCGATGACCAACCCTATCGACCCGATAGGTCAACTTTCGACCAAAAGTTAATTTTGATCAAAAAAATCAAATTTTAATATAATGAAAAATTATCGACCCAATAAGTCAATCTCGCACCCAAAAAGTTAACTTTTGTCAAAATGGTCAATTCTCGACCCAATGACCACCTCATCTTCTCGAAGGTCAACTTTCGACCAAAAAGTCTACTTTTGTCAAAATGGTCAATCATCGATCCAATGACCAACCCACTCGACTCAATAAGTCAACTTTCGAACCGCAATTTCAACTTTGGTCAAAATATTAAATCTTCGACCCAAGGACCAACCCATCGACCCGAAGCAAGTTAACTTTTAACCAAAAAGTCAATTTTGATCAAAATAATCAATTTTTGATGTAATGATCACCTCATTGACGAATAAATCAACTTTTGACCAAAAAGTCATCTTTGGTGAAAATGTTGACTTCGATCGAATGACCACCCCATTGCACCAATGGTTCAACTTTTGATAAAAAAGGTTCGATTTTGGTCAAAACAAATAACTTTTGACCTAATGACCAATTATTGACCAAATAAGCAATCTCTAACTAAAAAGACTATGGTCAAAATGGTCAATCCCTGACCCAATGACCAAACTTTGACCCAAACGGTCAACTTTTGACCAAAAAGTCAACTTCGCCAAAATGATCAATCGTCGATTCGATGACCAACCCATCGACCCATTATGTCAACTTTCGATCGAAAAGTCAATTTTAGTTAAAAAAATCAATTTTCAATATAATGAACAATTTTTGACCTAATAAGTCAATCTCGACCAAAAAGTCAACTTTGGTTAAAATGGTCATTTCGCAATCCAATGACTACTTCATCGACCCAACCAAAAGTCTACTTTCGATCAAAACTGGTCAATCCTGACCTAACGACCTTCCCATCGACTCAATAGGTCAACTTTTCGACTCAAAATGTTAACTTTAGTCAAAATGTTCAATCCTCGACCCAAGGACTAACCCGTTGACCTATCAAAGTTAACTTTCGACCAAAAAGTTAATTTTGCTCAAAATAGCGACTTGACTAATGACCACCCTATCACCGGGATATGTCAACTTTCGACCAAAAAGTCAACTTTCGCGAAAATGCTCGGCCGACGAATGACTACCCGATCGAACCAATGGGTCAACTTTTGACAAAATCTAATTTTGGTCAAAACCAATCGATTTTCGACCTAATGACGAACTATTAACCAAATAAGTCATCTCGACCCAAAAAAAGCCTTTAATGAAATGGTCAATTCTCGAATCTAAAGACCGACCCATCAATCTAATCGCTCAACCTTTCGACCAAAAGTCAATTTTGGTCAAAATGGTCAACTCGACTCAATGACTAACCAATCGACCTGATAGTCGACTTTCGACCCAAAAGTCAACTTTGGTTAAAATGGTCAATTTCGACCCAATGATAAACCCTTTCGACCCAATAGTCAACTTTTGACCAAAATGTCAACTTTGGTCAAAATACCAATCCTACTCTAATGACCTACCCATTAACCCAACGGAGTCAATTCTGACTAAAAAGTCAATTTTGCTCAAAATGTCTATCAATCCGACATAATGACCAACCCATCGACTCAATAGGGAAAATTTCAACAAAAGTCGAATTTTGTCAAAATAATTGCAACTTTTAACCTAATGACCACCCGCATCGACTCAATAATCGACTTTCGACTAAAAGTCAAGTTTTTGACAAAAAAGTCAACTTTGTCAAAATGGTTAATCGTCGACTCAATGACCCACAAGGTCAACTTCTCGACGAAAAAAATGTTAATTTTGGTCAAAATAACAATTTTCGACCTAATGACCGTTTATTAACCCAATAAGTCAATTTCGACTAAAATGTAAACTTTGGTCAAAATGGTCGTTCCCTTGACCCGATTACGAACCCATCGACCCAACAGGTGAACTTTCGACGAAAAAAGTTAACTTTGGTCGAAATGATCAATAGTTGATCCGATGATCAACCAATCGACCCGATATATGTCGACTTTCGACCAAAAAGTTAGTTTTGATCAAAAAAATCAATTTTCGATATAATGAACGATTATTGACCTAATAAGTCAATCCTCGACCAAAAAGTCGACTTTGGTCAAAATGGTCGATTCCTTGACCTGATGACCACTTCATTGACCAAACAGTCAGCGTTTGACCAAAAAGTCTACTTTGGTCAAATGGTCGAATCATCGATCTAATGACCGAGCCCGATTGACTCAATAGTGATCTTTCGACCAAAATGTCGACTTTCGTTAAAATTTTCGATCCTCGGACCAAAGACAAACCCATTGACCCAACCAGTTAACTTTTGACCAAAAAGATAATTTTGATCAAAATTGCCAATTTTTGACCAAATTATCACCCCATTGGCACAATAGGTCAACTTTTAACTAAAAAGTCAACTTTGGTGAAAATGTTCAGTTTCTGGTTGAAAGACAACCCCATTGAACCAATGGGTCATCTTTTGACAAAAAATTTAATTTTGGTCAAAACAGTCAATTTTTGACCTAATGACCAATTGTTGACCAAATAAGTCATCTCCGACCGAAAAAGACTTCGGTAAAATTGGTAATCCTTGACCTGATGCCTGACCCATTTACCCAATAGGTCGAACTTTGACCAAAAAGTCAATTTTGATCAAAAAAATCAATTTTCGATATAAGTGAACGATTATCGACCCAATAAGGCGATCTACGACCGAAAAAGTGAACTTTGGTCAAAATGGTCGATTCTTGACCCGATGAACACCTCATTGATCGATAAAGTCAATTTTTTACCAAAAGTCTACTTTAGTCAAAATAGTCAATCCTCGACCCAATGACCAACCCATTGACTCAATAGGTCAACTTTTGATCAAAAAGTCAACTTTGGTCAAAATGCTCATTCCTTGATCCAAAGACCAACCATTGACCCAACAGGTTAACTTTTGACCAAAAAGTAAATTTTGATCAAAATATTCAATTTTGATTAAAATAGTCAATTTTTGACCTAATGATCACCCCATTGACATAATAGGTCAACTTTTGACCAAAAAGTCAACTTTGGTGAAAAAGTTCAGTTTCTGACCGAATGACCACCCCATTTAACCATTGGGTTAACTTTTCACAAAAAATCAATTTTGGTCAAAACCGTCAATTTTTAACCTAATGACCAATTATTGACCAAATAAGTCATCTCTAACAAAAAATTCTTTAGTCAAAATGGTCAATTCTTTACCCAATGACTTACCCATTGACTCAATAACTTAACTTTTGACAAAAAAGTCAACTTTGGTCAAAATGATCAATCCTTGACCCAATAGGTCAGATTTTGACCCAAAAGTCAACTTTAGTTAAAATGGTCAATTTCTGACCCAATGACAAACCCTTTCACCCAATAGGTTGACTTTTGACCAAAAGGTCAACTTTGGTCGAAATGGTCAATCCTTGACTCAACGACCATCCCATTGACCCAATAGGTTAACTTTTGACCAAAAAGTCAATTTTGGTAAAATGATCAATCATTGACATAATGACCAACCCATTGACCCAATAGGTCAAATTTTGACCAAAAAGTTAAATTTGGTCAAAATAATTAATTTTTAACCTAATGACCACCCCATTGACCCAATAAGTTAAATTTTGGCCAAAAAGTTAAGTTTTGTCAAATGGTCTGCTTTCGACCCAATGACCAACCCTTTGACCTAATATGTCAACTTTTGACAAAAATGTCAGCTTTGTTCAAAATGGTTTATCCTTGACCCAATGACCCTACAGGTCAACTTTTGACAAAAAAGTTAGTTTTGGTCAAAATAGTCAATTTTCGACCTAATGACTGTTTATTAACCTAATAAATCAAACTCTGTCCAAAATGTAAACTTTGGTCAAAATGCTCATTCCTTGACCCAATGACGAACCCATTGACCCAATAGGTCAACTTTTGACCAAAAAGTCAACTTTAGTCGAAATGATCAATCGTTGACCCAATGACCAACCCAATGACTCAATAGGAAAACTTTTGACCAAAAAGTTTATTTTGGTAAAAAAAATTCAATTTTCGATATAATGAACAATTATCGACCCAATAAGTCAATCTCTCGACCAAAAGTCAACTTTGATCAAAATGCTCAATTCTCGACTCAAATGACCACCTCATTCAACCAATAGGTCAACTTTCGACTAGTAAAACCAACTTTCGTCAAAATTTTCAATCCTTAACCCAATGATCAACCCATCGACCCAATGCAGTCAACTTTCGACCAAAAAGTCAACTTTGGGCAAAATTTTCAATCCTCGACCCAATGACAAACCCATCGACCAACATGTTAACCTTTGACCGAAAAGTTAATTTTGTCAAAACAGTCAATTTTTGACCTAATGACCACCCATTGACAGAATAGGTCAACTTTGACTAAAAAGACAATTTTGGCCTAAATGGACAATTTTTGACCTAATGACCACCCCATTGACCAATGGGTCAACTTTTGACCAAAAAGTTAATTTTGGTCAAAAAAATTAATTTTTGATTTAATACACAATTATTGACCCAATAAGTCAATCTCTGACCAAAAAAGTCAACTTTGGTCAAAATGATTAATTCTTGACCCAATGACCACCTAGTTGACCTAATAGGTCAACTTTTGACCAAAAAGTTAAATTTGGACAAAATGGTTAATCTTTAACCCAATGATGAACCCATTGACCCAATAGTTCAATGTTTGACCAAAAAGTCAACTTTGGGCAAAATCTTCAATCCTTGACCAATAACAAACCCATTGACCCAACATGTTAACTTTTGACCGAAATGTTAATTTTATCAAAACAGTCAATTTTTAACCTAATGACCACCCATCGACGTGAATAGGTCAACTTTGACCAAAAAATCAACTTTGGTCAAAATGATCAATTTATGACCCAATGACCACCACATTGACCCAATGGGTCAACCTTTGACCACAAAGTTAATTTTGGTCAAAAAAATCAATTTTCGATTTAATAAACAATTATTGACCCAATAAGTAAAATTCTGCCAAAAGTTAACTTTTGTCAAAATGATTATTTCTTGACGCAATGACCACCTAATTGACCCAACAGTCAACTTTCGACCAAAAAGTTAACTTTCGTCAAAATGGTCAATCCTTAACCCAATGATCAACCCATCGACCTAATAGATCAACTTTCGACCAAAAAGTCAACTTTAGAGCAAAATGTTCAATCCTCGACCCAATCACCAACCCATCGACTCCAACAAGTTAACTTTTGATCAAAAAGTCAATATTGGTCAAAACAATCAATTTTCGACCTAATGACCACCCGATCGACATAATCGGTCAACTTCGACTAAAAAGTCACTTTTGGTCAAAATGGTCAATTTATGACCCAATAACCACCCCATCGAATCCAATGGGACCACTTTCGACCAAAAATTCAATTTTGGTCGAAAGACTCAATTTTGGCATAATGACTAATTCTCGACTCAAAAAGTCATGTCGACCAAAAAGTGAACTTTCACAAAATGGTCAATCCTTGACCCAATGACCAACCCATTAACCCAATATGTCAACTTTTGACCAAAAAGTTAACATTGCTTAAAAAGGTCAATCTTGCCCAATGACAAACCCATTGACCAAATAGGTCAGCTTTTGACCCAAAAGTCAACTTTGCTTAAAATGGTCAATTTCTGACCTAATGACCAACCCTTTGACCCAAAAAGTTAATTTTGACCAATATGTCAACATTAGTCAAAATGGTCAATCCTTGACCCAATGACCAACCCAATAACACAATAAGTAATGTTTTGACTAAAATGTCGATTTTGATCAAAATGTTCAATCTTCGACACTAATGTCAATTTCGACCAAAATGTCAATTTTTAATTTATTACCTCAATGAATACCCCATCGATCCAATAGATCAACTTTTCACCAAAAATCAACTTCTGCTATAATGGTCAATTTATTTCTCAAGGACCAACCCATCGATCCAATGAAGCCAACTTTTGACCAAAAAGTCAACTTTGGTCAAAATGGTCAATTCTCGACACAATGACCAATCCATCGACCCAATAAGTCAACTTTTGTCAAAATAATCAAATTCGAGCTAATGACCACCAAATATGCCAACTTTCGATCAAAAGTTAACTTTCGTCAATATGGTTAATTTATAACCCAATGACCAACCCATCAATCTAATGGGACAACTTTCGACCAAGAAGTCAACTTTGGTCAAAATGGTTAATTCTCGACCCAATGACAAACCCATTTACCCAATAAGTCAACTTTTCGACCAAAAAGATAATTTTCGACAAAAATAGTCAATTTTTGGCCTAATGACCACCCCATTGACGCAATAGGTTAACTTTGGCTAAAATAGTCTATTTATGACCCAATGACCAAACCATCGAATCGATTATGCCAACTTTCGATCAAAAAGTCAACTTTGGTTAAAATGATCAAATCATCGACACAATGACCAACCAATCGACCTAACATGTCGACTTGACCAAAAAGTCAATCTTTTGTCAAAATAGTCAATTTTTGACCTAATGACTAATTATTAATCCTAAAAGTCAATCTCTGACAAAAAAGTCAATTTTGGTAAAAATGGTCAATCCTCGACCCGATGAACAACCCACTGACCCAATAGGTTAACTTTTGACCAAAAAATCAACTTTGGTCAATATGGTCAATCATTGAGCCAATTACCAACCCATTGACGAAATAGGTGAATTTTTTACCAAAAAGTTAATTTTGGTCAAAATGGTAAATTTCTCGACCCAATGACCACTCTTACTGACAGATGGGTCTATTTTCGACCAAAAATTCAATTTTGGTCAAAATATTAAATTTTACTCCGATGACTAATTATTGACCCAATAAGTCAATCTCTCGACTAAAAAGTCAACTTTTGTCAAAATAGTCAAAACTTGATTCTACGACCAACCCATTTACCCCGTAGTCAACTTTCGACCAAAAAACATCAATTTCTGGTCAAAATGGTTAATTGTCGACCAAATGAACAAATCAGTCAACTTTGACTCAAAAGTCGTTTAGGTCAAAATAGTGAATTTTCGACCTAATGACCACCCAATCGTCCCAACAGTAACTTTCGACTAAAAGTTAACTTCGTCAAAGTGGTCAATTTTGACCCAATGACCAACCCATTGACCCATTAGAACAACTTTTACTCGAAAAGTCAATCGGTCAAAATGGTTAATCTTCGACCCAATGACCGACTCATTAATCCAATAGATCAACATTCGACCAAGAAGTCAATTTGGACAAAATAGCTTAATTATCGACCGAATAACCAATTATTGACCTAATAAGTAAATCTCTTACCAAAATGTCAACTTTGGTCAAAATTATCAATCCTTGATCCAATAACCAAGCCATTGACCCAATACATCAACTTTTAACCAAAAAGTCAACTTTGGTCAAAATGGTCAATCCTTGACCCAATGACCAACCCATTGACTCAATAAGTCAACTCTAACTAAAAAGTCAATTTCGTCAAAATAACTAATTTTTGATTTCGATCTAATGACTACCAAATCGAACCAATGGGTCAACTTTTGATAAAAATCAATTTTGGTCAAAACAATCAATTTTTGATCTACATGACGAACTATTAACTAAAGAAGTCATCTCTCGACCAAAAAGTCTTTAGTCAAAATGGTCAATTCTGACCCAAAGACCAACCCATCGACCCCATCGCTTAACTTTTCGACCAAAAAGTCAACTTTGGTCAAAATGGTCAATCCTTCGACCCAATGACCAACCCATCGATCCAATAGTCACTAATCTACAAAGTCAACTTTGGTTAAAATGGTCAATTTCTGACCCAATGAAAAACCCTTTGATCTAATCAGTCAACTTTCGACCAAAATGTCAACTTTGGTCAAAATGGTCAATCCTTGCTCCAATGACCAACCCATCAATCTAACAAGTCAACTATAGATCCAAAAGTTAATTTGGCCAAATTGGTCAATCCTCGACATAATGACCAACCCATTGACTCAATAGTGGAAAATTTTGAACAAAAAGTCAAATTTTGTCAAAATGGCTAATTCTTAACCCAACGACCACCCCATCGCCCAATTAATTAACTTTCGACTAAAAGTCAAGTTTTGTCAAGTGGTTAGTTTCGACCTAATGAACAACCCGTTGATCTAATCAGTCAACTTTTCGACAAAAAAATCAACTTTGGTCAAAATGGTTAATCATCGATCTAATGACCCACAAGGTCAACTTTCGACAAAAAATGTTAATTTTGGTCAAAATAATCAATTTTCGACCTAATGACCATTTATTAACCTAATAAGTCAATTTCGACCAAAATGTAAACTTTGGTCAAAATGGTCATTCCTTAACCCAATGACAAACCCATCGACCCAATAAGGTGAACTTTCGACAAAAAGTTAACTTTGGTCAAAATGATCAATCGCTCGACCCAATGATCAACCAATTCACCCAATATGTCAACTTTTGTCCAAAAAGTCAGCTTTTGATCAAAAAAATCAATTTTCGATATAATGAACAATTATCGACCAAATAAGTCAATCTCTCGACCAAAAAGTCAACTTTGGTCAAAATGGTCAATTTCGACCGAATGACCACTTCAGTGACCTAATCAGTCAATGTTTAACCAAAAGTCTACTTTCGTCAAAATCAATCCTCGACCTAATGACGGACCCACTGACTCAATAAGTCAATTTTTGACCAAAATGTCAACTTTGGTCAAAATTTTCAATCCTTAAACCAAAGACAAACCCTTTGACCCAACAAGTTAACTTTTCACCAAAAAGTCAATTTTGATCAAAATTGTCAATTTTTTACCTAATTAACACCCCATTGGCACAATAGGTCAACTTTTACCCAAAAAGTCAACTTTGGTGAAAATGTTCAGCTTCGGTCGAATGACCACCCCATTAGTACCAATGTGTCAACTTTCGACAAAAATTCAATTTTGGTCAAAACGCTCAATTTTTAACCTAATGTCCAATCTGCTGACCAAATAAGTCATCTCTCGACAAAAAGTCTTTGGTAAAATGGTCAATCCTTGACCCAATGCCCAACCCATTTATCCAATAGGTCAACCTTTGACCAAAAAGTCAATTTTTATCAAAAAAATCAATTTTCGTTATAATGAACATTTATTGACCCAATAAGTCAATCTCTGACCAAAAAGTCAACTTTGGTCAAAGTGGTCAATTCTTGATCCAATGACCACCTCATTGTGCCAGCAGGTCAATTTTTAACCAAAAAGTCCACTTTGGTCAAAATTGTCAATCCTTGACCTAATGACCAACCCATTGACTCAATAGGTCAACTTTCGACAAAATGTCAACTTTGGTCAAAATGTTCAATCCTTGACCCAAAGACAAACCCATTGACCCAATAGGTTAGATTTTGACTAAAAAGCCAATTTTGATAAAAAAAATTGTCAATTTTTGACATAATGATCACCCATTTACAAAATAGGTCAACTTTTGACCAAAAAGTCAACTTTGGTTAAAATCTTATGTTTGTGACCCAATGACTACCCCATTGAAGCAATGGGCCAACTTTTGACAAAAAATTCAATTTTGGTAAAAATAGTAAAATTTTGACCTATTGACCAATTATTGACCAAATAAGTCATCTCTGACCAAAAAGTCTTTGGTCAAAATTGTCAATCCTTGATCCAATGACCAACCCATTGACACAATAGCTCAACTTTCGACCTAAAAGTCAACTTCAGTCAAAATGGTCAATTATGTACCCAATGACCAACCCATTGACCCAATAGTCGACTTTTGACCTAAAAGTCAACTTTAATTAAAATGGTTAATTTTCGACCCAATGATGAACTCTTTGATCTAATAAGTCAACTTTTGACCAAAATGTCAACTTTGTTCAAAATGGTCAATCTTCGACCCAATAACCATCCCATCGACCTACTTGTTAACTTTCGACCAAAAGGTCAATTTTGGTCGAAATGGTCAATCCTTCGACATAATGACTGAATCTATTATCCCAATAGTCAAGCTTTGACCAAAAACCTAAATTTTGTCAAAATAGTCAATTTTTAACCCAATGACCACCCCATTGACCCAATAAGTCAACTTTTGACCAAAAAGTCAAGTTTTGTCAAATGGTCAGTTTCTAACCCAATTACCAACCCATTAACCTAATTGGGCAACTTTTGTCCAAAAAGTCAACTTTGATCAAAATGTTTAACCCTTAACCCAATGAACCAATATGTCCACTTTTGACAAAAAAGTTTGTTTTGGTCAAAATAGTTAATTTTCGACTTAATGGCCGTTTATCGATCCAATAAGTCAATCTCCGACCAAATGTAATCTTTCGTCAAAATGGTCATTCCTTGACCCAATGATGAACCCATTGACACAATAGGTCAACTTTTGACCAAAAAGTCAACTTTGGTAAAAATGATCAATCGTGGTCCCAATGACCAACCTATTGACCCAATAAGTCAACTTTTGACCAAAAAAGTCAATTTTGGTCAAAAAAATTAATTATCGATATAACGAATAATTATTGACCCAATAAGTCAATGTCTGACCAAAAAGTCCACTTTGGTCAAAATGGTCAATTCTTGACCCAACGACCACCTCATTGAATCCAATAGGTCAACTTTCGACCAAAAAGTTAAATTTGGTCAAAATGTTCAATCCACGACCCAAAGACCAACTCATCGACTCCTAGAGTCAACTTTCGACCAAAAGTCAACTTCGATCAAAATGTTCAATCCGACCCAAAGACCAACCCATTGACCTAACAGAGTCAATTTTCGACCAAAAAGTCAATTTTGCTCAACACGGTAAATTTTTAACCAAATGACCACCTCATTGACAAAATAAGTAACTTTCGACTAAAAATTCAACCTCGGTCAAAATGGTCAACTTCGACCCAATGACCACCCCATCGAACTAATAAGTTAACTTTCGACCATAAATTCAATTTTGGTCAAAACAAGGAATTTTCGACCTAATGAGCAATTATCGATCAAATAAGTCATCTCTAAACAAAAAGTCAATTTTAGTCAAAATGGTCAATCCTTGATCTAATGACCAACCCGTTGACCTAACAGTCAACTTTTAACCAAAAAGTCAACTTTGCTTAAAAAAAAGGTCAATCCTTGACCCAATGACCAACCCATCGACCCAATAGGTCGACTGACCTAAAAGTCAACTTTGTTTAAAATGGTCAATTTCGACCCTAATGACCAATCCTTTGACCCAAAAGGTTACTGACCAAAATGTCAACTTTGATCAACATGGTCAATCCTTAACCCATTGACTAATTCATCGACTAATACAGTACTTTGACCAAGAGTTAATTTTGGTCAAAATTGTCAATCCTCGACATTAATGACTAACCCATCGATCTAATAGTCAATTTTCGACCAAAATGTCAATTTTTGTCAAAATAGTCATTTTTTACCTAATGATCATCCCATCGACCCAATAAGTCATCTTTCGAAAAAAATCAAGCTTTGTCAAATGGTCAGTTTTGATCTAACGACTAAACCTATCGATCTAACAGTCAACTTTTAATGAAAAAGTCAACTTCGTCAAAATCAGTAAATTCTTGATCAATTCGTCAACATTTGACCAAAAAGTCAAATTTTGTCAAAATAGTAAATTTTTGATCTAATGGCTACCCCATCAATCTAATAGATCAATTTTGACCAAAGTCAATTTTGCCAATATCGATCAATTCTTGACTCAAAAGTCAACTTTGGTCAAAATGGTCAATTTCTGACCCAATGACCAACTCATTAACCCAATATATCAACTTTTGGCCAAAAATTCAACTTTGGTCAAAATGATCAATCATCGACCTAATGACTCACCATTAACCCAATAAGTCAACTTTGACTAAAATGTCAATTTTAGTCAAAATAGTTAACTATCGACTCTAATGACCAATTATCAATCTAATAAGTCAATCTTCGACAAAAAATTGAACTTCGGTCAAAATGGTCAATCCTTGACCCAATCACCAACCCATTAACCCAATCACCAACCCATTAACCCAGTAAGTCAACTTCTGACCAAAAAGTCAATTTTGGTCAAAATAGTCAATTTTTTACTTAATCCCCATCTCATTGACACAATAGGTCAACTTTTGACCAGAAAGACAACTTTTGTCAAAATGGTCAACTACAGGCCCATTGGCCACCCCAACGACCCATTGGTTAACATTTGACCCAAAATTTAATTTTGGCCAAAATAGTCAATTTTTGCCCTAATGGCCAATTATTGACCCAATAACTCAATCTCTGACCAAAAAGTCACTTTTAGTCAGAATGGTCAATCCATGACCCAATGACAAACCCATTGACTCAATAAGCCAACTTTTGACCAAAAAGTCAACTTTAGAAAAATGGTTAATACTCGACCTAATGACTTAATAAGTCAACTTTTCGATCAAAAAGTCAATTTTGCTAAAATGATGAATTTTTGACTCAATGCCCACCTATCGACCCAATAAGTTAATCTGACCAAAAAGTTAACTACGGTGAAAATGGTCAATCCTCGATCTAATGACTAACCCATCGACCTAATAGGTCAACTTTTGAACAAAAAGTCAACTTTAGTCAAAATTGTCAATCATTGACCCAACGACCAACCCATTGACTCAATAGGTCAACTTTTGAACAAAAAGTCAATTTTGGTCAATATAGTCATGTTTTGACCTAATGACCACCCCATTGACCCAATAGGTCAACTTTTAACCTAAAAGTGAACATTGGTCAAATTGATCAATTTCTAACGAAATGACCAACCCATTGACTCAAAAGGTCATCTTTCCACCAAAAGGTCAATTTTGGTCAAAATAGCCAATTTTTTACCTCATGACCAATTATTGACCCAATAAGTCAATCTCAAACCAAAGAGTCAAATTTGGTCATAATGAACAATCCTTGACGCAATAACAAGCACATTTTCCCATTAGTCAACTCTTGACCAAAAAGTTAACTTTGGTCAAAATGGTAAATGTTTGACGAATGACTAACTCATCGACCCATTAGATCAACTTTGACCAAAATGTCAATTTGGGTCGAAATACTCGATTTTGACCTAATTACCAATTATTGACCCAATAAGCCAATCTCTGACCAAAACGTCAACTTTGGTCATAATTGTCAAACCTTGACCCAATGACCGACCCATTCACCCAATAGGTCAATTTTTGTCAAAAAAGTTAACTTTCGTCAAAATGATCAATCCTTGACCCAATATGTAAAGTACAAACCAAAAAGTTAATTTTTGACCTAATGATCACCCAATTGAACCAATATGTCAACTTTTGACCAAAAATCAATTTTGGTCAAAATTTTCAATTTCGACCCAACGACCAACCTATCGATCTAATCGGTCAACTTTCGACAAAAAATTCAATTTCGGTCAAAATGCTCAAACCTTGGCCCAATGACCAACCCGTTTACCCAACAGGTCAACTGTTGACCAAAAAGTCAATTTTGGTCAAAATAGTCAATTTTTGGCCTAATGACCACCCCATTGACCCAATAGGTCAACATTTGACCAAAAAGTCAACTTTGGTCAAAATGGTCAATTTCTGACCCAATGACCACCAAATTGACCCAATGGGTCAACTTTTGATGAAACAATCAATTTTGGTCAAGATAGCTAATTTTTGACCTAATGAATTATAGATCAAATTAATCAATCTCTGACCAAAAAGTCAACTTCGGTCAAAATGGTCAATCCTTGACCCAATGACTAACCCATTGACCCAATAAGCTCAACTTTCGACCAAAAAGTCAACTTTGGTCAAAATTGTCAATCCTTGACCCAATGACCAACCAATCGACCCAAAAGGTCAACTTCGGACAAAAAGTCAATTTTGGTCAAAGTAGTCAATTTTCGACTAAATGCCCATTTATCGACCCAATAAGTTGGTCAATCTCTAACCAAAAAGTCAACTTTAGTGAAAGTGATCAATCATTGATTTAATGACCAACCCATTGAACCAATAGGACAACTTTTGACCAAAAAGTTAACTTTGGTCAAAATGGTCAATTCCTGACCCAATGACTAACTCATTGACCTAATAGGTCAACTTTTGACCAAAAAGTCAACTTTGGTCAAAATGGTCAATCCATGACCCAATAGGTCAACTTTTGACCAAAAAGTTAATTTTGGTCAAAATAGTTAATTATCGATATAATGACCATTTATTGACCCAATAAGTCAATCTCAGACAAAAAAGTAAACTTTGGTAAAATTGGTTAATCCTTGACCCAATGACCAACCCGTTGACCCAATAGGTCAACTTTTGACCAAAAAGTCAACTTTGGTCAAAATGATAAATCGTTGACCCAAAAACCAACCCATTGACCCAATAGGTCAACTTTTGACCATCTATATAATGAATAACTCATCGACTCAATAAGTATATCTCTCGACCAAAAGTCAAGCTTCAGTCAAAATGGTCAATTCGACGCAATGACCACCTCATTAACCCAATAGTCAACTTTCGACCAACAAGTCTACTTAGGTCAAAATGGTCAATCTTGACCCAAACACCAACCCATTAACTCAATAGTTCAACTTTTGACCAAAATGTCAACTTTGGTCAAAATGTTCAATCCTTGACCCAAAGACCAACCCATTGACCCAAAAGGTTAGTTTTTGACCAAAAAGCCACTTTTTATCAAAATAGTCAATTTTGACCTAATGATTACCCCATCGATGAATATGTCAACTTTCGACCAAAAAGTCAACTTTGTGAAAATGTTCAGCTTCGACCCAATGACTACCCCATCGAACCAATGAGTCAACTTTTGACAAAAATTCAATTTTGACAAAACGACCAATTCTTTACCAATGACCAATTATTGACCAAATAAGTCATCTTCGAGCAAAAATTCTTTGGTCAAAATGGTCAATCCTTGAGCCAATGACCAACTCATTGACCCAATAGGTTAGCTTTTGACCCGAAAGTCAACTTTATTTAAAATGGTCAGTTTCTAACCCAATGACAAACCCTTTGACCCAATAGGTCAACTTTTGACCAAAATGTCCACTTTGGTTAAAATGATCAATCCTTGACCCAATGACCAACCTATTGACACAAGAGGTCAAATTTTGACCAAAAAGTCAATTTTGGTCAAAATGGTCAATCCTTGACAAAATGACCAACCTAGTGACCCAATATGTCAAATTTTTACGAAAGAGTTAAATTTTGTCAAAATAGTCAATTTCTAACCTAATGACCACCCGATTGACCCAATAAGTCAACTTTTGACCAAAAATTCAAGTTTTGTCAAGTGGTCAGTTTCTGACCCAATGACCAACCCATTGACCTAATAGGGCTACTTTTAACCAAAAAGTCAACTTTGGTCAAAATGGTTAATCCTTAACCCAATGACCCTATAGGTCAACTTTTGACAAAAAAAGTTAATTTTGGTCCAAATAATCAAATTTCGACCTAATGACCGTTTATTGACCCAATAAGTCAATCTCTAACATAAATGTAAACTTTGGTCAAAATGGTCATTCCTTGTCCCAATGACGAACCCAATGACCCAACAGGTCAAATTTTGACCAAATAGTCAAAATTTGGTCAAAATGATCAATCGTTCACTCAATCACCAACCCATTGACCCAATAGGTCAACTTTTGACCAAAAAGTTAATTTTGATCAAAAAATCATTTTTTGATATAATGAACAATTATTGACCCAATAAGTCAATCTCTGACCAAAAAGTCAACTTTGGTCAAAATGGTTAATTCTTGACCCAATGCAAACCTCATTGGCCCGAAGGTCAACTTTTGACCAAAAAGTCTACTTTGGTCAAAATAGTCAATCCTTAACCCAATGACCAACCCAATGACTCAATAGGTCAACTTTTGACCAAAATTTCAACTTTGGTCAAAATATTCAATCTTTAACCCAAAGACCAACCCATTTACCCAATAGGTCAACCTTTGACCAAAAAATCAATTTTGATCAAAAAAATCAATTTTCGTTATAATGAACAGTTATTGAACAATAAGTCAATCTCTGACCAAAAAGTCAACTTTGGTCAAAGTGGTCAATTCTTGATCCAATGACCACCTCATTGAGCCAACAGGTCAATTTTTAACCAAAAAGTCCACTTTGGTCAAAATTGTCAATTCTTGACCTAATGACCAACCCATTGACTCAATAGGTCAACTTTTGGCCAAAATGTCAACTTTGGTCAAAATGTTCAATCCTTGACCCAAAGACAAACCCATTGACCCAATAGGTTAGATTTTGACTAAAAAGTCAATTTTGATAAAAAAAAATTGTCAATTTTTGACATAATGATCACCCATTTACAAAATAAGTCAACTTTTGACCAAAAAGTCAACTTTGGTTAAAATCTTAAGTTTGTGACCCAATGACTACCCCATTGAACCAATGGGCCAACTTTTGACAAAAAAATTCAATTTTGGTAAAAATAGTAAAATTTTGACCTATTGACCAATTATTGACCAAATAAGTCATCTCTGAACAAAAAGTCTTTGGTCAAAATTGTCAATCCTTGACCCAATGACCAACCCATTGACCCAATAGCTCAACTTTCGACCTAAAAGTCAACTTCAGTCAAAATGGTCAATCCTTGACCCAATGACCAACCCATTGACCCAATAGGTCAGCTTTTGACCTAAAAGTCAACTTTAGTTAAAATGGTTAATTTTTGACCCAATGACAAACTCTTAGACCCAATAAGTCAACTTTTGACCAAAATGTCAACTTTGTTCAAAATGGTCAATGTTTGACCCAATGACCATCCCATTGACCCCAGTTGGTCAACTTTGTTCAAAATGGTTAATCCTTGACATAATGGCCAGCCTATTGACCTAATAGGTCAAATTTTGACCAAAAACTTAAATTTTGTCGAAATAGTCAATTTTTATCCTAATGACCATCCCATTGACCCAATAAGTCAACTTTTGACCAAAAAGTCCAGTTTTATCAAATGGTCAGTTTCAAACCCAATTACCAACCCATTGACCTAATTGGGCAAATTTTGACCAAAAAGTCAACTTTGAACAAAAATGTTAACCATTAACCCAATGAACCAATAGGTCCACTTTTGACAAAAAAAAGTTTGTTTTGGTCAAAATAGTTAATTTTTGACCTAATGGCCGTTTATTGACCCAATAAGTCTATCTCTGACCAAATGTAAACTTTGGTCAAAATGACGAACCCATTGACCCAATAGTTCAACTTTTGACCAAAAAGTCAACTTTGGTAAAAATGATCAATCGTTGACCCAATGACCAACCCAATGACCCAATAAGTCAACTTTTGACCAAAAAAGTCAATTTTGGTCAAAAAAATCAATTATCGATATAACGAACAATTTTTTACCCAATAAGTCAATCTCTGACCAAAAAGTCCACTTTGGTCAAAATGGTCAATTCTTAACCCTACGACCACCTCATTGACCCATTAGGTCAACTTTTGACCAAAAAGTTAACTTTGGTCAAAATGTTCAATCCCTGACCCAAAGACCAACCCATTGACCTAGTAGGTCAACTTTTGACCAAAAAGTCAACTTTGGTCAAAATGTTCGATCCTTGACCCAAAGACTAACCCATCGACCTAATGAGTTAATTTTTGACCAAAAAGTCAATTTTGCTCAACACGGTAAATTTTTAACCAAATGACCACCTCATTGATAAAATAGGTAACTTTTGACTAAAAAGTCAACTTTGGTCAAAATGGTCAATTTCTGACCCAATGACCACCCCATTGACCCAATGGGTCAACTTTTGACCATAAATTCAATTTTGGTCAAAACAATAAATTTTTGACCTAAAGATCAATTATTGATCAAATAAGTCATCTCTGATAAATAAGTCAACTTTGGTCAAAATGGTCAATCCTTGACCCAATGACCAACCCGTTGACCCAATAGGTCAACTTTTGACCAAAAAGTCAACTTTGCTAAGGAAAAGGTCACTCCTTTACCCAATGACCAACCCATTGACCGAATAGGTCAGCTTTTGACCCAAAAGTCAACTTTGCTTAAAATGGTCAATTTCTGACCCAATGGCCAACCCTTTGACCCAAACGGTTAGCTTTTGACCAAAATGTCAATTTTGGTCAACATGGTCAATCCTTAACCCAATGACCAACCCATTGACACAATAGGTAAACTTTTGACCAAAATGTTAATTTTGGTCAAAATGGTCAATCCTTGACATATTGACCAACCAATTGCCCCAATAGGTCAATTTTTGACCAAAATGTCAATTTTTGTCAAAATTGTCATTTTTTTACCTAATGATCATCCCATTGACCCAATAAGTCATCTTTTGAAAAAAAAGTCAAGCTTTGTAAAATGATCATTTTCTCGACCTAATGATCAAAATTTATCAATCTAATAGTCAACTTTTAATGAAAAAGTCAACTTTGGTCAAAATGGTAAATTCTTGACCCAATTGGTCAACTTTTGACCAAAAAGTCAAATTTGGTCAAAACACACAATTTTTGACCTAATGGCCACCCCATTAACCCAATAGGTCAAACTTTGACCAAAAAGTCAACTTTGGTCAAAATGGTCAATCCTTGACCCAATGACCAACACATTGACCCAATAGGTTAGCTTTTGACTCAAAAGTCAACTTTGGTTAAAATGGTCAATTTCTAACCCAATGACCAACTCATTGACCCAATAGATCAACTTTTGGCCAAAAATTCAACTTTGGTCAAAATGATGAATCATTGACCCAATGACTCACCATTAACCCAATAGGTCAACTTCTGACCAAAATGTCTATTTTAGTCAAAATAGTTAACTTTTAACCTAATGACCAATTATTGACCCAATAAGTTAATCTCTGACAAAAAATTGAACTTCGGTCAAAATGGTCAATCCTTGACCCAATCACTAACCCATTAACCCAATAAGTCAACTTCTGACCAAAAAGTCAATTTTGGTCAAAATAGTCAATTTTTTACTTAATCCCCACCTCATTTACACAATAGCTCAACTTTTGACCAAAAAGTCAACTTTTGTCAAAATGGTCAATTACTGGCCCAATGGCCACCCCAACGACCCATTGGTTAACATTTGACCCAAAATTTAATTTTGTTCAAAATAGTCAATTTTTGCCCTAATGGCCAATTATTGACCCAATAACTCAATCTCAGACCAAAAAGTCAAATTTAGTCAGAATGGTCAATCCTTGACCCAATGACAAACCCATTGACTCAATAGGTCAACTTTTGACCAAAAAGTCAACTTTAGAAAAAATGGTTAATACTTGACTCAAAGACTTAATAGGTGAACTTTTGACCAATAAGTTAATCTCTGACCAAAAAGTTAACTTTGGTGAAAATGGTCAATCCTTGACCCAATGACCAACCCACTGAACCAATTGGTCAACTTTTGAACAAAAAGTCAATTTTAGTCAAAATTGTCAATCATTGACCCAACGACCTACCCATTGACCCAATAGGTCAACTTTTGAACAAAAAGTCAATTTCGGTCAATATAGTCAAGTTTTGACCTAATGACCACCCCATTGTCCCAATAGGTCAACTTTTAACCAAAAAGTGAACATTCGTCAAATTGATCAATTTCTAATGAAATGACCAACCCATTGACTCAAAAGGTCATCTTTTCACCAAAAGGTCAATCTTGGTCAAAATAGCCAATTTTTTACCTCATGACCAATTATTGACCCAATAAGTCAATCTCAAACCAAAGAGTCAAATTTGGTCATAATGGACAATCCTTGACCCAATAACAAGAACATTCACCTAATAAGTCAACTCTTGACCAAAAAGTTAACTTTGGTCAAAATGGTAAATGCTTGACGCAATGACCAACTCACTAACCCTTTAGATCAACCAAAATGTCAATTTTAGTCAAAATAGTCAATTTTTGACCTAATTACCAATTATTGACCCAGTAAGCCAATCTCTGATCAAAACTTCAACTTTGGTCATAATAGTCAAACCTTGACCCAATGACCAACCCATTGACCCAATAGGTCAATTTTTGACAAAAAAGTCAACTTTCATCAAAATGGTCAATCCTTGGCCCAATATGTCAACTCCAAACCAAAAAGTCAATTTTTGACCTAATGACCACCCAAATGAACCAATATGTCAACTTTTGACCAAAAAATCAACTTTGGTCAAAATTTTCAATTTCTTACCCAACGACCAACCCATTGACCTAATTAGTCAACTTTTGACAAAAAAGTCAATTTCGGTCAAAATGCTCAAACCTTGGCCCAATGACCAACCCGTTTACCCAACAGGTCAACTGTTGACCAAAAAGTCAATTTTGGTCAAAATAATCAACTTCGATCTAATGACACCCCATCGACCCAATAGTCAACATTCGACCAAGAAGTCAACTTCAGTCAAATCGGTCAATTTCGCACCCAATGACCACCAAATCGACCCAATGGGTCAACTTTCGACTAAAAAATAAATTTTGCTAAGATAGCTTAATTTTTGACCTAATGAATTATAGTCCAAATAAATCAATCTCTGACCAAAAAGTCAACTTCGGTCAAAATGGTCAATCCTTGACCCAATGACTAACCCATTGACCCAATAGGTTAATGTTTGACCAAAAAGTCAACTTTGGGCAAAATTGCTAGTCCTTGACCCAATGACAAACCAATTGACCCAAAAGGTCAACTTCATACCAAAAGAGTTAATTTTGGTCAAAGTGGTCAATTTTTGACCAAATGCCCAATTATTGACCCAATAAGTCGGTCAATCTCTAACCAAAAAGTTAACTTTGGTGAAAATGATCAATCATTAATTTAATGACCAACCCATTGAACGAATAGGTCAACTTTTGATCAAAAAGTTAACTTTGGTCAAAATGGTCAATTCTTGACCCAATGACAATTTCTTTGACCTAATAGGTCAACTTGTGACCAAAAAGTCAACTTTGGTCAAAATGGTCAATCCTTGACCCAATGACCCAATAGGTCAACTTTTGACCAAAAAGTTAATTTTGGTCAAAATAGTCAATTTTCGACATAATGACCATTTATTGACCCAAAAAGTAAATCTCTGACAAAAAAGTAAACTTTGGTAAAAATGGTTAATCCTTGACCTAATGACCAACCCGTTGACCCAATAGGTCAACTTTTGACCAAAAAGTCAACATTGTTCAAAATGATCAATCATCGACTCAAAAACCAACCCATTGACCCAATAGGTCAACTTTTGACCAAAAATTCAATTTTGGCCAAAAAAGTCAATTTTCGATATAATGAATAATTACTGACCCAATAAGTCAATCTCTGACCAAAAGTCAAGTTTGGTCAATATGGTCAATTCTTGACTCAATGACCACCTCTTTAACCCAATAGGTCAACTTTTGACCAAAAAGTCTACTTTGGTCAAAATGGTCAATCCTTGACCCAAAGACCAACCTATTAACTCAATATTTCAACTTTTGACCAAAATGTCAACTTTGGTCAAAATGTTAAATCCTTGACCCAAAGACCAACCCACTGACCCAAAAGGTTACCGACCAAAAAGCCAATTTTTATCAAAATAACTAATTTTCGACCTAATGATTACCCCATTGATAGAATATGTCAACTTTTGACCAAAAAGTCAACTTTGGTGAAAATGTTCATTTCTGACCCAATGACCACCCCATTGAACCAATGGGCCAACTTTTGACAAAAAATTCAATTTTGGTCGAAACAGTCAATTTTTTACCAATGACCAATAATTGACCAAATAAGTCATCTTTCAGCAAAAATTCTTTGGTCAAAATGGTCAAACCTTGACCCAATGACCAACCCATTGACACAATAGCTCAACTTTTGACCAAAGAGTCAACTTTGGCCAAAATGGTCACTCCTTAACCTAATGACTAACCCATTGACCCAATAGGTCAGCTTTTGACCCAAAAGTCAACTTTATTTAAAATGGTCATTTTCAATCCAATGACAAACCCTTTCGACCAATAAGTCAATCCATCGACTAAAATGTCAACTTCGGTCAAAATGATCAATCCTCGACCCAATGACTCAACCCATCGATACAAGAGGTCAACTTTTCACCAAAAAGTCAATTTTCGTCAAAATGCATCAATCTTCGACAAAATGACTAAACTAGTGGACTCCAATATGTCAAATTTCACGAAAAGTTAAATTTTGTCGAAATAATCGACTTCTAACCTAATGACCAACCCGATCGAATCTAATAAGTCAACTTTTCGACCAAAAGGTCAAGTTTTGTCACAGTGGCCGATTCTCGACCCAATGACCAACCCATCGATCTAATCAGGCAACTTTAACAAAAAGTCAACTTTCGTCAAAATATTAACTTCACCCATTAACTCTACAGTCAACTTGACAAAAAGTTAATTTTGTTCCAATATAATTTTCGACTAATGACCGTTTATCGACCCAATAAGTCAATCTCTGACCAAAATGTAAACTTGGTCAAAATGGTCATTCTCGACCCAATGACGAACCCAACGACCTAACAGTCAACTTTCGACCAAAAAGTCGAAATTTGGTACAAAATGATCAATCGTCGACTCAATGACTAACCCATCGACCCAATAGGTCAACTTCAACTAAAAGTTAATTTTGATCAAAAAAATCAAGTTTTAATATAATGAAAAATTATTAATCTAATAATTCGACTTTCAAAAAGTCAACTTCGGTCGAAATGGTCAATTCGACCCAATGACCACCTCATCGTACCTAAGGTCAACTTTCGACCAAAAGTCTGCGTTTGTCAAATGGTCAATCATTGATCCAATGACTGACCCACAATCAATAGTCAACTTTCGATCAAAATTTCAACTTCAGTCGAAATATTAAATCTATCGACATAGCCAACCCATTGATCCAACAAGTTCAACTTTTAACCAAAAAGTCAATTTTGATCAAAATAATCAATTTTCGATGCAATGATCACCTCTATCGACAGAATAGGTCAACTCAATTCACCAAAAAGTCATCTTTGACTGAAAATGTTCAGTTTCGACCGAATGACCACCCTACTAGTACTAATGGTTCAACTTTTGATAAAAATTTAATTTGTCAATAATAGATCAATTTTTGATCTAATGACCAATTATTGACCAAATAAGTAATCTCTGACTAAAAAAACTTTGGTCAAAATGGTCAATCCCAGACCCAATGACCAAACTTTGACCCAAACGGTCAACATTTGACCAAAAAGTCAACTTTAGCCAAAATGATCAATCGTTGACCTGATGACCAACCCATTGACCCAATAGGTCAACTTTTGATCAAAAAGTCAATTTTAGATAAAAAAAATCAATTTTCGATATAATGAACAATTTTTGACCTAATAAGTCGATCTCGACCAAAAAGTCAACTTTGGTTAAAATGGTCATTTCTTGATCCAACGACCACTTCATTGATGCAACAAAAAGTCTACTTTGATCAAAATGGTCAATCCTCGACCTAATGACCTTCCCATCGACTCAATAGTCGACTTTTGACTAAAATGTCAACTTTAGTCAAAATGTTCAATCCTTGACCCGAAGACCTAACATATTGACCCAATAAGTTAACTTTTGACCAAAAATTTAATTTTGCTCAAAATAGTTAATTTTTGACATAATGACCACCCCATTGACAGGATATGTCAACTTTTGACCAAAAAGTCAACTTTCGTAAAAATGCTCAGTTTCTGACCTAATGACTACCCAATTGAACCAATGGGTCAACTTTTGACAAAAATTCAATTTTGGTCAAAACAATCAATTTTTGACCTAATGACGTACTATTAACCAAATAAGTCATCTCTGACCAAAAAAGCATTTAGTCAAAATGGTCAATTCTTGACCCAAAGACCGACCCATTGACCCAATTGCTCAACCTTTGACCAAAAAGTCAATTTTGGTCAAAAGGTCAACCTCGACCCAATGACCAACCAATTGACCCGATAGTCAGCTTATCTAACAAGTCAACTTTGGTTAAAATGGTCAATTTCTGACCCTATGACAAACCCTTTGACCCAATAGGACAACTTTTGACCAAAATGTCAACTTTGGTCAAAATGGTCAATCCTTACTCTAATGACCTACCCATTAACCCAACAGGTCAACTTTTGACTAAAAAGTCAATTTTGCTCAAAATGGTCAATCCTTGACATAATGACCAACCCATTGACTCAATAGGGAAAATTTTGAACAAAAAGTCAAATTTTGTCAAAATAGTCAACTTTTAACCTAATGACCACCCCATTGACCCAATTAATCAACTTTTGACTAAAAGTCAAGTTTTGTCAAGTGGTTAGTTTCTAACCCAATGAATAACCCATTGATCTAATAGGTCAACTTTTTGACAAAAAAGTCAACTTTGGTCATAATGGTTAATCGTTGACCCAATGACCCACAAGGTCAACTTTTGACAAAAAAAATGTTAATTTTGGTCAAAATAGTCAATTTTCGACCTAATGACCGTTTATTAACCCAATAAGTCGATTTCGACTCAAAATGTAAACTTTGGTCAAAATGGTCATTCCTTGACCCAATTACGAACCCATTGACCCAATAGGTGAACTTTTGACAAAAAAGCTAACTTTGGTCAAAATGATCAATCGTTGACTCAATGATCAACCAATTGACCTAATATGTCAACTTTTGACCAAAAAGTCAGTTTTGATTAAAAAAATCAATTTTCGATATAATGAACAACTATTGACCCAATAAGTCAATCCCTGACCAAAAAGTCAACTTTAGTCAAAATGGTCAATTCTTGACCCAATGACCACTTCATTGACCAAATAGGTCAACGTTTGACCAAAAAGTCTACTTTGGTCAAAATGGTCAATCATTGATCTAATGACCGACCCATTGACTCAATAGGTCATCTTTTGAGCAAAATGTCAACTTTGGTTAAAATTTTCAATCCTTGGACCAAAGACAAACCCATTGACCCAACCAGTTAACTTTTGACCAAAAAGATAATTTTGATCAAAATTGTCAATTTTTGACCAAATTATCACCCCATTGGCACAATAGGTCAACTTTTAACCAAAAAGTCAACTTTGGTGAAAATGTTCAGTTTCTGGTTGAAAGACCACCCCATTGAACCAATGGGTCATCTTTTGACAAAAAATTCAATTTTGGTCAAAACGATCGATTTTCGACCTAATGACCGATCGTTGACCAAATAAGTCATCTCGACCCGAAAAGTCTTCGGTAAAATGGTCAATCCTTGACCCAATGCCCAACCCATTTACCCAATAGGTCAACCTTTGACCAAAAACTCAATTTTGATCAAAAAAATCAATTTTCGATATATTGAACAGTTATTGACCCAATAAGGCAATCTCTGACCAAAAAGTGAACTTTGGTCAAAATGGTCAATTCTTCGATCTGATGAACACCTCATCGACCCGATAGATCGATTTTCGACAAAAGTCTCACTTTGGTCAAAATGGTCAATCCTCGACCCAATGACCAACCCATCGACTCGATAGGTCAACTTTTGATCAAAAAGTCAACTTTGGTCAAAATGCTCGTTCCTTGATCAAAGACCAACCATCGAACCAACGAGGTTAACTTTTGACCAAAAGTAAATTTTGATCAAAATATTGATTTCGATTAAAATAGTCAATTTTTGACACTAATGATCACCCCATTGACATAATAGGTCAACTTTTGACCAAAAAGTCAACTTTGGTGAAAATGTTCAGTTTCTGACCCAATGACCACCCCATTTAACCAATGGGTCAACTTTTCACAAAAAATCAATTTTGGTCAAAACAGTCAATTTTTAAACTAATGACCAATTATTGACCAAATAAGTCATCTCAAACAAAAAATTCTTTGGTCAAAATGGTCAATTCTTTACCCAATGACTTACCCATTGACTCAATAACTTAACTTTTGACAAAAAAGTCAACTTTGGTCAAAATGATCAATCCTTGACCCAATAGGTCAAATTTTGACCCAAAAGTAAACTTTAGTTAAAATGGTCAATTTCTGACCCAATGACATGACCCTTTCATCCAATAGGTTGACTTCTGACCAAAAGGTCAACTTTGGTCGAAAATGAATCGATCCTCGACTCAGCGATGCATCCCGATCGATCGTAATAGGTTAACTTTCGACCAAAAAGTCAATTTTGGTAAAATGATCAATCATTGACATAATGACCAACCCATCGACCTAATAGAACTAAATTTTGACTAAAAAAGTTAAATTTTGTCAAAATAATTAATTTTTAATCTAATGACCACCCCATTCGACCCATAGTTAAATTTCGGCCAAAAAGTTAAGTTTTGTCAAATGGTCGGTTCGACTCAATGACCAACCCTTTGACACAATAGTCGACTTTCGACAAAAATGTCAACTTTGTTCGAAATGGTTTATCCTCGACCTAATGACCCTACGAAGTCAACTTTTGACCAAAAAGTTAGTTTTGGTCAAAATAGTCAATTTTCGACACAATGACCGTTTATTCGACCTAATAAATCAATCTCTCGATCCAAAATATAAACTTCGGTCAAAATGCTCATTCCTTGACCCAATGATGAACCCATTGACCCAATAGGTCAACTTTTGACCAAAAGTCAACTTTAGTCAAAATGATCAATCGTTGACCCAATGACCAACCCAATGACTCAATAGGGCAACTTTTGACCAAAAAGTTTATTTTCGTAAAAAAAATTCAATTTTCGATATAATGAACAATTATTGACCCAATAAGTCAATCTCTGACCAAAAGTCAACTTTGATCAAAATGCTCAATTCTCGACCAAATGACCACCTCATTCAACCTAACAGGTCAACTTTTGACCGTAAAGCCAACTTTGGTCAAAATTTTCAATCCTCAACCTAATGATCAACCCATCGACCCAACAGGTCAACTTTCGACCAAAAAGTCGAACTTTGGGCAAAATGTTCAATCCTTGACCCCATGACAAACCCATTGACCCAACATGTTAACTTTTGACCGAAAAGTTAATTTTGTCAAAACAACAACTTCGACCTAACGACCACCTCATCGAATAAAAGTCAACTTTGACTAAAAAGACAATTTTGGTCTAAATGGACTATTTTTGACCTAATGACCACCCCATTGACCCAGTGGGTCAACTTTTGACCAAAAAGTTAAATTTTGTCAAAAAAATCAATTTTTGATTTAATACACAATTATTGACCCAATAAGTCAATCTCTGACAAAAAAAGTCAACTTTGGTCAAAATGATTAATTCTTGACACAATGACCACCTAATTGACCTAATAGGTCAACTTTTGAGCAAAAAATTAAATTTGGACAAAATGGTTAATCTTTAACCCAATGATCAACCCATTGACCCAATAGGTCAATGTTTTACCAAAAAGTCAACTTTGGGCAAAATCTTCAATCCTTTACCCAATAACAAACCCATTGACCCAATATGTTAACTTTTGACCGAAATGTTAATTTTATCTAAACAGTCAATTTTTAACCTAATGACCACCCATCGATGACACAGTCAACTTCGACTGCAAAAATCAACTTTGGTCAAAATGATCAATTTATGACCCAATGACCACCACATTGACTCAATAAATCAACCTTTCGACCACAAAGTTAATTTTGGTCGAAAAAATCAATTTTCGATTTAATAAACAATTATCGACCCAATAAGTGAAAATTCTCCCAAAAGTTAATTTTTGTCAAAACGATTATTTCGACGCAACGACTACCTAATCGAGCCAATAGTCAACTTTCGACCAAAAAGCTAACTTCGCAAAATGACCAATCCTTAACCCAATGATCAACCCTTTCGACCCAACAGTCAACTTTCGACCAAAAGTCAACTTTGGCAAAATGTTCAATTCTCGACCCAATCACTCAACCCATTTACCCAACAGGTTAACTTTCGACCGAAAGTCAATTTTGGTCAAAATAATCAATCTTCGACCTAATGACCAACTCGATCGACATAATAAAGTCAACTTCGACTAAAAAGTCACTTTTGGTCAAAATGGTCAATTTATGACCCAATAACCACCCCATCGACCCAATGGACCTACTTTTGAATTAAAAATTCAATTTTAGTCAAAAGACTCAATTTTCGCATAATGACTAATTCTTCGACCAAAAAGTCATGTCGACCAAAAAGTGAACTTCGGTCAAAACTGGTCAATCCTCGACCCAATGACCAACCCATTAACCCAATAGGTCAACTTTCGACCAAAAAGTTAACATCGCTGCAAAAAGGTCAATCTTGCCCAATGATCAAACCCATTGACCAAATAGGTCGGCCAACCCAAAAGTTAACTTTGCTTAAAATAGTCAATTTCTGACCCAATGACCAACCCTTTCACCCAAAAAGTTAATTTTGACCAATATGTCAACTTTAGTCAAAATGGTCAATCCTTGACCCAATGACCAACCCAATAACACAATAAGTAATGTTTTGACCAAAATGTCAATTTTGGTCAAAATGTTCAATCTTTGACACAATGACTAACCCATTGACTCTATAGGTCAAATTTTGACCAAAAAGTCATTTTTTTGTCAAAATAGTCAATTTTTTACCTAATGATCACCCCGTTGACCCAATAATTAAACTTTTAACCAAAAAGTCATGCTTTGTCAAATCGTCGATTCGATCTAATGACTCAACCCATCGACCTAATAGTCAATTCTGACTCAAAAAATCAACTTTGGTCAAGATGGTCAATCCTTGACTCAATGACCAACCCATTGACCCAATAGGTGAATTATGGTCAAAATAGTCAATGTTTGACATAATGACCAATTATTGACCCAATAAGTCTATCTTTGACCAAAAAGTTAACTTTGGTCAAAACGGTCAATCCTAGACCCAATGAATAACCCATTAACGTAATATGTCAACTTTTGACCAAAAAGTCAATTTTTGTTAATATAGTCAATTTTTGACCTAATGACCACCCCATTAACTCATTAGCTCAACTTTTGACTGAAAATTCAATTTGGGTCAAAATAATTATATTTGATCTAATGATCAATTATTGACCCAATAACAAAATCTCTGACCAAAAAGTTGACTTTTGTTAAAATGGTCAATCCCTGACCCGATGACAAACCCATTGACCCAATAGGTCAACTTTTAAACAAAAAATCAACTTTGGTCAAAATGGTTAATTCTTGACCCAATATGTCAACTTTTAACCAAAAAAGTCAATTTTGGTCAAAATAATCAATTTTTGACCTAATGACCACCCCATTGATCCAATAGCTCAACTTTTGACCAACAAGTCGACTTTAGTCAAAATGATCAACTTCTGACCTAATGACCAACCTATTGACACAATGGGTCAACTTTTGACCAAAAAGTCAACTTTGGACAAAGTGGTCAATGCTTAACCCAATGACAAGCCTATTGACCCAATAGGTCACCTTTTGATCAAAATGTCAATTTTAATCAAAATAGTCAATTTTTTACCTAATGAGCAATCTCTGGCCAAAATGGTCAATCCTCGACCCAATGACCAACTGATTGACCCAATAGGCCAACTTTTGAACGAAAGGTCAACTTTGGACAAAATGCTCAATCCTTGTCCCAATGACCAACTCATTTGCTCAATAGGTCAACTTTTGACCAAAAAGTCAATTTTGGTCAAAATAGTCAATTGTTTGACCTAATTACCACGTCATTGACCCAATAGGTCAACTTTTGACCATAAAGTCATCTTTTATCAAAATACTCGATTTCTGACCCAATGACCACCCCATCGACCCAATTGGTCAACATTTGACCCAAAATTTAATTTGGTCAAAATAGTCAATTTTTAAGATAATGACCAATTATTGTCGCAATAACTCAATCTCTGACCAAAAAGACAACTTTAGTCAAAATGTATCAACTTCGACTAATGACAAACTCATCGACCTAATAGGTCAACTTTTGACCAAAAAGTCAACTTTGGATAAAATGGTTAATCCTTAACCCATTGACTCAATAGGTCAACTTTTGACAAAAAAGTGAATTTTGGTCAAAATAGTGAATTTTTGACCTAATGACCGATTATTGACCCAATAAGTCAATATCTGACCAAAAAGTCATCTTTAGTCATAATAGTCAATCCTTGATCTAATGACCTGCCCATTGACCCAAAAAGTCAATATTTGACCAAAAAGTCAATTTTTGTCGATACAGTCAATTTTTGACCTAATGACTACCCAATTGACCGAAGAGGTCAACTTGACCAAAAAGTAAACTTTGGTCAAAATAGTCAATTTCTGACCCAATGACCAACCCATTGACCCGATAGGTCAACTTTTAACCAAAAAGTTAACTTTGGTCAAAATGATCAATCCTTGAATGAATGACCAACCTATTGACCCAATAGGTCAACTATTGTGCAAAAGTCAATGTTGGCCAAAATAGTTAATTTTTTACCTAATGACCACCCCATTGACCCAATAGGTCAACTTTTGACCAAAAAGTCAACTTTGGTCAAAATGGCCAATTTTTGACCCAATGACCACCTCATTGAACCAATGGGTCAACTTTTGACAAAAAATTCAATTTTGGTCAAAATAGTCAATCTCTGACCAAAAATTCAACTTCGGTCAATATGGTCAATCCTTGATCCAAAGACCAACCAACTGACCTAAAAGTTCAACTTTTGACCTAAAAGTCAATTTTTGTCAAAATATTCAACTTTTGACTTAATGACCAATTATTGACCAATAAGTCAATCTCTGACCATAAAGTCAACATTGGTCAAAATGGTCAAACCTTGACCCAATGACCAACCCTTTGACCCAATAAGTCAACTTTTGAGCAAAAAGTTAACTTTGGTCAAAATTGTCAATCCTTCACCCAATGACCAACCCATTAACCTAATAGGTCAATTTTTAACCAAAAGTCAATTTTGGTCAATATAGTCAATTTTTGACATAATGACAACCCCAATGACCAAATTGGTCACTTTTGACCGAAAATTCAATTTTGGTAAAAATGGTCAATTTTGATCTAATGACCAATTATTGCCCAATAAGTCAATCTCTGATAAAAAAAGTCAACTTTTGTCAAAATGGTCAATCCTTGACACAATGACAACCCCATTGACCCAATATCTCAACTTTTAACCAAAAAGTCAACTTTGGTCAAATTGGTAAATTCACGACCCAATTGGTCAACTATTAATCAAAATGTTAATTTTGGTCAAAATTCTCAATTTTTGACCTAATGACCACCCTATTGACCCAATAGGTTTGACCAAAAAGTTAACATTGGTCAATTTGTAACCAAATGACCAACCTGTTGACCCATTAGGTCAACTTTTAACTAAAATGTCAACTTTGGTCAAAATGGTTAATCCTTGACCCAATGACTAACCCATTTACCCAATAGGTCAACTTTTGATCGAAATGTCAATTTTAGTCAAAGTAGTAAATTTTTTACCTAATGACCAATTATTGGCCTAATAAGTCATTCTCTGACCAAAAGTCAACTTTGCTCAAAATGGTCGATCCTTGACCCAATGACCAACCCATTGACCCAATGGGTCAACTTTTGGCCATAAAGTCAACTTTAGTCAAAATGGTTAATCCTTGACCCAATGAGCAACCCATTGACCTAATAGGTCAGAATTTGACCCAAAAGTCAACTTTGCTTAAAATAGTCAATTTCTGACCCAACCAACCCTTTGACCCAAAAGGTCAACGTTTGACCAAAATGTCAACTTTGGTCAAAATGGTCAATCCTTAGCCCAATGACCAACCCATTGACACAATAGGAAAACTTTTGACCAAAAAGTCAATTTTGGTTAAAATGTTTAATCCTTAGCCCAATGACCAACCCATTGACTTAACAGGTCAAATTTTGACGAAAAAGTCAATTTTCATTAAAATAGTCAATTTTTGACCTAATGATCACCTCGTTGACCCAATAAGTCAAATTTTGAGCAAAAAGTCATGCTTTTTCAAGTGGTCAGTTTCTGACCCAATGACCAACCCATTGACCCAATAGTTTAATTTTTAACGAAAAAGTCAACTTTGATCGAAATGATCAACTCTTGACCGAATTGTTCAACTTTGACAAAAAAGTCAAATTTGGTCAAAATAGAAAATTTTGACCTAATAACCACCCCATTGACCCAATAGGTCAACTTTTGACCAAAAAGTCAACTTTGGTCAAAATGGTCAATTCTTGATCCAATAGTTCAACTGTTGACAAATTGTCAAATTTGGTCAAAATAGACAATTTTTGACCTAATGACCACCACATTGACCCAATAGGTCAACTTTTGACCATAAAGTGAACTTGGTCAAAAAGGTCAATCCTTAACCCAAAGACCAACCCATTGACTCAATTGGTCAGCTTTTGACTGAAAAATCAACTACGGTTAAAATGGTCAATTTCTGACCCAATGACCAACCCTTTGACCCAATAGGTTAACGTATGACAAAAATGTCAACATTGGTCGAAATGGTCATTCCTTGACCTAATGACCAACAAATTTACCCAATAGGTCAACTTCTAACAAAAAAATTAATTTTGGTAAGAATGGTCAATCCTTGACACAATAACCAACCCATTGACCCAATAGGCCAATTTTTGACCTAATGACCACCGCATTGATCCAATAAGTCAACTTTTGACCAAAAAGTAAAGTTTTGTCAAATGGTCAGTTTCTGACCCAACGACCAACCCATTAACCTAATAGGTCAACTTTTGACCAAAAAGTTAACTTTTGACCAAAAAGTTAATTTAAGACAAAATAGTCAACTTTCAATCTAATGACCATTTATTGACCCAATAAGTCAAACTCTGTCCAAAATGTGAACTTTGGTCAAAATGGTCAATCCTTGACCCAATGACCAACCCATTGACCCAATAGGTCAACTTTTGACCAAAAAGTCAACTTTGGTCAAAATGATCAATCCATGACCTAATGACCAACCCAATGACCCAGTTGGTCAACTTTTGACCCAAAAGTAAATTTTGGTAAAAAAAATCAATTATTGACATATTGACCAACCCATTAACAAAATAGGTCAACTTTTGACAAAAAAGTAAATTTTGGTCAAAATAGTTAATTTTTGACATAATGAAGAAGTCATTGACAAAATAGGTCAACTTTTGACCAAAAAGTCAACTTTGGTCCAAATCATCAATTTCTAACCCAATGACCAATCCATTGATCCAATAGGTCAACTTTTGACCAAAAACTCAAATTTTATCAAAATGGTCAATCCTTGACCTAATGACCATCGCATTAACTCAATAGGTCAAATTTTGATCAAAAAGTCAATTTTCGTCAATAAAGTTAATTTTTGACCTAATGACCACCCCATTAACCCAATCGGTCAGCTTCTGACCGAAAAATTCAATTCGGGGCAAAATAGTTAATTTTAACCTAATGGCCAATTATTGATCTAATAAGTCAATCTCTGACCAAAAAATCAAATTTTGTCAAAATGGTCAATACTTGACCCAATGACAAACCCATTGATACAATAGGTCAACTTTTAACCAAAAAGTCAACTTCCGTAAAATGGTCAATTCTTGACCCAATAGGTCAACTTTTGACCAAAAAATCAATTTTAGTCAAAATAGTCAATTTTTGACCTAATGACCACCTCATTAACCCAATAAGTCAACTTTTAACCTAAAAGTTAACTTGGTCAAAATGGTCAATTTCTGACCTAATGACAAACCCATTGACCCAATAGATCAACTTTTGACCAAAAAGTCAATTCTTGTCAAAATGGTCAATCCTTAACCCATTGACTAACCCATTAACCTAATAGGTCAACTTTTGAACAAAATGTCAATTCTAGTCAAAATAATCAATTTTGACCTAGTGACCAATTATTGATCCAATAAGTCAATCTCTAACAAAAAATTCAACTTTGGTCAAAATGCTCAATCTTTGACCCAACGACCAGCCCATTGACCCAGTTGGTCAACTTTTGACCAAAAAGTTAATTTTGGTAAAAATAGTCAATTTTTTACCTAATCGCCACCCCGTTAGCCCAATAAGTCAACTTTTGACCATAAAGATAACTTTTGTCAAAATGGTCAGTTACTGACCAAATTACCACCCCATCGACCTAATTGGTTAAAATTTGACCCAAAATTTAATTTTAGTGAAAATAGTCAATTTTCGACCTAATGACCAATTATTGACCCAATAACTCAATCTCTGAAAAAAGTCAACTTAAGTCAAAATGGTCAATCCTTGACCCAATGACAAACCCTTTGACCCAATATGTCAACTTTTGACCAAAGAGTCAATTTTGGACAAAATGGTTAATCCTTGACCCAATGACTCAATAGGTTAACTTTTGACCAAAGAGTTAATTTTGGTTAAAATAGTCAATTTTTTTATCTAATGCCCACCCATTGATCCAATAAGCCAATCTCTGACCAAAAATTCATCTTTGGTCAAAATGGTCAATCATTGACCCAATGACCAACCCAATGATCCAATAGGTCAGCTTTTGAAAAAAAGTCAACTTTAGTCAAAATTATCAATCCTTGACCTAACTACCAATACATTGACCCAATAGGTCAACTTTTGAACAAAAAGTTAATTTTAGTTAATATAGTCAAGTTTTAACCTAATGACAACCCCATTGACCAATAGGTCAACTTTTGACCAAAAAGTCAACTTTGGTCAAAATGGTCAAAATCAAACCAAATGACCAACCCATTGACCCAATAGGTCATCTTTTGACAAAAAAGTTAATTTTGGTCAAAATAGCCAATTTTTTACCTAATGACCAATTATTGACCCAATAAGTCAATCTCAAACCAAAAAGTCAACTTTGGTCTTAATGGTCAATCCTTGACCCAATGACCAGCCCATTTACCCAATAAATCAACTCTTGACCAAAAAGTCAACTTTTGTCAAAATGGTAAATGCCTGATGCAATGACCAACCCACAGACCCAATAGATCAACTTTTGACCAAAATGTCAATTTTGGTCAAAATGGCCAATTTAACCTAATTACCAATTATTGACCCAATAAGCCAATCTCTGACCAAGTTGTCAACTTTGGTCAAAATGTTCAAACCTTGACCTAATGAATGACCAATTGACCCAATAGATCAACTTTTGACCAAAAAATGAACTTTGGTCAAAATGGTCAATATTTGACCCAATGACCAACCCATTGACCTAATATGTCAACTTTTAACCACAAAGTCTATTTTTGTCGATACAGTCAATTTTTGACCTAATGACCACACAATTGACCCAATACGTCAACTTTTGACAAGAAAATAAACTTTGGTCAAAATGGTCAATTTCTGACCCAACGACCAACCAATTAACCCAATTGGTCAACTTTCGACTAAAAAGTCAACTTTAGTCAAAATGGTTAATCCTTGCCCCAATGACCAACCCATTGACCTAATAGGTCAACTTTTGACCAAAAAGTCAACTTTGGTCAAAATGGTCAGTCCTTGACCCAATGACCAACCAATTGACGCAAAAGGTTAATTTTTGACCAAAAAGTCAATTTTTGTCAAAATAGTCAATTTTTGACCTAATGACCAACTATTAACCTAATAAGTCGGTCAATCTCTGACAAAAAATTCAACTTTGGTGAAAATAGTAAATCATTGATTCAATGACCAAACCATTGACCCAATAGGTTAACTTTAGTCAAAATGGTCAAATCTTGACCCAATGACCAACTCATTGATCCAGTAGGTCAACTTTTGACGAAAAATCAATTTTGGTCAAAATAGTCAATTTTTGACTTAATGAGCACCTCATTAACCCAATAGGTCAACTATGGTTAAAATGGTCAATTTCTGACCCAACGACCAACCCATTGATCCAATAGGTCAGCTTTTGACCAGAAAGTCAATTTTGGTTAAAATGATCAATCCTTGAATCAATGACCAACCCATTGACCGAATAGGTCAACTTTTGTCCAAAAAGTCAATTTTTGTTAAAATAGTCAATTTTTGACCTAATGACCAATTATTGATCGAATAAGTTAATCTCTGACCAAAAAGTTAACTTTGGTCAAAATGGTCAATCCTTGATCAGTTGAACAACCCATTGACCCAATAGGCTAAATTTTGACCAAAAAGCTAACTCTGGTCAAATGATAAATTTCTGACCCAACGACAACCCCATTGACCCAATGGGTCAACTTTTGTCCAAAAAGTCATTTTTGATCAAAATACTTAATTTTTGACATAATGACCAATTTTTGACCCAATAAGTTTATCTCTGATCAAAAAGTTAACTTTGGTCAAAATGGTCAATCCTTGACCCAAGACCAACCCATTTACCCAAGACCAACCCATTGACCCAAGACCAACCCATTGACCCAATTGGTCAACTTTTGACCAAAAAGTTAACTTTGGTCAAAATGGTCAATCATTGACCCAATGACCAACCCATTAACCTAATAGGTCAACTTTTAACCAAAAACTGAATTTTGGTCAATATAGTCAATTTTTGACCTAATGATCACCCCATTAACCCGAAAGATCAAATTTCGCTTGAAAATTCAATTTGGGTGAAAATAATTAATTTTGACCTAATGACCAATTATTGACCCAATAAACAAATCTCTGACCAAAAAGTCGACTTTTATCAAAATAGTCAATCCTTGACTCAATGACAAACTCATCGACCAAATAGGTCAACTTTTAACCAAACAGTCAACTTTGGTCAAAATGGTTAATTATTTACCCAATATGTCTAATTTTGACCAAAATGTAAATTTTAGTCAAAATAATCAATTTTCGACCTAATGACCACCCCATTGACCCAATTGGTCAACTTTTGACAAAAAGTCCAATTTGGTCAAAATGGTTAATTTCTGACCCAAAGACCAAAACATTGACCCAGCAAGTTAAATTTCGACCAAAAAGTCAATTTTGGTCAAAATAGTCAATTTTTGACATAATGACCACCCCATTGACATAATAGGTCAACTTTTGACCAAAAAGTCAACTTTGGAGGAAATGCTCAGTTTTTGACCCAATGACCACCCCATTGAACAAACAGGTCAACTTTTGACAAAAAAAATTCAATTTTGTTCAAAATAGTCAATTTTTGATCTAATGACCAACTATTGACCAAATAAGTCATCTCTGACCAAAAAATCTTTGGTCTAAATGGTAAATCCTGGACCGAATGACCAATCCATTGACCCAATAGCTCAACTTTTGACCAAAAGGTCAACTTTGGTCAAAATGGTCAATCCTTGACCCAATGACCAGCCCACTGACCCAATAGGTCAGCTTTTGACCAAAAAGTCAACTTTGGTTAAAATGTTCAATTTCTGACCCAATGACAAACCCTTTGACCCAAAAGATCAACTTTTGACTAAAAAGTCAATTTTGGTCAAAATGGTTAATCCTTTACCCAATGACCAACCCATTGACCCAATGGATCAACTTTTGACCAAAAAGTCAATTTTGGTCAAAATGGTTAATCCTTGACATAATGACCAACCCATTGACCCAATAGGTTAAATTCTGACAAAAAAGTCAAATTTTGTCAAAATAGTCAATTTTTAGCCTAATGACCACCCGATTGACACAATAAGTTAACATTTGAAAAAAAACGTAATGTTTTGTCAAGTGCTCAATTTCTGACCCAATGACCAACTTATTGACCTAATATGTCAACTTTTGACCAAAAAGTCAACTTTGATCAAAATGGTTATCCTTGACCTAATGACCCAATAGGTTAAGTTTTGACAAAAAAAAGTTAATTTTGGTCCAAAATGTCAATTTTCGACCTAATGACCGTTTATTGACCCAATAAGTCAATCTCTGACCAAAATGTAAACTTTGGGCAAAATTGTCATTCCTTAACCCAATAATGAACCCATTAACCCTATAGGTCAACTTTTGACCAAAAAGTCAACTTTGGTAAAAAAGATCAATCGTTGACCCAATGACCCAATAGGTTAACTTTTGACCAAAAGTTTAATTTTGATAAAAAAAATCAATTTTCGATATAATGAACAATTATTGACCCAATAAGTCAATCTCTGACCAAAAAGTCAACTTTGGTCAAAATTTTCAATTCTTGACCCAATGGCCACCTAATTGACCCAATAGGTCAACTTTTGACCAAAAAAGTCTACTTTGGTCAAAATGGTCAATGCTTGACCCAATGACCGAACCATCGATCCAATAGGTCAACTTTTGAGCAAAAAGTTAATTTTAGTCAAAATGGTCCATCCTTGACATAATGACCAACCCATTGACCCAATAGGTTAAATTTTGACCAAAAAGTCAAATTTTATCAAAATAGTCAATTTTTAACCTAATGACCACCACACTGACCGAATAAGTCAACATTTGGCTAAAAAGTAAAGTTTTGTCAAGTGGTCAGTTTCTGACCCAATGACAAACCCATTGACCTAATAGGTCAACTTTTGACCAAAAAATCAACTTTTGACCAAAAAGTCAACTTTGGTCAAAATGGTTTATCCTTACCCCAATGACCCAATAGGTTAACTTTTGACAAAATGGTTAATTTTGGAAAAAAAAGTCAATTTTCAACCTAATGGCCGTTTATTGACCCAATAGGTTAACTTTTGACAAAAAAATGTCAACTTTGTTCAAAATATTCAATCCGTGACCTAAAGACCAACCCATTGACCCAATAGGTTAACTTTTGACCAAAAAATCAATTTTGATCAAAATTATCAATTTTTGACTTAATTATTACCCCATTGACAGAATATGTCAATTTTTGACAAAAAAAAGTCAACTTTGGCAAAAATGTTCAGTTTATGACTGAATGACCAACACATTGAACCAATGGGTCAACTTTTGACAAAAAATTCAATTTCGATCAACACAACCAATATTTGACCTAATGACCAATTATTGACCAAATAAGTGATCTTTGACCAAAAAGTCATTCATCAAAATGATCAATCCTTAACCCAAACACTAACCCATTGACCCAAAAGGTCAACTTTTGACTAAAAAGTCAACTTTGGTCAAAATGATCAATCGTTGACCCAATGACCAACCCATTGACCCAATATGTCATATTTTGACCAAAAAGTCAATTTTGAGAAAAAAATCAATTTTCGATATAATGAACAATTATTGACCCAATAAATCAATCTCTGACAAAAAAGCCAACTTTGGATAAAAATGGTCAATTCTTCACGCAATGACCAACTCGTTGACCCAATAGGTCAACTTTTGACCAAAAGTCTATTTTGGTCAAAACGGTCAATCGTTGACCCAATGACCAACCCATTCACTCAATAGGTCAATTTTTGACCAAAATGTTAACTTTTGTCAAAATGTTCAATCCTTGACCTAAAGACCAACCCATTGACCCAACATGTTAACTTTTGACCAAAAAGTCAATTTTGATCAAAATAGACAATTTTTGACAGAATAATTCAACTTTTGACCAAAAAGTCAACTTTAGTGAAAATGTTTAGTTTCTGACCCAATGACCACCCGATTGAACCAATGGGTCAACTTTTGACAAAAATTTTAATTTTGGTCAAGATAGTCAATTTCTGACCTAATGACCAATTATTGAGCAAATAAGTCATATCTGACCCAAAAGTCTTTAGTCAAAATTGTCAATCCTCGACTCAATGACCAACCCATTGACCCAATAGCTCAACTTTTGACCAAAAAGTTAACTTTCGTCAAAATGGTCAATCCTTAAGCAAATGACCTACCCATTAACCCAATAGGTTAGCTTTTGACCCAAAAGTCAACTTTTGTTAAAATGGTCAATTTCTGACACAATGACAAACTTTTTGACCTAATAGGTCAACTTTTGACCAAAATGTCAACTTTGGTCAAAATGGTCAATCATTAACCCATTGACCCAATAGGTCAAATTTTGACCAAGATGTTAATTTTGGTCAAAATGGTCAATCCTTGAAATAACGACCAACCCATTGACCCAATAGGTCAAATTTTGGCCAAAAAGTTAAATTTTGTCAAAATAATCAATTTTTAACCTAATGACCACCCCATTGACCCAATAAGTCAACTTTTGAATAAAAAGTCAAGTTTTGTTATATAGTCAGTTTCTGTCCCAATGACCAACCCATTGACCTAATAGGTCAACTTTTGACCGAAAAGTCAACTTTAGTCAAAATGGTTAATCCTTGACCCAATGACCCAATAGATCAACTTTTGATAAAAAAGTTAGTTTTGGTCAAAATAGTCAATTTTGGACTTAATGATCGTTTATTGACCCAATAAGTCAATCTCTGATCAAAATGTAAACTTCGTCAAAATGGTTATTCCTTGACCCAGTAACGAACCCATTGGCCCAATAGGTCAACTTTTGACCAAAAAGTCAACTTTAGTCAAAATGATCAATCGTTGACCCAATGACCAACCCATTGACCCAATAGGTTAACTTTTGACCAAAAAGTCACTTTTGGTCAAAAAATCAATTTTCGATATGATGAACAATTATTGACCCAATAAGTCAATCTCTGACCAAAAAATTAACTTTGGTCAAAAAGATCAATTTTGGACCCAATGACCACCTCATTGACCCAATAGGTCATCTTTTAACCAAAAAGTCAACTTTTGTTAAAATATTCAATCCTTGACCCAATACGTTAACTTTTGACCAAAAAGTTAACTTTGGACAAATTGTTCAATCCTTATCCCAATGACCAACCCATTGACCCAATAGGTTAACTTTTGACCTAAAAGTCAATTTTGGCCAAAACAGTCAATTTTTGACCTAATGACCACCCCATTGACAGAATAGGTCAACTTTTGAACAAAAAGTCAACTCTAGTCAAAATGGTCAATTTCTGACCCAATGACCACCACATTTACCCAATGGGTCAATTTTTGACCGAAAATTCAATTTTGGTCAAAACCGTCAATTTTTGACCAAATAAGTCCTCTCTGACGAAAAAGTTAACTTTGGTTTAAATGGTCAATCTTTGACCCAACGATCAACCCAATGATCCAATAGGTCAACTTTCGACCAAAAGGTCAACTTTGCTAAAAAAAGGTCAATCCTTGCCCCAATGACCATCCCATTGATCAAATAGGTCCGCTTTTAATCAAAAAGTCAACTTTGCTTAAAATGGTTAATTTCTGACCTAATGACCAACCCATTAACCCAAAAGGTTAACTTTTAACCAAAATGTCAACTTTGGTTAAAATGGTCAATTTTTTACCCAATGACCAGCCCATTGACACAATAGGTAAACTTTTGACCAAAAAGTAAATTTTGGTCAAAATGATCAATCCTTGATACAATGACCAACTCATTGACCCAATAGGTCAAATTTTGACCAAAAAGTTAATTTTTGTAAATATAGTCAATTTTTGACCTAATGATCACCCTGTTGACCCAATAAGTCAACTTTTGACCAAAAAGTTAAGCTTCGTCAATTGGTCGGTTTCTGACTCAATGACCACCCCATTGAGCCAATAGGTCAACTTTTAACGAAAAAGTCAACTTTGTTCAAAATGGTCAATTCTTGACTCAATAGGTCAACTTTTGACGAAAAGTCAAATTTGGTCAAAATATATAATTTTGGACCTAACGACCACCCATTGATCCAATAGGTCAAGTTTTGACCAAAAAGCTAACTTTCCCAAAATGGTCAATCCTTAATCCAATGACCAACCCATTGACCCAATAGGCCAGCTTTTGACTCAAAAGTCAACTTTGGTTAAAGTAGTCAACTTCTAACCCAATGACCAACCCTTTGACCCAATAAGGCAACTTTTGACCAAAATGTTAACATTGGTCAAAATGGTCAATCCTTGACCCAATGACCAACCCATTGACCCAATAAGTCAACTTTTAACCAGAAAGTCAATTTTGGTCAAAATCGTTAATCCTTAACACAATGACCAACCCATTGACCCAATAGGTAAAATTTTGATCGAAAAGTCAATTTTAGTCAAAATAGTCAATTTTTGACCTATTGACCACCCCATTGATTGAATAAGTCAACTTTTGACCCAAAAGTCAAGTTTTATCAAATGGTTAATTTCTGACCCAATGACCAACCCATTGACCTAATAGGTCAACTTTTGACCAAAAAGTCAAATTTGGTCAGAATGGTTAATTCTTGACCCAATGACCTAATATGTCATCATTTGACCAAAAAGTTAATTTTAGACAAAATAGTCAATTTTCTACCTAATGACCATTTATTGAACCAATAAAGTCAAACTCTGTCCAAAATGTATTCGGTCAAAATGGTCATTATTTGACCCAATGACCAACCTATTGACCCAATAGGTGAACTTTTGACCAAAAAGTCAACTTTGGTCAAAATGATTAATCCTTGACCCAATGATCAACCCATTGACCTGGTAGGTCAACTTTTGACCAAAAGTCAATTTGGGTAAAAATGTCAATTTTTGACTTAATGACCAACACATTGACCAAATGGGTCAACTTTTGACAAAAAAGTAAATTTTGGTCAAAATAATCAATTTTTGACATAATGACCAACCCATTGACGAAATAGGTCAACTTTTGACCAAAAAGTCAACTTTGGTCCAAATGGTCAATTTCTGACCCAATGACCAACGCATTGATCCAATAGGTCAACTTTTGACCAAAGAGTCAACTTTGGTCAAAATGGTCAATCATCGACCCAATGACCAAATCATTAACCCAATAGGTCAACTTTTGATCAAAAAGTCAATTTTAGTCAATATAGTCAATTTTTGACATAATGACCACCCCATTAACCCAATTGGTCAACTTTTGACTGAAAAATTCAATTTGGGTCAAATCGTCAATTTTGACCTAATGACCAATTATTGATCTAAAAGTCAATCTCTAACAAAAAAGTTAATTTTTGTCAAAATGATCAATCATTGACCCAAATAAAAAATCAATTGACCCAAAAGGTCAATTTTTAACCAAAAAGTTAACTTTCATAAAAATGGTCAATTTTTGACCTTATAGGTCAACTTTTGACCAAAATGTCAATTATAGTCAAGATAGTCAATTTTTTACCTAATGACCAATTACTGACCCAATAAGTAAATCTCTGACCAAAAATTCAACTTTGGTTAAAATAGTAAATCCTTGACCCAATGACCAACCCATTGATCCAGCAGGTCAACTTATGACCAAAAAGTCAATTTTCGTCAAAACTGTCAATTTGTTACCTAATTACCGCCTCATTAGCCCAATAGGTCAACTTTTGACCAGAAAAAACTTTTGTCAAAATGGTCAATTACTGACCCAATGACCACCACATCGACCCAATTGGTCCACATTTGACCCAAAATTTAGTTTTTGTCAAAATAGTTAACCAAATGACCAAAATTCACCCAATAACTAAATCTCTAACCAAAAACTCAACTTTAGTCAAAATGGTTAATCCTTGACCCAATGAAAAACCCATTGACCCAATAGGTCAACTTTTGACCAAAGAGTCAACTATGGACAAAATGGTTAATCCGTGAACCAATGACTCAATAGGTCAACTTTTGACCAAAATGTCAATTTTTGACCTAATGCCCACTCATTGACCCAATAAGTCAATCTCCGACCAAAATGTCAACTTTGGTCAAAATGGACAATCATTGACCCAATGAACAACCCATTGACCTAATATGTTAGCTTTTGAACAAAAATTCAACTTTAGTAAAAATTATCAATCCTTGAACCAACGACCAACCCATTGCACCAATAGGTCAACTTTTAAACTAAAAGTCAATTTTGGTCAATATAGTAAAGTTTTGACCTAATGACTACCCCATTGACCCGATAAGTCAAGTTTGGTCAAAATGATCAAAATGTAACCAATTGACCAACCGATTGACCCAATCGGTCATCTTTTGACCAAAAAGTCTAATTCGGTCAAATTAGCCAATTTCTTACCAAATGACCAATTATTGACCAAATAAGTCAATGTCTAACTAAAAAGTCAACTTTGATCATAATGGTCAATCCTTGACCCAATGACCAGCCCATTTACCCAATAAGTCAACTCTTGACCAAAAAGTCAACTTTGGTCAAAATTGTAAATTCTTCACGCAATGACCAACCTAATGACCCGATAGATCAACTTTTAACCAAAATGTCAATTTTGATAAAAATAGTTAAATTTTGACCTAATTACCAATTATTGACCCAATAAGTCAATCTCTGACCAAGACGTCAACTTTGGTCAAAATGGTCAAACCATGACCCAATGACCGACCCATTAACCTAATAGGTCAACTTTTGACCAAAAACTCAACTTTGGTCAAAATGGTCAATCCTTGACCCATTGACCCAATATGTCAACTTTTAACCAAAAACTCAATTTTTGTCGATACAGTCGATTTTTGACCTAAGGACCACTCAATTGACCCAATATATCAACTTTTGACCAAAAAGTCAACGCTGGTCAAAATGGTCAATTTCTAACCCAACGACCAACCCATAGAGCCAATAGGTCAACTTTTGACAAAAAAGTCAACTTTGGTCAAAATTTTCAAAACTTGACCCAACGAACAACCCATTGACCCAACAGGTCAACTGTTGACCAAAAAGTCAATTTTATTCAAAATTGTCAGTTTTTTACCTAATGACCACCCCATTGACCCAATAGGTCAACATTTGACCAAAAAGTCAACTTTGCTCAAAATGGTCATTTTCTAACCCAATGACCACCCAATTGACCCAATGGGTCAACTTTTGAAAAAAAATTCAATTTTGGTCAAGATAGTCAATTTTTGACCTAATGAATTATTAACCAAATAAATCAATCTTAGACGAAAAAGTCGACTTCAGTAAAAATGGCCAATCCTTGACCCAATGACTAACCCATTGGCCCAATTGGTCAACTCTTGCCCAAAAAGTTAACTTTGGTCTGAATGGTCAGTCCTTGACCCAATGACCAACCAATTGACCCAAAAGGTCAACTTTTGACCAAAAAGTCAATTTTGGTCAAAATAGTCATTTTTTGACCTAATGACCAATTTTTGACCCAATAAGTCGGTCAATCTCTGATCAAAAAGTCAACTTTGGTGAAAATGGTCAATCATTGATTCAATGGCCAACCCATTAACCCAATAGGTCAACTTTTAACAAAAGTTAACTTTGGTCAAAATGGTTAAATCTTGACCCAATGACCAACTCATTGACCCAACAGGCCAACTTTTGACCAAAAAGTCAATTTTTGACCTAATGACTAACCCATTAACACAATAGGTAAACTTTAGTTAAAATGGTCAATTTCGAACCCAACGACCAACCCATTGAGCCAATAGGTCAGCTTTTGACCAGAAAGCCAACTTTGGTCAAAATGATCAATCCTTGAATCAATGACCAACCCATTGACCCAATAGGTCAACTTTTGTCTAAAAGTCAATTTTGGTTAAAATAGTAAATTTTTTACCTAATGACCAATTATTAACCAAATAAATCAATCTCTGACCAAAAAGTTAACATTGGTCAAAATGGTCAATCCTTGACCCATTGAGCAACCCATTGACCCAATAGGTCAACTTTTGACCAAAAAATGAACTTTGGTCAAAATGATCAATTTTTGACCCAACGACCACCCCATTGACCCAATGGGTCAACTTTTGACCACAAAATCAATTTTGGTCAAAATAGTTAATTTTTAACCTAACGACCAATTATTGACCAAATAAGTCAATCTCTTACCAAATAGTCAACTTTGGTCAAAATGATCAATTCTTGACTCAATGACGAACCCATTGACCGAATAGGTTAACTTTTTCAAAAAAAAAGTCAATTTTGGTCAAAAAAGTCAATTTTTAGATAATGACCAATTATTGACCCAATATGTCTATCTCTGACTAAAAAATCAACTTTGGTCAAAATGGTCAATCAATGACCCAATGACCAACCCATTGACATAATAGGTCAAATTTTAACCAAAAAGTTAACTTTGGTCAAAATGGCCAGTCCTTGACTCAATGACCAACCCGTTAACCTAATGAGTCAACTTTTGACCAAAAAGTAAAGTTTCGTAAATATAGTGAATTTTTGACCTAACGACCACCCCATTAACCCAATAACTCAAATTTTGACTGAAAATTTAATTTAGGTAAAAAAAAATTAAATTTTACATAATGACCAATTATTGATCCAATAAGTAAATCTCTGATCAAAATGTCAACTTTTATCAAATTGGTTAATCCTTGACCTATTGAAAGACACATTAACCCAATAGGTCAACTTTTAACCAAAAAAACAATTTTACGACTTTCGTAAAAATGGTCAATTCTTGACCCAATAGGTCAACTTTTGACCAAAATATCAATTTTAGTCAAAATAGTCATTTTTTGACCTAATGACCACTCCATGGACCCAATAGGTCAAATTTTGACCCAAAATTCAACTTTGGTCAAAATGGTCAATTTCTTATCTAATGACCAACCCATTGACCCATTAGATCAACTTTTGACCAAAAAGTCAACATTAGTCAAAATGGTGAATCCCAATGACTAACACATTGACCAAGTAGGTCAACTTTTGACGAAAAGTCAATTTTGGTAAAAAAAACAATTTTTGACATAACGACCAACCCATTGACAAAATAGGTCAACTTTTGTCCAAAAAGATAACTTTGGTCCAAATGGTCAACTTCTGACTCGATTACCAACCCATTGATCTAATAGGTCATCTTTTGTCCAAAAAGTCAACTTTGGTCAAAATGGTTAATCCTTGACCCAATGACCAACCCATTGAACCAATAGGTCAACTTTTGACAAAAAAGTTAACTTTGGTCAAAATGGTCAATCCTTGACCCAATGACCAACCCGTTAACCCAATAGGTCAACTTTTGATCAAAAAGTCAATTTTTGACCTAATGACCACCCCATTAACCCAATGTCTCAACTTTTAACCAGAAAGGCAACTTTTAATAAAATGGTCAATTACTGAACCAATGACCACCCCATCGACACAATTGGTCAACATTTGACCCAAAATTTAATTTTGGTCAAAATAGTCAATTTTTGACCTAATGACCAATTGTTTACCCAATAACTCAATCTCTGACCAAAAAGTTAACTTTAGTTAAAATGGTCAATCCTTGACCCAATGACAAACCCATTGACCCAATAGGTTAATTTTTTACTAAAAAGTTAACTTTGGACAAAATGGTTAATCCTTGACCCAATGACTCAATAGGTTAACTTTTGACCAAAATGTCTATTTTGGTTAAAATAGTTAATTTTTCACCTAATGCCCACCCATTGACCCAATAAGTCAACCTTTGCCCAAAAAGTCAACTTTGGTCAAAATAGTCAATCAACGACCCATGACCAACCCATTAACCCAAAAGGTTAACTTTTGAACAAAAACTCAACTTTAGTCAAAATTGTCAATCCTTGACCCAACGACCAACCAAATGACCCAATAGGTCAACTTTTGAACAAAAAAGTCAATTTTGGTCAATATAGTCAATCTTTGACCTAATGACCACCGCATTGACCCAATAAGTCAACTTTGGTCAAAATGATGAAATTCTAATCAAATGACCAACCCATTGACCCAATAGGTCATCTTTTGACTAAAAAGTTAATTTTGGTTAAAACAGCCAATTTTTACCTGATGACCAATTATTAACCCAAAATGTCAATCTCTAACAAAAAATTTAACTTTGTTCATAATGGTCAATCCTTGACCCAAAGACCAGCCCATTTACCAAATAAGTTAACTCTTGACCAAAAAGTCAACTTTGGTCAAAATGGTAAATGCTTGACGCAATGACCAACCCACTGACCCTATAGATCAACTTTTGACCAAAATGTAAATTTTGGTCAAAATAGTCAATTTTTTACCTAATTACTAATTATTGACCCAATAAGCCAATCTCTGACCAAGACGTCAACTTTAGTCAAAATGGTCAAAGCTTGACCTAATGACCGACCCATTGACCTAATAGGTTAACTTTTGACCAAAAAATCAACTTTGGTCAAAATGGTCAATTCTTGACCCAATGTCCGACCCATTGATCCAATATGTCAACATTTGACCAAAAAGTCAATTTTTGTCGATACAATCAATTTTTAATCAAAAGACCACCCAATTGACCCAATATTTAAACTTTTGATCAAAAAATCAACTTTGGTCAAAATGGTCAATTTCTGACCTAAAGACCAACCCATTGACCCAATAGGTCAACTTAAAAAAGTTAACTTTGGTCAAAATGTTCAAACCATGACCCAACGACCAACCCATTGATCCAACAGGTTAACTGTTGACCAAAATGTCAATTTTAGTCAAAGTAGTCAGTTTTTGACCTAATGACCACCCCATTGACCCAATAGGTCAACATTTGACTAAAAAGTAAACTTTGGTCGAAATGGTCAATTTCTAACCCAATGACCCCTAATTTACCCAATGGGTTAACTTTTGACCAAAAAATCAATTTGGGTCAAGATAGTCAATAGTCAATTTTTGACCTAATGAATTATTGACCTAATGAATTATTGACCTGATGATCTATTGACCAAATAAATCAATCTCTGACCAAAAAGTCAACTTCGGTCAGAATGGTCAATCTTTGGCCCAATAGGTCAACTTTTGACCAAAAAGTCAACTTTGGTCAAGATGGTCCTTCACCCAATGACCAACCAATTGACCCAAAAGGTCAACTTTTGACTAAAAAGTCAATTTTGGTCAAAATAGTCAATTTTTGACCTAATCACCAATTATTGACCCAATAAGTCGGTCAATATCAGACCAAAAAGTCAACTTTGGTGAAAATGGTCAATCATTGATTCATTGACCAACCAATTGACCTAATAGGTGAACTTTTGACAAAAAAAGTTAACTTTGGTCAAAATGGTCGAAGCTTAACCCAATGACCAACTCATTGACCCAACGGGTAAAATTTTGACCAAAAAGTCAATTTTGGTCAAAATAGTCAATTTTTGACCTAATGACCACCCCATTAACATAATAGGCCAACTTTAGTTAAAATGGTCAATTTCGGACCCAACAATCAACCCATTGGACCAATAGGTCAACTTTTGGCCAGAAAGTCAACTTTGATCAAAATGATCAATCCTTGAATCTATAACCAACCCATTGACCCAATAGGTCAACTTTTGTCTAAAAAGTTAATTTTGATTAAAATAATCAATTTTTGACCTAATGACCAATTATTAAACCAATAAGTCAATCTCTGACCAAAAAGTCAACTTTGGTCAACCCTTGACCGATTGAGCAACCCATTGACCCAATAGATCAACTTTTGACCAAAAGTTAACTTTGGTCAAAATGATCAATTTCTGACCGAACGACCACCCCATTGACCCAGTGGGACAACTTTTAACCAAAAATTCAATTTTGGTCAAGATAGTCAATTTTTGACCTAATGAATTATTGACCAAATAAATCAATTTCTCACTAAAAAGTCAACTTCGGTCAAAATGGTCAATCCTTGACCCAATAGGTCAACTTTTGACCAAAAAGTCAACATTGGTCAAAATTGTCAATCCTTGACCCAATGACCAACAAATTGACCCAAAAGGTCAACTTTTGACCAAAAAGTCAGTTTTGGCCAAAATAGTTAATTTTTAACTTAATGACTAATTATTGATCCAATAAGTCGGTCAATATCTGACCAAAAAGTTAACTTTGGTGAAAATGGTCAATCATTGATTCAATGACCAACCCATTGACCTAATAGGCAAACTTTTAACAAAAAGATTAACTTTGGTCAAAATGGTCAAATCTTAACCCAATGATCAACACATTGACCTAACAGGTCAACTTTTGACCAAAAAGTCAATTTTGGTCAAAATAGTCAAATTTTGACCAAATGACCACCCATTTAACACAATAGATCAACTTTGGTTAAAATAGTCAATTTCTGACCCAACGACCAACCCATTGAACCTATATGTCAGCTTTTGACAAAAAAGTCAACTTTGGTCAAAATGATCAATCCTTGAATCAATGACCAACCCATTGACCCAATAGGTCAACTTTTGTCCAAAAAGTCAATTTTGGTTAAAATAGTCAAATTTTGACCTAATAACCAATTATTGACCAAATAAGTCAATCTCTGACCAAAAATTCAACTTTGGTCAAAATGGTCAATCCTTGACCCATTGAGCAACCCATTGACCCAATAGGTCAACTTTTGACTAAAAATTTAACTTTGGTCAAATTGATCAATTTCTGACCCAACGACCACCCCATTGACCCACTGGGTCAACTTTGGACAAAAAATTCAATTTTGGTCAAAATAGTCAATTTTTGACCTAATGAACAATTATTGACCAAATAAGTCAATCTCTGACCAAAAAGTCAACTTTGGTCTAAATGATCAATCCTTGACTCAATGACCAACCCATTGACCAAATAGGTCAACTTTTGTCCAAATAGTCAATTTAGGTCAAAATAGTCAACTCTTTACATAATGACCAATTATTGACCCAATAAGTCTATCACTGACCAAAAGTCAACTTTGGTCAAATTGGTCAATCCTTGACCCAATGACCAACCCACTGACCCAATAGATCAACTTTTGACCAAAAAGTTAACTTTGGTCAAAACGGTCAATTCTTGACCCAATGTCCAACCCATTAACCCGATAGGTCAACTTTTAAGCAAAAAGTTAATTTTGATCAATATAGTTAAATTTCGACCTAATGACAACGCCATTAACCCAAAAGCTCAACTTTTGACTGAAAATTTAATTTAGGACAAAATAATTAATTTTGACCTAATGACCAATTATTGACCCAATAAGTAAATCTCTGACTAAAAAGTCGACTTTTGTCAAAAAGGTGAATCCTTGACCCAATTATAAACCAATTAACCCAATAGGTCAACTTTTGACCAAAATGTTAATTTTGGTCAAAGTAGTCAATTTTTGACCTAATAACCACCCCATTTACCCAATAGGTCAACTTTTGACCCAAAAAATAACTTTGATCAAAATGGTCAATTTCTGACCTAATGTCCAACACATTGACCCAATAGATTAACTTTTGACCAAAAAGGCAAATTTGGTCAAAATGGTCAATTCTTGACCTAATGACTAACTCATTGACCCAATATGTCAACTTTTGACCAAAAAGTCAATTTTGGTAAAAAAAGAGTCAATTTTGACATAATAACAAACCCATTGACCAAATAGGTCAACTTTTGACCAAAAAGTAAATTTTGGTCAAAATAGTCAATTTTTGACATAATGACCAACCCATTGACAAAATAGGTCAACTTTTGACCAAAAAGTTGACTTTGGCCCAAATGGTCAATTTCTGACCCAATGACCAACCCATTGATCCAATAGCTCAACTTTTAACCAAAAAATTGACATTGGTCAAAATGGTTAATCCTTGACCCAATGACCAACCCATTGAACCAATAGGTCAACTTTTGACCGAAAAGTCCTTTGGTTAAAATGGTCAATCCTTGACCCAATGACCAACACATTAACTCAATAGGCTAACTTTTGATCTAAAAGTCAATTTTTGACCTAATGACCACCCCATTAACCCAATGGGTCAACTTTTGACCGAAAAATTCAATTTGAGTCAAAATAGTCAATTTTGACCTAATGACCAATTATTGATCTAATAAGTCAATCTCTGATAAAAATGATAACATTTGTCAAAATGGTCAATCTTTGACCTAATGACAAACCCATTGACCCAATAGGTCAACTTTTAACCAAAAAGTCAACTTTCGTAAAAATGGTTAATTCTTGACCCAATAGGTCAATTTTTGACCAAAAAGTCAATTTTGGTCAAAATAGTCAATTTTTGACCTAATGACCACCCCATTAACCCAATCGGTCAACTTTTGACCCAAAATTCAACTTTCGCCAAGATGGCCAATTTCTGATCTAATGACCAACCCATTGACCCAATAGATCAACTTTTGACCAAAAAGTCAACTTTGGTCAAAATGGTCAATCCTTGACCCAATGACTAACCCATTGACCCAATAGGTCAACTTTTGACCAAAATGTCAATTTTAGTCAAAATAGTCAATTTTTGACCTAATGACCAATTATTGACCCAATAAGTCTATCTCTGACCAAAAATTCAACTTTGGTCAAAATGGTCAATCCTTGACCCAATGACCAAACCCATTGACCCAGCAGGTCAACTTTTGACCAAAAAGAAAATTTTGGTCAAAATAGTCAATTTTTTACATAATCGCCTCCCCATTGGCACAATAGGAATTTTTCACCAGAAAGACAACTTTTGTCAGAATGGTCAATTACTGACCCAATGACCAGCCCATCGACCCAATTGGTCAATCTTTGACCCAAAGTTTAATTTGGTCAAAATAGTCAATTTTTGACCTAATGACCAACTATTGACCCAATAACTCAATCTCTGACCAAAAAGTCAACTTTAGACAAAATGGTCAATCCTTGACCCAATGACAAACCAATTAACCCAATAGGTCAACTTTTGACAAAAAAGTGAACTTTGGAAAAAATGGTTAATCCTTGGCCCAATGACTCAATAGGTCAACTTTTGACCAAAAAGTAAATTTTGCTAAAATAGTCAATTTTTGACCTAATGCCTACCCATTGCCCCAATAATTCATTTTCTGGCCGAAAAGTCAACTTTGGTCAAAATGATCAATCATTGACCCAATGACTAACCCATTGACCTAATAGGTTAACTTTTGAACAAAAAGTCAACTTAAGTCAAAATTGTCAATCCTTGACCCAACGACCAACCTTTGACCCAATAGGTCAACTTTTGAACAAAAAGTCAATTTTGGTTAATATAGTTAAGTTTTGACCTAATGACCAATTTTAACCCAGTAAGTCAATGTCTAACCAAAAAGTCAACTTTGGTCATAATGGTGAATCGTTGACCTAATGACCAGCCCATTTACCCAATAAGTAAACTCTTGATCAAAAAGTCAACTTTGGTCAAAATGGTAAATGCTTCACTCAATGACCAACCCATTAACCTTGTAGATCAACTTTTAACCAAAATGTCAATTTAGATAAAATAAATAGTCAATTTTAGACCTAATTACCAATTATTGACACAATAAGCCAATCTCTGACCAAGACGTCAACTTTGGTTAAAATGGTCAAACCTTAACCCAATGACCGATCCATTGACCCAATATGTCAACTTTTGACCAAAAATTTAACTTTGGTCAAAATGGTCAATCCCTGACCAAGTGATCGACCAATTGACCCAATATGTCAACTTTTGACCAAAAATTCAATTTTTGTCGATACAGGCGATTTTTGACCTAATGACCACCCAAATGACCCAATATGTCAACTTCTGACCAAAAAATCAACTTTGGTCAAAATGGTCAATTTCTGACCCAACAACCAACCCATTTACCCAATAGGTCAACTTTTGACTAAAAAGTCAACTTTGGTTAAAATGTTCAAACCTTGACCCAACAACCAACCCATTGACCCAACAGGTCAACTCTTGACCAAAAAATCAATTTTAGTCAAAATAGTCAATTTTTGACCTAATGACCACCCCATTGACCCAATAGGTCAATATTTGACCAAAAAATCAACTTTGGTCTAAATGGTCAATTTCTGACCCAATGACCACCCAATTGACCCAAATGGTCAACTTTTGACAAAAATTTAATTTTGGTCAAGATAGTCAATTTTTGACCTAATGAATTATGACCAAATAAATCAATCCCTAACCAAAAAGTCAACTTCGGTCAAAATGCTCAATCCTTGACCCAATAGGTCAACTTTTGACCAAAAAGTCAACTTTTGTCAAAATGGTCAGTCCTTCACCCAATGACTAACAAATTGACCCAAAAGGTTAACTTTTGACCAAAAGGTTAACTTTTGACCAAAAAGTCAATTTTGGTCAAAATTGTCAAATTTTTACCTAATGACCAATTATTTACCCAATAAGTCGGTCAATCTTTGTATAAAAAGTCAACTTTGGTGAAAATGATCAATCATTCATTCAATGACCAACCCATTGACCCAATAGGACAACTTTTGGGGAAAAAAGTTAACTTTGGTCAAAATGGTCAAACATTGACCCAATGACCAACACTTTTGACAAAAAAGTCGATTTTGGTCAAAATAATCAATTTTTGACCTAATGACCACTCCATTAACACAATAGGTTAACTTTGGTTAAAATGGTCAATTTTTGACTCAACGACCAACCCATTGAACCAATAGGTCAACTTTTGACGATAAAGTCAACCTTGGTCAAAATGATCAATCCTTAAATTAATGACCAACCCATTTGCCTAATAGGTCAAATTTTGTCCAAAAAACACTTTTGGTTAAAATAGTCAATTTTTGACCTAATGACCAATTATTAACCCAATAAGTCAATCTCTAAGCAAAAGTCAACTTTGGTCAAAATGGTCAATCCTTGACACATTGGGCAACCCATTGACCCAATAGGTCAACTTTTAACTAAAAAGTTAACTTTGGTCAAAATGGTTAATTTCTAACCCAACGACCACCCCATTGACCCAATGGGTCAACTTTTGACCAAAAATTCAATTTTGGTCAAAATAGTCAATATTTGACCTAATTACCAATTATTGACCAAATAAGTAAATCTCTTACCAAAAAGTGGACTTTTGTCAAAATGGTCAATCCTTGACCCAATGACAAAAGCATTGACCCAATAGGTCAATCTTTACCCAAAAAGTCAACAAGCGTAAAAGTGGTCAATTCTTGACCCAATAGGTTAACTTTTAACAAAAAAGTCAATTTTGGTCAAAATAGTTAATTTTTACCTAATGACCACCCCATTGACATAATAGGTCAATTTTTGAGCCAAAAGTCAACTTTGGTCAAAATGGCCAATTTCTTACCTAATGACCAACCCATTGACCCAATAAATCAATTTTTAACCAAAATGGCAACTTTGGTCAAAATGGTCAAGCCTTGACCCAATGGCAAACCCATTGACCCAATAGGTTAACTTTTAACCAAATGGTCAATTTTAGTCAAAATAGTTAATTTTTGACCTAATGACCAATTATTGACCCAATAAGTAAATCTCTGACAAAAAATTCAACTTTGGTCAAAATGATCAATCCTCCCAATGACCAACCCATTAACCCAGCAGGTTAACTTTTCACTAAAGAGTCAATTTTTTACCTAATCGCCACCCCATTGGCCCAATAGGTCAACTTTTGACCAGAAAGACAAATTTTGTCAAAATGGTCCATTTCTTACCCAATGACCACCCTATCGACCCAATTGGTCAACATTTAACCCAAAATTTAACTTTGGTCAAAATAGTCAAATTTTGACCTAATGATTAATTATTGACCCAATAACTCAATCTCTGACCAAAAAGTCAACTTTAGCCAAATGGTCAATCCTTGACCCAATGACAAACCCATTGACCCAATAGGTCAACTTTTAACTAAAAAGTCAACATTTGTCAAAATTATTAATCCTTGACCCAATGACTCAATAGGTCAACTTTTAACAAAAAAGTCAATTTTGGTTAAAATAGTCAATTTCTTACCTATTGCCCACCCATTGACCCAATAAGTCAATCTCTGACCAAAAAGTCAACTTTGGTCAAAATGGTCAATCATTGACCCAACGAACAACCCATTGACCCAATAGGTTATCTTTTGAACAAAAAGTCAACTTTAGTCAAAATTGTAAATCCTTGACCCAATGACCAACCCATTGACCCAATAGATCAACTTTTGAACAAACAGTCAATTTCGGTTCATATAGTCAAGTTTTTAACTAATGAACACCCCATTGACCCAATAGGTCAACTTTTGACCAAAAAGTGAACTTTGGTCAAAATGGTCAAAATCTAACCAAATGACCAACCCACTGACCAAAATAGGCCATCTTTTGACAAAAAAATCAATTTTGGTCAAAATAGCCAATTTTTTACCTATTGACCAATTATTGACCCAATAAGTCAATCGCTAACCAAGAGGTCAACTTTGGTCATAATGGTCAGTCCTTGACTTAACGACCAGCCCATTTACCCAATTAGTCAATTCTTGACCAAAAAGTCAACTTTGGTGGAAATAGTAAATGCTTGATGCAACGACCAACCCACTGACCCTATAGATCAACTTTCGACCAAAATGTCAATTTTAATCAAAATAGTCAATTTTTGACCTAATTACTAATTATTGACCAATAGGCCAATCTCTGACCAAGACATCAACTTTGGTCAAAATGGTCAAACCTCGACCCAATGACAGACCTATTGACCTAATATGTCAACTTTTTACTAAAAAATCAACTTTGGTCAAAATGGTCAATCATTGACCCTATGACGGACCCATTGACCCAATATGTCAGCCTTTGACCAAAAAGTCAATTTTTGTCGATACAGTCAATTATTGACCTAATGACCATCCAATTGACCAAATATGTCAACTTCTGAACAAAAAATTAACTTTGGTCAAAATGGTCAATTTCTGACCCAACGACCAACCCATTTGCCGAATAGGTCAACTTTTGACTAAAAAGTCAACTTTGGTTAAAATGTTCAAACCTTGACCCAACGACTGACCCATTGACCCAACAGGTCAACGGTTGACCAAAAAATCAATTTTAGTTAAAATAATCAATTTTTGACCTAATGACCACCCCATTGACCGAATAGGTCAACATTTGACCAAAAAATCAACTTTGGTCTAAATGGTCAATTTCTGACCCAATGACCACCCAATTGACCCAATGGGTCAACTTTTGACCAAAAATTCAATTTTTGACCTAATTAATTATTGACCAAAAAAATCAGTCTCTGACCAAAAAGTTTTCTTCTGTCATAAAGGTCCATCCTTGACCAAATAGGTCAACTTTTGACCAAAAAGTCAACTTTGGTCAAAATGGTCAATCCTTGACCCACAGACCAACCAATTTCCCCCAAAGGGTAAAATTTTGACCAAAAAGTCAATTTTGATCAAAATAGTCGATTTTTGACCTAATGACCAATTATTGACCTAATAAGTCGGTCAATCTCTGACCAAAAAGTCAACTTTGGTCAAAATGGTCAAATTTTGACCCAATGACCAACTCATTGACCAAACAGATCAATTTTTGACAAAAAAAGTTAATTTTAGTCAAAATAGTCAATTTTTTACCTAATGACCACCCCATTAAAAAAATAGGTCTACTTTGGTTAAAATGGTTAATTTCTGACCCAACGACCAACCCATTGAACCAATATGTCAGCTTTTGACCAAAAAGTCAACTTTGATCGAAATGATCAATCCTTGTATCAATGACCAACCCATTGACCCAATAGGTCAACTTTTATCCAAAAAGTCAAATTTGGTTAAAATAGTCAATTTTTGACCTAATGACAAATTATTTACCCAATAAGTCAATCTCGGACCAAAAAGTCAAATTAGGTCAAAATGGTCAATCCTTGACCCATTCAGCAACCCATTGACCCAATAGGTCAACTTTTAAACCAAAAGTTAACTTTGGTCAAAATGATCAATTTTTGACCCAACGACCACCCCATTGACCCAATGGGACAACTTTTGACCAAAAATTCAATTTTGGTTAAAATAGTCAATTTTTTACCTAATGACCAATTATTGACCAAATAAATCAATCTCTGACCAAAAAGTCAACTTTGGTCAAAATGATCAATTTTTGACTCAATGACCAACTCACTGACATAATAGGTCAATTTTTGTCCAAAAAATCTATTTTGGTCAAAATAGTCAATTTTTGACATAATGACAAATTATTTACCCAATACCAATTATTTACCCAATAAGTCTACCTCTGAACAAAAAGTCAACTTTGGTCAAAATGGTTAATCCTTGACCCAATGACCAACCCATTGACCCAATATGTTAACTTTTTACCAAAAAGTTAACTTTAGTCAAAATGTTCAATCCTTGACCCAATGACCAACCTATTAACCTAATAGGTCAACTTTTGACCAAAAAGTCAATTTAACCAATATAATCAATTTTTGACCTAATAACTACCCCCATTAAACCAATAGCTTAACTTTTGACTGAAAATTTAACTTGGGTCAAAATAGTTAATTTTGACCTAAAGACCAGATATTGACCCAATAAGTAAATCTCTTACCAAAAAGTCGACTTTTGTCAAAATGTTTAATCTTTGACCCAAAGACAAATCCATTGACCTAAAAGATCAACTTTTAACCAAAAAATCAACTTTTGTAAAAATGGTCAATTATTGACCCAATAGGTGAACTTTTGACTAAAATGTTAATTTTGATCAAAATAGTCAATTTTTTACCTAATGTCCACCCCATTGACCCAATAGTTCAACTTTTGATCCAAAAGTCAACTTTGGTCAAAATGGTGAGTCCTTGACCCAATTACTTTCTCATTGACCCAATAGGTCAACTTTTGATCAAAAAGTTAATTTTGCTCAAAAAAGTCAATTTTTGACATGATAACCAACCCATTGACCAAATAGGTCAACTTTTGATCAAAAAGTAAATTTTGGTCAAAATAGTCAATTTTTGACATAATCACCAACCCATTGACGAAATAGGTCAACTTTTGATCAAAAAGTCAACTTTGGCCCAAATGGTCAATTTCAGACCCAATGACCAACCCATTGATCCAATAGCTCAACTTTAAACCAAAAAATCAACTTTGGTTAAAATGGTCAATCCTTGACCCAATGACCAACCCATTGAACAAATATGTCAACTTTTGACTAAAAAGTTAACTTTGGTCAAAATGGTCAATCCTTGACCCAATGACCAACACATAACCCAATAAGTCAACTTTTGATCTAAAAGTTAATTTTGGTCAATATAGTCAAATTTTGACCTAATGACCACCCCATTAACCCTAAGGGGTCAACTTTTGACCGAAAAATTCAATTTGAGTCAAAATAATCAATTTTGACCTAATGACCAATTATTGATATAATAAGTCAATCTCTAATAAAAAAAGTTAACTTTTGTCAAAATGGTCAATCCTTGACCCAATGACAAACACATTGACCTAATAGGTCAACTCTTAACTAAAAAGTCAACTTTCGTAAAAATGGTTAATTCCTGACCCAATAGGTCAACTTTTGACCAAAAAGTCAATTTTGGTCAAAATAGTCAATTTTGGTCAAAATAGTCAATTTTTAACCTAATGACCACCCCATAAACCCAATAGGTCAACTTCTGACCCAAAATTCAACTTTGGTCAAAATGGTCAATTTCTGACCTCATGGCCAACCCATTGACCCAATAGATCAACTTTTGACAAACAGTCAACTTTGGTCAAAATGGTCAATCCTTGACCCAATGACTAACTCATTGACCCAATAGGTCAACTTTGGACCAAAATGTCAATTTTAGTCAAAATAGTCTATTTTTGACCTAATGACCAATTATTGACCCAATAAGTCTATCTCTGACCAAAAATTTAACTTTAGTCAAAATGGTCAATCCTTGACCCAATGACCAACCCATTGACCCAGCCGGTCAACTTTTGACGTAAAAGAAAATTTTGGTCAAAATAGTTAATTATTTATCTAATCGCCACCCCATTGGCCCAATAGGTCAACTTTTGACCAGAAAGACAACTTTTGTCAAAATGGTCAATTACTGACCCAATGTGGTACCCCATCGACTCGATTGGTCAACATTTGATCCAAAATTTAATTTTGGTCAAAAAAGTCAATTTTTGACCAAATGACCAATTATTGACCCAATAACGCAATCTCTGGCCAAAAAGGCAACTTTAGTCAAAATGGTCAATCTGTGACCCAATGACAAACCCATTCACCCAATAAGTCAACTTTTGACCGAAAAGTCAACTTTGGACAAAATGGTTAATCCTTGGCCCAATGACTCAACAGGTCAACCTTTAACCAAAAAGTCAATTTTTTTTAAATAGTCAATTTTTGACCTAATGACCACCCATTGACCCAATAAGTCAATCTCTGACCGAAAAGTCAACTTTGGTCAAAATGATCAATCATTGATCCAATGACCAACCCATTGACCCAATAGATTAACTTTTGAACAAAATGTCAACTTATGTCAAAATTGTCATTCCTTGACCCAACGACCAACCCATTTACCCAATAGGTCAATTTTTGAACAAAAAGTCAATTTTGGTTAACATAGTTAAGTTTTGACCTAATGACCACCCCATTGACTCAATAGGTCAACTTTTGACCAAGATGTCAACTTTGGTCAAAATTATCAAAATATAACCAAATGACCAACCCATTAACCCAATAGGTCTTTATTTGATCAAAAAGTCAATTTTGGTCAAGATAGTCAATTTTTTACCAAATGACAAATTATTAACCCAATAAGTCAATGTCTAACCAAAAAGTCAACTTTGGTCATAATGGTCAATCCTTGACCCAATGACCAGCCCATTTACCCAATAAGTCAACTCTTGATCAAAAAGTCAATTTTGGTCAAAATGGTAAATGAGTGATGCAATGACCAACCCACTGACCCGGTAGATCAACTTTTGTCCAAAATGTCAATTTTGGTCAAAATAGTCAATTTTTTACCTAATTACCAATTATTGACCCAATCAGCCAATCTCTGACCAAGACGTCAACTTTGGTCAAAATGGTCAAACCTTGACCCAATTGGTCAAATTTTGACCAAAAAATCACCTTTGGTAAAAAGGTCAATCCTTGACCAAATGACCGACCCATTGACCCAATATGCCAACTTTTGACCAAAAAGTTAATTTTTGTCAATACAGTCAACTTTTGACCTAATGACCACCCAATTGACCCAATATGTCAACTTTTGACCAAAAAATCAACTTTGGTCAAAATTGTCAATTTCTGACCCAACGACCAACTAATTGACCCAATAGGTCAACTTTTGACTAAAAATTCAACTTTGGTCAAAATGTTCAAATCTTGACCCAAAGATCAATCCATTGACCCAACGGTCAACAGTAGACCAAAAAATCAATTTTAGTCAAAATAGTCAATTTTTAACCTAATGACCACCCCATTGACCCAATAGGTCAACATTTGACCAAAAAGTCAATTTTGCTCAAAATGGTCAATTTCTGACCCAATGACTACCCAATTGACCCAATGGGTCAACTTTTGACCAAAAATTCAATTTTGGTCAAGATAGTCAATTTTTGTCCTAATGAATTTTTGACCAAATAAATCAATCTTTGACCAAAATGTCAACTTCAGTCAAATAGTCAATCCTTGACCCAATAGGTCAAATTTTGACCAAAAACTCAACTTCGGTCAAATGGTCAGTCCTTGACCCAATGATAAAAAAATTCTCCCAAAAGGTCAACTTTTTACCAAAAAGTTAATTTTGGTGAAAATAATTAATTTTTGACCTAATGATTAATTATTTACCTAATAATTCGGTCAATCTTTAACCAAAAAGTCAACTTCAGTCAAAATACACATTCCTTGACCCAATGACTAACCCATTAACCCAAGAGGTCAGCTTTTGACCAAAAGTCAATTTTCGTCAAAAAGTCAATTTTTGACATAATGACCAACCCATTGACCAAATAGGTCATCTTTTGACCAGAAGGTAAATTTTGGTTAAAATAGCCAATTTTTGACATAATGACCAACACATTGACAAAATAGGCCAACCTTTGACCAAAAAGTCAACTTTGGTCCAAATGGTCAATTTCTGACCTAATGACTAACCATTGATCCAATAAATCAACTTTTGACCAAAAAGTCAACTTTAGTCAAAATGGTCAATCCTTGACCGAATGACCAACCCATAAAAGCAATAGTTCAACTTTTGACCCAAAAGTTAACTTTGGTCAAAATGGTCAATCCTTAACCCAATGACCAACCCATTAACACAATAGATCAACTTTTGACCAAAAAGTCAATTTTGGTCAATAAACTTAATTTTTGACCTAATGACCACCGCATTAACCCAATGGATCAACTTTTGACCGAAAAGTTCAATTTGAGTCTAAATAGTCAATTTTGAAATAATGACCAATTATTGATCTATTAAGTCAAACTCTGACTAAAAAGTTAAGTATTGTCAAAATGGTCAATTCTTGACCCAATGACAAACTCATTGACACAATAGGTCAACTTTTAACCAAAAAGTCAACTTTCGAAAAAATGGTCAATTCTTGACCCAATTACTCAACTTTTGAACAAAAAGTCAATTTTGGTCAAAATAGTCAATTTTGGTCAAAATAGTCAATTTTTGATCTAATGACCACCTCATTGACCCAATAGGTCAACTTTTGACCCAAAAGTCAACTTTGGTCAAAATTGTTAATTTCTGACCTAATGACCAACCCATTGACCCAATAGATCATCTTTTGACCAAAAAGTCAACTTTGGTCAAAATGGTCAATCCTTGACCCAATGACCGACCCATTGACCCAACAGGTCAACTTTTGACCAAAATGTCAATTTTAGTCAAAATGGTCAATTTTTTATCTAATGATCAATTATTGACCTAATAAGTTTATCTCTAACCAAAAATTCAGGTTTGGTCAAAATGACCATTCCTTGACCCAATGACCAACCCATTGACCCAGTACGTCAACTTTTGACCAAAAAGTAAATTTTGGTCAAAATAGTAAATTTTTTACCTAATCGCCACCCCATTGGCCTAATTTTGAGCAGAAAGACAACTTTTGTCAAAATGGTCAATTACTGACCCAAGGACCACCCCATCGACCCAATTAGACAACATTTGACCCAAAATTTAATTTTGGACAAAATAGTCAATTTTTGACTTAATGACCAACTATTGACCTAATAAGTCAATCTCTGACCAAAAAGACAACTTTAGTCAAAATGTTCAATCCTTGACCCAATGACAAAACCATTAACCCAATAGGTCAACTTTTGACCAAAAAGTCAACTTTTGACAAAATAGTTTATCCTTGACCTAATGATTCAATAGGTCAACTTTTGACCAAAAAGTCAATTTTGGTTAAAATAGTCAGTTTTTGACCTAATGGCCTCCCATTGACCCAATAAGTCAATCTCTGACCAAAAAGTCAACTTTGGTTAAAATGGTCAATCATTGACCCAATGACCAACCCATTGACCAAATAAGTTAACTTTTGAACAAAAAGTCAACTTTAGTCAAAATTTTCAAAGCTTGACCCAACGACCAACCCATTGACCCAATAGGTCAACTATTGAACAAAAAGTTAATTTTTGTCAATATAGTCAAGTTTTGACCTAATGACCACCCCATTGACCCAATAAATCAACTTTAGACAAAAAAACCAACTTTGACCAAAATGGTCAAAATCTAACCAAATGACCAACCCATTGACCCAATAAGTCAATCTCATACCAAAAAGTCAACCTTGGTAATAATGGCCAATCCTTGACCCAATGATGAGCCCATTTACCTAATAAGTCAACTCTTGACCAAAAAGTCAACTTTGGTCAAAATGGTAAATGCTTGACGCAATGACCAACCTGCTGACCCTTTAGATCAACTTTTGATCAAAATATCAATTTTGGTCAAAATAGTCAACTTTTGACCTAATTACCAATTATTTACGCAATAAGTCAATCTCTGACCAAGACGTCAACATTGGTCAAAATGGTCAAACTTTAACCCAATGTCTGACCCATTGACCCAATAGGTCAACTTTTGACCAAAAAATCAACTTTGATCAAAATGGTCAATCCTTGACCAAATGTCCGATCTATTGACCTAAATGTCAACTTTTAACCAAAAAGTCAGTTTTGTCGATACAGTCAATTGTTGACCAATGGCCACCCATTTGACCCAATATGTCAACTTTTGACCAAAATGTCAACTTTGGTCAAAATGGTCAATTTCTGACCCAACGACTAACCCATTGACCCAATGGGTCAACTATTGACTAAAACGTCAACTTTGGTCAAAATGTTCAAACCTAGATCCAACGACCAACCCATTGACACAACAGGTCAACTATTGACCAGAAGTTAATTTAAGTCAAAATAGTCTATTTTTGACCTAATGACCACCCCATTGACACAATAGGTCAACATTTGACCAAAAAGTCAACTTTAGTCAAAATGGTCAATTTCTGACCCAATTAACCAAATGGGTCAACTTTTGACCAAAAATTTAATTTTGGTCAAGATAATTAATTTTTGACTTAATGAATTATTAAGCAAATAAATCAATCTCTGACCAAAAACTCAACTTCGGTCAAAATGGTCAATCCTTCACCCATTGAGCAACCCATTGACCCAATAGATGAACTTTTAAGCAAAAAATTAACTTTGGTCAAAATGATTAATTTCTGACCCAACGACCACCCCATTGACCCAATGGGTCAACTTTTGACCAAAAATTCAATTTTGGTCAAAATACTTAATTTTTGACGTGATGACCAATTATTGACCAAATAAATCAATCTCTGACCAAAAAGTCAACTTTGGTCAAAATGATCAATCCTTGATTCAATGACCAACCCATGGACCCAATAGGTCAACTTTTGTCCGAAAAGTCAATTTTGGTCAAAATAGACAATTTTTGTCATAATGACCAATTATTGACCCACTAAGTCTATTTCTGACCAAAAAGTCAACTTTTGTCAAAATGGTCAATCCTTGACCAAATGACCAACCCATTAACCCAATAGGTCAACTTTTGACCAAAAAGTGAACTTTGGTCAAAATGGTCAATCCTTGACCCAATGACCAACCCATTAACCTAATAGGTCAACTTTTAACCAAAAAGTCTATTTTGGTCAATATAGTCAATTTTTAACATAATGACCACCCCATTAACCCAATAACTCAACTTTTGACTGAAAATTCAACTTGGGTCAAAATAATTAATTTTGACCTAATGACCAATTATTGACCCAATAAGTAAATCTCTGAACAAAAAGTCGATGTTTGTCAAAATGATAAATCCTTGACCTAATGACAAGTGCTTAGTCCCAATAGGTCAACTTTTACCCCAAAAGTCAACTTTCGTAAAATTGGTCAATTCTTGACCCGATAGGACAACTTTTGACCAAAAAGATAATTTTGGTCAAAATAATCAATTTTTTCCTAATGACCACCACATTGACCCAATAGGTCAAGTTTTGACCCAAAAGCCAACTTTGGTCAAAATCGTTAATTTCTACCTAATGACCAACCCATTCACCCAACAGATCAACTTTTGACCAAAAAGTCAACTTTGGTCAAAATGGACAATCCATGACCCAATGACTAACCCATGGACCCAATAGGTGAACTTTTGATCAAATTATCAATTTTAGTCAAAATAGTCAATTTTTGACCTAATGACCAATTATTGACACAAGAAGTCAATCTCTGACCAAAAATTCAACTTTGGTCAAAATGGTCAATCCTTGACGCAATGACCAACCCATTGACCCAGCAGGTTAAATTTTGACTAAAAACTCAATTTTGGTCAAAATAGTAATTTTTTTACCTATTCGCCACCGCATTGGCGCAATAGGTCAACTTTTGACCAGAAAGACCCCATGACCACCACATTGACCCAATTGAACAACATTTGACCCAAAATTTAATTTTGGTCAAAATAGTCAATTTTTGACCTAATGACCAATTATTGACCCAATAACTCAATCTCTGACCAAAAAGTCAACTTTAGTCAAAATGGTCAATCCTTGACCCAATGACAAACCCATTGACCCAATAGGTTCACTTTGACCAAAAAGTCAACTTTGGTCAAAATGGTTAATCTTTGACCCAATGATTCAATAGGACAACTTATGACTAAAAAGACAATTTTTGTTAAAATAGCCAATTTTGACCTAATGCTCACCCATTGACCCAGTAAGTCAATCTCTGACCAAAAAGTCAACTTTGGTCAAGATAGTCAATCTTTGACCCAATGACCAACCCATTGACCCAAAAGGTTAACTTTGGAACAAAAAGTCAACTTTAGTCAAAATTGTCAATCCTTGACCCAACAACCAACCCATTGAACCAATAGGTCAATTTTTGAACAAAAAGTCAATTTTGGTCAATATAGTTAAGTTTTGAACTAATGACCACCCCCATTGACCCAATAGATTAACTTTTAACCAAAAAGTTAACTTTGGTCAAAATGATCAATTTTGACCCAATGGGTCAACTTTTGACAAAAATTCAATTTGAGTCAAAATAGTCAATTTTTGACATAATGACCAATTATTGACACAAGAAGTCAATCTCTGACCAAAAATCTAACTTTGGTCAAAATGGTCAATCCTTGAGGCAATGACCAACCCATTGACCCAGCAGGTTAAATTTTGATAAAAAACTCAATTTTGGTCAAAATAGTAATTTTTTTACCTATTCGCCACCGCATTGGCGCAATAGGTCAACTTTTGACCGGAAAGACCCCATGACCACCGCATTGACCCAATTGAACAACATTCGACCCAAAATTTAATTTTGGTCAAAATAGTCAATTTTTGACCTAATGACCAATTATTGACCCAATAACTCAATCTCTGACCAAAAAGTCAACTTTAGTCAAAATGGTCAATCCTTGACCCAATGACAAACCAATTGACCCAATAGGTCCACTTTGACCAAAAAGTCAACTTTGGTCAAAATGGTTAATCCTTGACCCAATGATTAAATAGGACAACTTATGACTAAAACGACAATTTTGGTTAAAATAGCCAATTTTGACCTAATGCTCACCCATTGACCCAATAAGTCAATCTCTGACCAAAAAGTCAACTTTGGTCAAGATAGTCAATCATTGACCCAATGACCAACCCATTGACCCAAAAGGTTAACTTTGGAACAAAAAGTCAACTTTAGTCAAAAGGGTCAATCCTTGACCCAACGACCAACCCATTGACCCAGTAGGTCAATTTTTGAACAAAAAGTCAATTTTGGTCAATATAGTTAAGTTTTGAACTAATGACCACCCCCATTGACCCAATAGATTAACTTTTAACCAAAAAGTTAACTTTGGTCAAAATGATCAATTTTTTATCCAACGACCACCCCATTGACCCAATGGGTCAACTTTTGACAAAAATTCAATTTTGGTCAAAATAGTCAATTTTTGACCAAATGACCAATTATTGACCAAATAAATCAATCTCTGAACAAAAAGTCAACTTTGGTCAAAATGATCAAACCTTGATTCAATGACCAACCCATTGACCCAATAGGTCAACTTTTGTCAAAAAAGTCAATTTTGGTCAAAATAGACAATTTTTGACAAAATGACCAATTATTTACCCAATAAGTTTATCTCTGACCAAAAAGTCTACTTTTGTCAAAATGGACAATCCTTGACCCAATGACGAACCCATTAACCCAAAAGGTCAACTTTTGACCAAAAAGTTAACTTTGGTCAAAATGGTCAATCCTTGACCCAATGACCAACTTTGGTCTAAATGGTCAATCCTTAACCCAATGACCAACCCATTAACCTAATAGCTCAACTTTTGACCAAAAAGTCAATTTTGGTCAATATAGTCAATTTTTAACATAATGACAACCCCATTAACACAATAGCTCAACTTTTGACTGAAAATTCAATTTAGGTCAAAATAATTAATTTTGACCTAATGACCAATTATTGACCCAATAAGTAAATCTCTGATCAAAAAGTCGACTTTTGTCAAAATGATTAATCCTTGACTCAATGACAAAAGCATTTACCAAATGGTCAACTTATGCCCAAAAAGTCAACTTTCGTAAAAATGGTCAATTCTTGACCCAATAGGACAACTTTTGACCAAAAAGACAAATTTTGTCAAAATAATCAGTTTTTTACCTAATGACCACCACATTGACCCAATAAGTCAAGTTTTGAACCAAAAGCCAACTTTGGTCAAAATGGTCAATTTCTACCTAATGACCAACCCATTGACCAAACAGATCAACTTTTGACCAAAAATTCAACTTTGGTCAAAATGGTCAATCCTTGACCCAATAGGTCAACTTTTGACCAAATTGTCAATTTTAGTCAAAATAGTGAATTTTTGACCTAATGACCAATTATTGACCTAAGAAGTCAATCTCTAACAAAAAATTCAACTTTGGTCAAAATGGTCAATCCTTGACGCAATGACCAACCCATTGACCCACCAGGTTAAATTTTGACTAAAAACTCATTTTTTTGTCAAAATAGTCAATTTTTTACCTGATCGCCACCGCATTAGCACAATAGGTCAACTTTTGAACACAAAGACAAATTTTGTTAAAATGGTCAATTTCTGACCCAATGACCACCACCTTGACGCAATTGAACAACATTTGACCTAAAATTTAATTTTGGTCAAAATAGTCAATTTTTGACCTAATGACCAATTATTGACCCAATAACTCAATCTCTGACTAAAAAGTCAACTTTAGTTAAAATGGTCAATCCTTGACCCAAAGACAAACCCATTAACCCAATAGGTTAATTTTTGACCAAAAAGTCAACTTTAGTCAAAATGGTTAATCCTTGACCCAATGACTCAATAGGAAAACTTTGGACCAAAAAGTCAATTTTGGATAAAATAGTCAAATTTTGACATAATGCCCACCTATTGACCCAATAAGTCAATCTCTGACCAAAAAGTCAACTTTGGTCAAGATGGTCAATCATAGACCCAAAGACCAACCCATTGACCTAATAGGTTAACTTTAGAACAAAATGTCAACTTTAGTCAAAATTGTCAATCCTTGACCCAACGACCAACCCATTGACCCAATAGGTCAATTTTTGAACAAAAAGTCAATTTTGGTCAATATAGTCAAATTTTGAACTAATGACCACCCCATTGACCCAACAGGTCAACTTTTGACCAAAAAGTCAACTTTGGTCAAAATGGTCAAATTCTAACCAAATGACCAACCCATTGACCCTATAAATCATCTTTTGACCAAAAAGTCAATTTTGGCCAAAATAGCCAATTTTTTACCTAATGACCAATTATTGACCCAATAAGTCAATCTCTAACCAAAAAGTTAACTTTGGTCATAATGGTCAATCCTTTACCCAACGACCAGCCCATTTACCCAATAAGTCAACTCTTGACCAAAAAGTCAAGTTTGGTCAAAATGGTAAATGCTTGACGCAATGACCAACCCACAGACCCTATAGATTAACTTTTGATCAAAATGTCAATTTTGATCAAAATAGTCAATTTTTGACCTAATTACCAATTATTTACCTAATAAGCCAATCTCTAACCAAGACGTCAACGTTGGTCAAAATGGTCAAACTTTGGCCCAATGACCGACCCATTGACCCAATAGGTCAACTTTTTACCAAAAAATCAACTTTGGTCAAAGTGGTCAATCCTTGACCAAATGACCACCTAATTGACCAATTATATCAACATTTGACAAAAAAATTAACTTTGATCAAAATGGTCAATTTCTAACCCAACGACCAACCCATTGACCCAATAGGCCAGCTTTTGACTGAAAAGTCAACTTTGGTCAAAATGTTCAAACCTAGATCTAATGACCGAGCCACTGACCAAACAGGTCAACTGTTGACCAAAAGTCAGTTTTAGTCAAAATAGTCAATTTTTGACCTAATGACCACCCCATTGACCCACTAGGTCAACATTTGACCAAAAAGTCAACTTTTGTCAAAATGGTCAATTTCTGACCAAATGACCACCCAATTGACCCAATGGGTCAACTTTTGACCAAAAATTTAATTTTGGTCAAGATAATCAATTTTTGACCTAATGAATTATTAACCAAATAAATCAATCTCTGACCAAAAAGTCAACTTCAATCAAAACGGTCAATCCTTCACCCATTGAGCAACCCATTGACCCCATAGATCAAGTTTTAACCAAAAAGTTAACTTTGGTCAAAATGATCAATTTCTGACCCAACGACCACCCCATTGATCCAACGGGTCAACTTTTAACCAAAAATTCAATTTTGGTCAAAATAGTCAATTTTTGACATAATGACCAATTATTGACCAAATAAATCAATCTCTGACCAAAAATTTAACTTTGGTCAAAATGATCAAACCTTGATTCAATGACCAACCCATTGACCCAATAGGTCAACTTTTGTCCAAAAAGTCAATTTTGGATAAAATAGATAATTTTTGACATAATGACCAGTTATTGACCCAATAAGTCTATCTCTGACCAAAAAGTCAACTTTTGTCAAAATGGTCAATCCTTAACCCAATGACCAACCCATTAACCCAATAGGTAGCTTTTGACTAAAAACTTAACTTTGGTCAAAATGGTCAATCCTTGACCCAATGACCAACTCATTAACATAATAGGTCAACTTTTGACCAAAAAGTCAATTTTGGTCAATATAGTTAATTTTTAACAAAATTACCACCCCATTAACACAATAGCTCAACTTTTAACTGAATATTCAATTTGGGTCAAAATAATTAATTTTGACCTAATGACCAATTATTGACCCAATAAGTAAATCTCTGAACAAAAAGTCAACTTCTGTCAAAATGATTAATCCTTGACCCAATGACAAAAGCTTTGACCCAATAGGTCAACTTTTACCCAAAAAGTCAACTTTCATAAAATTGGTCAATTCTTGACCCAATAGAACAACTTTTGACCAAAAAGTCTATTTTGGTCAAAATAATCAATTTTTTACCTATTGACCACCACATTGACCTAGTAGGTCAAGTTTTGACCCAAAAGCCAACTTTGGTCAAAATGGTCAATTTCTACCTAATGACCAACCCATTGACCCAAAAGATCAACTTTTGACCAAAAAGTCAACTTTGGTCAAAATGGTCAATCCTTGACCCAATGACTAACCCATTGACCCAATAGGTCAACTTTTGACCAAATTGTAAATTTTAGTCAAAATAGTCAATTTTGACCTAGTGACCAATTATTGACCCAAGAAGTCAAACACTGACCAAAAATTCAACTTTGGTCAAAATGGTCAATCCTTGATGCAATGACCAACCCATTGACCCAGCAGGATAAATTTTGACTAAAAACTCAATTTTGGTCAAAATAGTCAAATTTTTACCTAATCGCCACCGCATTGGCGCAATAGGTCAACTTTTGACCAGAAAGACTACTTTTGTCAAAATGGTCAATTACTGATCCAATGACCACCCCTTGACCCAATTGAACAACATTTGACCCAAATTTTAATTTTGGTCAAAATAGTTAATTTTTGTCCTAATGACCAATTATTGACCCAATAACTCAATCACTGACCAACAAGTCAACTTTAGTCAAAATAGCGAAACCTTGACCCAATGACAAACCCATTGACCTAATAGGTTAACTTTTGACAAAAAAGTCAACTTTTGTGAAAAAGGTTAATCCTTGACCCAATGACTTAATAGGACAACTTTTGACTAAAATGTCAATTTTGGTTAAAATAGTCAATTTTTGACCTAATGCCCACCCATTGACCCGATAAGTCAATCTCTGACCAAAAAGTCAACTTTGGTCAAGATGGTCAATCATTGACCCAATGACCAACCCATTGACCCAATAAGCTAACTTTGGAACAAAAAGTCACTTTAGTCAAAATTGTCAATCCTTGACCCAACGACCAACCCATTGACCCAATATGTCAATTTTTGAACAAAATGTCAATTTTAGTCAATATAGTTAAGTTTTGAACTAATGACCACCCCACAATAGGTCAACTTTTGACCGAAAAGTCAACTTTGGTCAAAATGGTCAAAATCTAACCAAATGACCAACCCATTGACCCAATAGGTCATCTTTTGACCAAATAGTCAATTTTGGTCAAAATAGCCAATTTTTTACCTAATGACCAATTATTGACCCAATAAGTCAATCTCAAACCAAAAAGTCAACTTTGGTCATAATGGTCAATCCTTGACCCAACGACCAGCCCATTTACCCAATAAATCAACTCTTGACCAAAAAGTCAACTTTGGTCAAAATGGTAAATGCTTGACGCAATGACCATCCCACTGACCCTGTAGATCAACTTTTCACTAGAATGTCAATTTTGGTCAAAATACTCAATTTTTGACCTAATTACCAAAATATTGACCCAACAAGCCAATCTCTGACCAAGACGTCAACTTTGGTCAAAATGGTAAAACCTTGACCCAATGACCGACCCATTGACCCAATATGTCAACTTTTGACCAAAAAGTCAATTTTTGTCGATCCAGTTAATTTTTTGACCTAATGACTTCCCAATTGACCCAATATGTCAACTTTTAACAAAAAAATCAACTTTGGTCAAAATGGTCAATTTCTGACCCAACGACCAACCCATTATCCCAATAGGTCAACTTTTGACTAAAAAGTCAACTTTTGTCAAAATGTTCAAACCTTGACCCAATGTCCAACCCATTGACCCAACAGGTCAACGTTGAGCAAAAAGTCAATTTTAGTCAAAATAGTCAATTTCTTAGGTAATGACCACCCCATTGACCCAATAGGTCAACATTTGACCAAAAAGTCAACTTTGGTCAAAATGGTCAATTTCTGACCCAATCACCAACCAATTGACCCAATGGGTCAACTTTTGACCAAAAATTCAATTTTGGTCAAGATAGTCAATTTTTATCCTAATAAATTATCTGACCAAAAAGTCAACTTCAGTCAAAATGGTCAATCCTTAACCCAATGACAAACCCTTTGACCTAAATGGTCAACTTTTGACCAAAAAGTTAACTTTGGTCAAAATCGTCAGTTCTTGACCCAAAGACGAACCAATTGACCTAAAAGGTTAACTTTTGACCAAAAAGTCAATTTTGGTTAAAATAGTCAATTTTTGACCTAATAACCAATTATTGACCAAATAAGTCGGTCAATCTCTTTCCAAAAAGTCAACTTTGGTGAAAATGGTCAATCATTGATTCAATGACCAACCCATTGACCTAATAGGTCAACTTTTGTAAAAAAAAGTTAACTTTGGTCAAAATGGTCAAATCTTGACCCAATGACCAACTCATTGACCCAACAGGTCAACTTTTGACCAAAAAGTCAATTTTGGTCAAAATAGTCAATTTTTGACCTAATGATTACCCCATTAACACAATAGGTCAATTTTGGTTAAAATGGTCAATTTCTGACCTAACGACTAACCTATTGAACCAATAGGTCAGCTTTTCACCAGAAAGTCAACATTGATCAAAATGAGCAATCCTTGAATCAATGACCAACCCATTGACCCAATACGTCAACTTTTGTCCAAAAAGTCAATTTTGATTAAAATAGTCAATTTTTAACTTAATGACCAATTATTGGCCCAATAAGTCAATCTCTGACCAAAAAGTCAACTTTGGTCCAAATGGTCAATTCTTGACCCATTGAGCAACCCATTGACCCAAAAGGTCAACTTTTGACAAAAAATTCAATTTTGGTCAAAATAATCAATTTTTGACCTAATGACAAATTATTGACCAAATAAGTCATTCTCTGACCAAAAAGTTAACTTTGGTCAAAATGATCAATCATTGACTCAATGACCAACCCATTCACCCAATAGGTCAACTTTTATCCAAAAAGTCAATTTTAGTCAAAATAGTTAAATTTTAACATAATAACCAATTATTGACCCAATAAGTTTATCTCTGACCAAAAAGTCAACTTTAGTCAAAATTGTCAATCTTGACCCAATGACCAACCCATTGACCCAATAGGTTAACATTTGACCAAAAAGTTAACTTTGGTCAAAATGGTCAATGCTACACCTAATGACCAACCCATTAACCCAATAGGTCAACTTTTGACCAAAAAGTCAATTTTGTTCAATATAGTCAATTTTTGACTTGATGATCACCCCATTAACCAAATTGCTCAACTTTTAACTGAAAATTCAATTTGGGTCAAAATAATTAATTTTGACCTAATGACCAATTATTGACCCAATAAGTAAATCTCTAACCAAAAAGTCGACTTTTGTCAATATAGTCAAGTTTTGACCTAATCACCACCCCATTGACCCAATAAATCAACTTTTGACAAAAAAAATCAACTTTGACAAAAATGGTCAAAATCTGACCAAATGACCAACCCATTGACCCAATAGGTCAACTTTTGACCAAAATGTCAATTTTGGTCAAAATAGCAAATTTCTTACCTAATGACCAATTATTGACCCAATAAGTCAATCTCTAACCAAAAAGTCAACCTTGGTAATAATGGTCAATCCTTGACCCAATGACGAGCCCATTTACCTAATAAGTCAACTCTTGACCAAAAAGTCAACTTTGGTCAAAATGGTAAAAGCTTGACGCAATGACCAACCCACTGACCCTTTAGATCAACTTTTGATCAAAATGTCAATTTTGGTCAAAATAGTCAACTTTTGACATAATTACCAATTATTTACGCAATAAGCAATCTCTGACCAAGACGTTAACATTGGTCAAAATGGTCAAACTATAACACAATGTCCGACCCATTGACCCAATAGGTCAACTTTTGACCAAAAAATCAACTTTGGTCAAAATGGTCAATCCTTGACCAAATGACTGACCCATTGATCTAAATGTTAACTTTTTAGCAAAAAGTCAGTTTTGTCGATACAGTGAATTTTTGACCTAATGACCGCCCATTTGACCCAATATGTCAACTTTTGACCAAAAAATCAACTTTGGTCAAAATGGTCAATTTCTGACCCAACGACCAACCCATTGACCCAATAGGTTAACATTTGATTAAAACGTCAACTTTGGTCAAAATGTTCAAACCTAGATCCAATGACCAACCCATTGACACAACAGGTCAACTATTGACCAAAAGTTAATTTTAGTCAAAATAGTCAATTTTTGACCTAATGACCACCCCATTGACACAATAGGTCAACATTTGACCAAAAAGTCAACTTTGGTCAAAATGGTCAATTTCTGACCCAATGACCACCCAATTGACCCAATGGGTCAACTTTTGACCAAAAATTCAATTTTGGTCAAGATAATTAATTTTTAACCTAATGAATTATTAAGCAAATAAATCAATCTCTGACCAAAAAATCAACTTCGGTCAAAATGGTCAATCCTTCACCCATTGAGCAACCCATTGACCCAAAAGATGAACTTTTAAGCAAAAAGTTAACTTTGGTCAAAATGGTCAATTTCTGACCCAACGACCACCCCATTGACCCAATGGGTCAACTTTTGACCAAAAATTCAATTTTGGTCGAAATAGTTAATTTTTGACCTGATGACCAATTATTGACCAAAGAAATCAATCTCTGACCAAAAATTCAACTTTGGTCAAAATGATCAATCCTTGATTCAATGACCAACCCATGGACCCAATAGGTCAACTTTTGTCCGAAAAGTCAATTTTGGTCAAAATAGACAATTTTTGTCAAAATGACCAATTATTGTCCCACTAATTCTATCTCTGACCAAAAAGTCAACTTTTGTTAAAATGGTCAATCCTTGACCCAATGACCAACACATTAACCCAATAGGTCAACTTTTGACAAAAAAGTGAACTTTAGTCAAAATGGTCAATCCTTGGCCCAATGAGCAACCCGTTAACCTAATAGGTCAACTTTTGACCAAAAAGTCAATTTTTGTCAATATAGTCAATTTTTAACATAATGACCACCTCATTAACCCAATAGCTCAACTTTTGACTGAAAATTCAATTTGGATCAAAATGATTAATTTTGACCTAATGACCAATTATTGACCCAATAAGTAAATCTCTAAACAAAAAGTCGACGTTTGTCAAAATGATTAATCCTTGACCCAAAGACAAGAGCTTTGTCCCAATAGGTCAACTTTTACCCAAAAAGTCAACTTTCGTAAAATCGGTCAATTCTTGACCCAATAGGACAACTTTTGACCAAAAAGTTAATTTTGGTCAAAATAATCAATTTTTTACCAAATGACCACCACATTGACCCAATAGGTCAAGTTTTTACCCAAAAACCAACTTTGGTCAAAATGGTTAATTTCTACCTAATGACCAACCCATTGACCCAATAGATCAACTTTTGACCAAAAAGTCAACTTTGGTCAAAATGGACAATCCTTGACCCAATGACTAACCCATTGACCCAATAGATCAACTTTTGACCAAATTATCAATTTTAGTCAAAATAGTCAATTTTTGACCTAATGACCAATTATTGACACAAGAAGTCAATCTCTGACCAAAAATTCAACTTTTGTCAAAATGGTCAATCCTTGACGCAATGACCAACCCATCGACCCAGCACGTTAAATTTTGACTAAAAACTCAATTTTGGTCAAAATAATAAATTTTTTACCTATTCGCCACCGCATTCGTGCAATAGGTCAACTTTTGACCAGAAAGACCCCATGACCACCTCATTGACCCAATTGAACAACATTTGACCCAAAATTTAATTTTGGTCAAAATAGTCAATTTTTGACCTAATGACCAATTATTGACCCAATAACTCAATCTCTGACCAAAAAGTCAACTTTAGTCAAAATGGTCAATCCTTGACCCAATGACAAACCCATTGACCCAATAGGTCAACTTTTGACCAAAAAGTCAACTTTGGTCAAAATGGTTAATCCTTGACCCAATGACTCAATAGGACAACTTATGACTAAAAAAACAATTTTGGTTAAAATAGCCAATTTTTGACATAATGCTCACCCATTGACCCAATAAGTCAATCTTTGACCAAAAAGTCAACTTTGGTCAAGATAGTCAATCTTTGACCCAATGACCAACCCATTGACCCAAAAGGTTAACTTTGGAACAAAAAGTCAACTTTAGTCAAAATTGTCAATCCTTGACCCAACAAGCAAGCCATTGACCCAATAGGTCAATTTTTGAACAAAAAGTCAATTTTGGTCAATATAGTTAAGTTTTGAACTAATGACCACCCCCATTGACCCAATAAATAATCTTTTAACCAAAAAGTTAACTTTGGTCAAAATGATCAATTTTTGACCCAACGACCACCCCATTGACCCAATGGGTCAACTTTTGACAAAAAATTCATTTTTGGTCAAAATAGTCAAATTTTGACCTAATAACCAATTATTGACTAAATAAATCAATCTCTGACCAAAAAGTCAACTTTGGTCAAAATGATCAAACCTTGATTCAATGACCAACCCATTGACCCAATAGGTCAACTTTTGTCAAAAAAGTCAATTTTGGTCAAAATAGACAATTTTTAACAAAATGACCAATTATTGACCCAATAAGTCTATCTCTGACCAAAAAGTCTACTTTTGTCAAAATGGACAATCCTTGACCCAATGACGAACTCATTAACCCAATAGGTCAACTTTTGACCAAAAAGTTAACTTTGGGCAAAATGGTCAATCCTTGACCCAATGACTAACTTTGGTCTAAATGGTCAATCTTTAACCCAATGACCAACCCATTAACCTAATAGCTCAACTTTTGACCAAAAAGTCAATTTTGGTCAATATAGTCAATTTTTAACATAATGACAACCCCATTAACATAATAGCTCAACTTTTGACTGAAAATTTAATTTGGGTAAAAATAATTAATTTTGACCTAATGACCAATTATTGACCCAATAAGTAAATCTCTGAACAAAAAGTCGACTTTTGTCAAAATGATTAATCCTTGACTCAATGACAAAAGCTTTGACCCAATAGGTCAACTTTTACCCAAAAAGTCAACTTTCGTAAAAATGGTCAATTCTGGACCCAATAGGACAACTTTTGACCAAAAAGATAAATTTGGTCAAAATAATCAGTTTTTTACCTAATGACCACCACATTGACCGAATAAGTCAAGTTTTGACCCAAAAGCCAACTTTGGTCAAAATGGTCAATTTCTACCTAATGACCAACCCATTGACCCAACAGATTAACTTTTGACCAAAAAGTCAACTTTGGTCAAAATGGTCAATCCTTGACACAATGACTAACCCATTGACCTAATAGGTCAACTTTTGACCAAATTGTCAATTTTAGTCAAAATAGTCAATTTTTGACCTAATGACTAATTATTGACCCAAGAAGTCAATCTCTAACAAAAAATTCAACTTTGGTCAAAATGGTCAATCCTTGACGCAATGACCAACCCTTTGACCCAGTAGGTTAAATTTTGACTAAAAACCCATTTTTGGTCAAAATAGTCAATTTTTTACCTGATCGCCACCGCATTCGCGCAATAGGTCAACTTTTGAACACAAAGACAACTTTTGTTAAAATGGTCAATTTCTGACCCAAAGACCACCCCATTGACCTAATTGAACAACATTTGACCCAAAATTTAATTTTGGTCAAAATAGTCAATTTTTGACCTGATGACCAATAATTGACCCAATAACTCAATCTCTGACTAAAAAGTCAACTTTAGTTAAAATTGTCAATCATTGACCCAATGACAAACCCATTAACCAAATAGGACAATTTTTGACCAAAATGTAAAGATTAGTCAAAATGGTTAATCCTTGACCCAATGACTCAAAAGGACAACTTTTGATTAAAAAGTCAATTTTGGTTAAAATAGTCAATTTTTGACATAATGCTCACCCATTGACCCAATAAGTCAATCTCTGACCAAAAATTCAACTTTGGTCAAGATGGTCAATCATAGACCATAAGACCAACCCATTGACCTAATAGGTTAACTTTAGAACAAAAAGTCAACTTTAGTCAAAATTGTCAATCCTTGACCCAACGGCCAACGCATTGACCCAATAGGTCAATTTTTGAACAAAAAGTCAATTTTGGTCAATATAGACAAGTTTTGAACTAATGACCACCCCATTGACCCAAAAGGTCAACTTTTGACCAAAAAGTCAACTTTTGTCAAAATGGTCAAAATCTAACCAAATGACCAACCCTTTCACCCAATAAATCATCTTTTAGCCAAAAAGTCAATTTTGGCCAAATTAGCCAATTTTTTACCTAATGACCAATTATTGAACCAATAAGTCAATCTCTAACCAAAAAGTTAACTTTGGTTATAATGGTCAATCCTTTACCCAACGACCAGCCCATTTACCCAATAAGTCAACTCTTGACCAAAAAGTCAACTTTGGTCAAAATGGTAAATGCTTGATGCAATGACCAACCCACTGACCCTATAGATTAACTTTTGATCAAAATGTCAATTTTGGTCAAAATAGTCAATTTTTAACCTAATTACCAATTATTTACCCAATAAGCCAATCTCTAACCAAGACGTCAACATTGGTCAAAATGGTCAAACTTTGGCCCAATGACTGACCCATTGACCCAATAGGTCAACTTTTGACCAAAAAATCAACTTTGGTCAAAATGGTCAATCCTTGACCAAATGACCACCTAATTGACCAATTATATCAACATTTGACCAAAAAATTAACTTTGATCAAAATCGTCAATTTCTGACCCAACGAACAACCCATTGACCCAATAAGCCAGCTTTTGACTGAAAAGTCAACTTTGGTCAAAATGTTCAAACCTAGATCCAACGACCAACCCATTGACCAAACAGGTCAACTGTTGACCAAAACTCAGTTTTAGTCAAAATTGTCAATTTTTGACCTAATGACCACCCCATTGACCCAATAGGTCAACATTTGACCAAAAAGTCAACTTTGGTAAAAATGGTCAATTTCTGACCCAATGACCACCCAATTGACCCAATTGGTCAACTTTTGACCAAAAATTTAATTTTGGTCAAGATAATCAATTTTTAACCTATTGAATTATTAACCAAATAAATTAATCTCTGACCAAAAAGTCGACTTCAGTCAAAACGATCAATCCTTCACCCATTGAGCAACCCATTGACCCAATAGATCAAGTTTTAACCACAAAGTTAACTTTGGTCAAAATGATCAATTTCTGACCCAACGACCACCCCATTGATCCAATGGGTCAACTTTTAACCAAAAATTCAATTTTGGTCAAAATAGTCAATTTTTGACCTAATGACCAATTATTGACCAAATAAATCAATCTCTGACCAAAAAGTTAACTTTGGTCAAAATGATCAATCCTTGATTAAATGACCAACCCATTGAACCAATAGGTCAACTTTTGTCAAAAAAGTCAAGTTTGGTTAAAATAGATAATTTTTGACATAATGACCAGTTATAGACCCAATAAGTCTATCTCTGACCAAAAATTCAACTTTTGTCAAAATGGTCAATCCTTAACCCAATGACCAACCCATTAACTTAATAGGTCAGCTTTTGACTAAAAACTTAACTTTGGTCAAAATAGTCAATCCTTTACCCAATGACCAACTCATTAACCTAATAGGTCAACTTTTGACCAAAAAGTCAATTTTGGTTAATATAGTTAATTTTTAACAAAATGACCACCCCATTAACCCAATAGCTCAACTTTTAACTGAAAATTCAATTTGGGTCAAAATAATTAATTTTGACCTAATGACCAATTATTGACCCAATAAGTAAATCTCTGAACAAAAAGTCAACTTCTGTCAAAATGATTAATCCTTGACCCAATGACAAAAGCTTTGACCCAATAGATTAACTTTTACCCGAAAAGCCAACTTTCGTAAAATTGGTCAATTCTTGACCCAGTAGGACAACTTTAGACCACAATGTCAATTTTGGTCAAAATAATCAATTTTTCACCTAATGACCACCACATTGACCCAGTAGGTCAAGTTTTGACCCAAAATCCAACTTTGGTCAAAATGGTCAATTTCTACCTAATGACCAACCCATTGACCCAAAAGATCAACTTTTGACCAAAAAGTCAACTTTAGTCAAAATGGTCAATCCTTAACCCAATGACTTGACCCAATAAGTCATCTTTTGACCAAATTGTCAATTTTAGTCAAAATAGTGAATTTTTGACCTAATGACCAATTATTGACCCAAGAAGTCAATCACTGACCAAAAATTCAACTTTGGTCAAAAAGGCCAATCCTTGATGCAATGACCAACCCATTGACCCAGCAGGATAAATTTTGACTAAAAACTCAATTTTGGTCAAAATAGTCAAACTTTTACCTAATCGCCACCGCATTGGCGCAATAGGTCAACTTTTGACCAGAAAGACTACTTTTGTCAAAATGGTCAATTATTGACCCAATGACCACCCCATTGACCCAATTGAACAACATTTGACCCAAAATTTAATTTTGGTCAAAATAGTCAATTTTTGACCTAATGACCAGTTATTGACCCAATAACTCAATCACTGACCAACAAGTCAACTTTAGTCAAAATAGTGAATCCTTGACCCAATGACAAACCCATTAACCTAATAGATCAACTTTTTATAAAAAGTCAACTTTTGTCAAAATGGTTAATCCTTGACCCAATGACTCAATAGGATAACTTTTGACTAAAATGTCAATTTTGGTTGAAATAGTCAATTTTTGACCTAATGCCCACCCATTGAGCCGATAAGTCGATCTCTGACCAAAAAGTTAACTTTGGTCAAGACGGTCAATCATTGACCCAATGACCAACCCATTGACCCAACAGGCTAACTTTGGAACAAAAAGTCACTTTAGTCAAAATTATCAATCCTTGACCCAACGACCAACCCATTGACCCAATAGGTCAATTTTTGAACAAAAAGTCAATTTTAGTCAATATAGTCAAGTTTTGAACTAATGACCACCCCATTGACCTAATAGTCAACTTTTGACCAAAAAGTCAACTTTGGTTAAAATGGTCAAAATCTAACCAAATGACCAACCCATTTACCCAATAAGTCATCTTTTGACAAAATAGTCAATTTTGGTCAAAATAACCAATTTTTTACCTAATGACCAATTATTGACCCAATAAGTCTATCTCAAACCAAAAGTCAACTTTGGTCATAATAGTCAATCCATGACCCAACGACCAGCCCGTTTACCCAATAAATCAACTCTTGACCCAAAAGTCAACTTTGGTCAAAATGGTAAATGCTTGACGCAATGACCATCCCACTGACCCTATACATCAACTTTTGATTAGAATGTCAATTTTGGTCAAAATAGTCAATTTTTGACCTAATTACCAAATATTGACCCAACAAGCCAATCTCTGACCAAGACGTCAACTTTGGTCAAAATGGTCAAACCTTGACCCAATGACCGACCCATTGACCCAATAGGTTAACTTTTGACCAAAAAATCAACTTTCGTCAAAATGGTCAATCCTTGACCCAATGACCGACCCATTGACTCAGTATGTCAACTTTTGACCAAAAAGTCAATTTTTGTCGATACGGTCAATTTTTTGACCTAATGACTTCCCAATTGACCCAATATGTCAACTTTTAACAAAAAAATCAACTTTGGTCAAAATTGTCAATTTCTGACCCAACGACCAACCCATATTAACCCAATGGGTCAACCTTTGACTAAAAAGTCAATTTTGGTCAAAATGTTCAAACCTTGACCCAATGTCCAACCCATTGACCCAACAGGTCAACATTGACCAAAAAGTCAATTCTAGTCAAAATAGTCAATTTCTTACGTAATGACCACCCCATTGACCCAATAGGTCAACATTTAACCAAAAAGTCAACTTTGGTCAAAATGGTCAATTTCTGACCCAATCACCAACCAATTGACCAAATGGGTCAACTTTTGACCAAAAATTCAATTTTGGTCAAGATAGTCAATTTTTTTCTTAATGAATTATCTGACAAAAAAGACAACTTCAGTCAAAATGGTCAATCATTAACCCAATGACCAACCCTTTGACCTAAATGGTAAACTTTTGACCAAAAGTTAACTTTGGTCAAAATCGTCAGTTCTTGACCCAAAGACCAACCAATTGACCCAAAAGGTCAACTTTTGACCAAAAAGTCAATTTTGGTTAAAATAGTCAATTTTTTACCTAATAACCAATTATTGACCAAATAAGTCGGTCAATCACTGTCCAAAAAGTCAACTTTGGTGAAAATGGTCAATCATTGATTCAATGACCAACCCATTGACCCAATAAGTCAACTTTTGACGAAAAAGTTAACTTTGGTCAAAATGGTTAAATCTTGACACAATGACCAACTTATTGACCCAACAGGTCAACTTTTGACCAAAAAGTTAATTTTGGTCAAAATAGTCAGTTTTTGACCTAATGACCACCCCATTAACACAATAGGTCAATTTTGGTTAAAATGGTCAACTTCTGACCCAACGACAAACCCATTGAAGCAATAGGTCAGCTTTTCACCAGAAAGTCAACATTGGTCAGAATGATCAATCCTTGAATCAATGACCAACCCATTGACCCAATACGTCAACTTTTGTCCAAAAAGTCAATTTTGATTAAAATAGTTAATTTTTGACCTAATGACCAATTATTGGCCCAATAAGTCAATCTCTATCCAAAAAATTAACTTTGGTCAAAATGGTCAATTGTTGACCCATTGAGCAACCCATTGACCCAAAAGGTCAACTTTTGACCAAAAATTCAATTTTGGTCAAAATAGTCAATTTTTGACCTAATGACAAATTATTGACCAAATAAGTTAATCTCTGACCAAAAAGTCAACTTTGGTCAAAATGATCAATCATTGACTCAATGACCAACCCATTCACCCAATAGGTCAACTTTTGTCCAAAAAGTCAATTTTAGTCAAAATAGTCAAATTTTAACATAATAACCAATTATTGACCCAATAAGTTTATCTCTGACCAAAAAATGAACTTTAGTCAAAATGGTCAATCTTGACCCAATGACCAACACATTGACCCAATAGGTCAACATTTGACAAAAAAGTTAACTTTGGTCAAAATGGTCAATCATTGACCTAATGACCAATCCATTAACCCAATAGGTCAACTTTTGACCAAAAAGTCAATTTTGGTCAATATAGTCAATTTTTGACTTGATGACCACCCCATTAACCAAATTGCTCAACTTTTAACTGAAAATTCAATTTGGGTCAAAATAATTAATTTTGACCTAATGACCAATTATTGACCCAATAAGTAAATCTCTGGCCAAAAGTCGACTTTTGTCAAAATGGTCAATCCTTGACCCAATGACACTCATTGACCCAATAGGTCAACTTTTAACCAAAAAGTCAACTTTGGTCAAAATGATTTATCCTTGACCCATTGACCAACCCGATGACCCAATCAGTCAACTTTTGAACAAAAAGTCAACTTTGGACAAAATGGTCAATCCTTGGCCCAATGACCAACCCATTTTCTCAATAGGTCAACTTTTGACCAAAAAGTCAATTTTGGTTAAAATAATCAAATTTTTGACTTAATTACCACCCCATTGACCTAAAAGGTTAACTTTTGACCAAAAAGTCATCTTTTGTCAAAATGGTCAATTTCTGACCCAATGACCACCCCATCGACCCAACTGGTCAACATTTGACCCAAAATTTAATTTTTGTTAAAATAGTCAATTTATAACATAATGACCAATTATTGACGCAATAACTCAATCTCTGAACAAAAAGTCAACTTTAGTCAAAATGGTTAATCCTTGAATCAATGACAAACTCAGTGACCCAATAGGTCAGCTTTCGACCAAAATGTCAACTTCGGACAAAAATACTTAATCCTTCACCCAATGACTCAATATGTCAACTTTTGACCAAAAAATCAATTTTGGTTATAATAGTCAATTTTTGACCTAATGACCAATAATTGACACAATAAGTCAATCTCTGATTAAAAAGTCAACTTAGGTCATAATGGTCAATCCTTGACCCAATGACCAGCCCATTGACCCAATATGTCAACATTTGACCAAAAAGTCATTTTTTGTCAATACAGTCAATTTTTGACCTAATGACCACCGAATTGACCAAAGAGGTCAACTTGACCGAAAAGTAAACTTTGGTCAAAATGGTCAATTTCTGACCTAATGACCAACCAATTGACCCAATAAGTCAACTTTTGACATAAAAGTCAACTTTGGTCAAAATGATCAGTCCTTGACTCAATGACCAACACATTGACCCAATGGGTCAAATTTTGTCCAAAAAGTCATTTTTGGTCAAAATAATCAATTTTTGACCTAATGACCATCCCATCGATCCAATAGGTTAACTTTTGACCAAAAAGTCAACTTTTGTAAAAATGATCAATTTCTGACCCAATGACCACCTCATTGAACCAATGGGTCAACTTTTAACTAAAAATTCAAATTTGGTTAAGATTGTCAAGTTTTGACGTAATGACCAATTATTGACCAAATAAGTCAATCTCTGACTAAAAAGTCAACTTTGGTCAAAATGGTCAATCCTTAACCCAATGACCAACCCATTGGCTCAATAGGTCAACTTTTAACTAAAAAATGAACTTTGGTCAAAATGGTCAATCCTTGCACCCAATGACCAACAAATTGACCCAAAATGTTAACTTTCGACCGAAAAGTCAATTTTGGTTAAAATAATCAATTTTTTACTTAATGACCAATTATTGACTCATAAGTCAATCTCTGATCGTAAAGTCAACTTTGGTCAAAATGGTCAATCCTTGACCCAATGACCAGCCCTTTGACCCAATAGGTCAACTTTTGACCAAAAAGTTAACTTTGGTCAAAATAGTCAATCCTTGACCCAATGACCAACCCATTAACCCAATAGGCCAACTTTTGACCAAAAAGTCAATTTTGGTCAATATAGTCAATTTTTACCTAATGACCAGCCCAATGACCCAATTGGTCAGCTTTTGACCGAAAATTCAAATTGCGCCAAAATGGTCAATTTTGATCTAATGATCAATTATTGCCCAATAAGTCAATCTCTTACTAAAAAGTCAAACTTTGTCAAAATGGTCAATCCTTGACCCAATGACAAACCCATTGACCCAATATATCACTTTTTAACCAAAAAGTCAACTTTGGTCATAATGGTCAATTCTTGACCCAATTGTTCAACTTTTAACCTAAAAGTCAATTTTGGTCAAAATCGTCAATTTTTGACCTAATTACCACCCCATTGACCTAATAGGTCAATATTTGACCAAAAAAACAACTTTGGTCAAAATGGACAATTTCTAACCTAATGACCAACCCATTAACCCAATAAGTCAACTTTTAACTAAAAAGTCAACTTTGGTCAAAATGGTTAATCCTTGACCCAATGACTAACACATTTACCCAATATGTCAACTTTTGAACGAAATGTCAATTTTAGTCAAAATAGTCAATTTTTGACCTAATGACCAATTATTGACCCTACAAGTCAATCTCTGACCAAATGTCAACTATGCTCAAAATGGTCAATCCTTGACGCAATGACAAACCCATTGACCTAATAGGTCAACGTTTGACCATAAAGTCAACTTTGGTCAAAATGGTTGATCCTTGACCCAATGACCAACTCATTGAACCTCTAGGTCAACTTTTAACCCAAAAGTCAATTTTGGTCAAAATAGTCAATTTTTCGACCTAATGACCACCCCATTCACCCATTATGTCAACTTTTGACCAGAAAGTCAACTTTTGTCAAAATGGTCAATTTCGGACCCAATGACCACCCCGTCGACCAAATTGGTCAACATTTGACCCAAAATTTAATTTTGATCAAAATATTCAATTTTTGACGTAATGACCAACTATTGACCCAATAACTCAATCTCTGACCAAAAAGTCAACTTTAGTCAAAATGGTTAATCCTTGACCCAATGATAAACTCATTGACCCAATAGGTTAACTTCCGACCAAAAAGTCAACTTTGAAAAAAATGGTTAATCCTTGACATAATGACTCAATATGTCAACTTTTGACCAAAAAGTTAATTTTGGTCGATACAGTCAATTATAGACCTAATGCCCACCCATTAACCCAATATGTCTATCTATGACAAAAAATTCAACTTTGGTCAAAATGGTCAATCCTTAACCCAATGACCAACCCATTGACCAAATAGGTCAACTTTTGAACAAAAAGTCAACTTTAGTCAAAATTGTCAATCCTTGACCAAACGACCAACCCATTGTCCCAATAGTTAATCTCTGACCAAAAAGTCAATTTTGGTCAATATAGTCAAGTTCTGACCTAATGACCACCCCATTGTCACAATAGGTCAACTTTTGACCAAGATGTCAACTTTGGTTAAAATGATCAATTTCTGACCTAATAACCACCTCATTGACCCAATGGGTCAACTTTTGACCAAAACTTCAATTTTTGTCAAAATAGTCAATTTTTAATGTAATGACCAATTTTTTACCAAATAAATCAATCCCTGACCAAAAAGTCAACTTTGGTCAAAATGGTCAATCCTTGAACCAATGACCAACCCATTGACTCAATATGTCAACTTTTGACCAAAAAGTCAACTTTGGTCAAAATGGTCAATCCTTGACCCAATGACCAACCCATTGACCCAATAGGTCAGCTATTGAACCAAAAGTCAACATTGGTTAAAATGGTCAATTTCTAACCTAATGACCAAAGCTTTGACCTAATAGGTCAACTTTTGACCAAAATGTCAACTTTGGTCAAAATGTTTAATCCTTGATCCAATGACCAACCAATTGACCCAAAAGGTCAACTTTTGACCGAAAAGTCAATTTTGGTTAAAATAGTCAATTTTTGACCTAATGACCAATTATTGACCAATAAGTCCATCTTTGACCATAAAGTCAATTTTGGTCAAAATGGTCAACCCTTGACCCAATGACCAACACTTTGACCCAATAGGTCAACTTTTGACCAAAATGTCAACTTTGGTCAAAATGGTAAATTCTTGACCTAATGACTAACCAATTAACCCAGTAGGTCAACTTTTGACCAAAAACTCAATTTTGGTAAATATAGTCAATTTTTAACTTAGTGTCCACCCTAATAACCCAATGGGTCAACTTATGACCGAAAATTCAACTTGGGTAAAAATGGTCAATTTCAACCTAATGACAAATTATTGACCCATCAAGTCAAATCTCTGACCAAAGAGTCGACTTTTATCAAAATGGTCAATCCTTGACCTAACCCTTTCTCCCAATATGTCAACTTTTAACCAAAATGTCAACTTTGGTCAAAATGGTCAATTTCTGAACCAATGACCACCCTATTGAAGCAATTAGCACCCCATTGACCCAATGGGTAAACTTCTAACCAAAAAGTCTACTTTGGTCAAAATGGTCAATCCTAGACCCAATAGGACAACTTTTGACCAAAAGTCAATTTTGGTCAAAATAGTCGATTGTTGACCTAATGACCACCCCATTGATCCAATAGGTGAACTTTTAACCAAAAAAGTCAACTTTGGTCAAAATTGTCAATTTCTGACCTAATGTCCAACCCATTGACCCAATGGTCAACTTTTGACCAAAAAGTCAACTTTGATCAAAATGGTCAATCTTTGACCCAATGACTAACCCATTGACCTAATAGGTCAACTTTTGACCAAAATGTCAATTTTGGTCAAAATAGTTAATTTTTAACCTAATCACCAATTGATCATCCAATAAGTCAATCTTTGACCAAAAAGTCAACTTTGGCCAAAATAGTCAATCTTTGACCCAATGAAAAAAACCCATTGATCCAATAGGTCAATTTTTTTTAAAAAAAAGCCAACTTTGGACAAAATGGTCAATCCCTGACCCAATGACCAACCCATTGGCCCAATAGGTCAATTTTGGTCAAATAAGTCAATTTTTGACTTAATGACCACCCCATTTTCCACAAAAGGTCAACTTTTGACCAGAAAGTCAACATTGGTCAAAATAGTCAATTTCTGACCCAATGACCACCCCAGCGACCCATCTGGTCAACCTTTGACCCAAAATTTAATTTTGATCAAAATAGTCAATTTTTGACCTAATGACCATTTATTGATCTAATAATTCAATCTCTAACCAAAAAGTCAACTTTAGTCAAAATGATCAATCCTTGACCCATTGACCAACCGATTGACCTAATAGGTCATCTTTTAACCAAAAAGTCAACTTTGGTCAAAATTTTCAATCCTTGACCCAATGAACTAATAGGTTAACTTTTGAATAAAAAGTCAATTTTGGTCAAAATAGTTAAATTTTGACATAATGACCACCCCATTGACCTAATAAGTTAATCTCTAGCTAAAAAATCAACTTTGGTAAAAATGGTCAATCCTTGACCCAATTACCAACCCCTTGACCCATTGACCCAATAGGTCAACTTTTGATGAAGAAGTGAACTTTGGTAAAAAATGTCAATTCTTGACCCAATGACCAACCCATTAACCAAATAGGTCAACTTTTGACCAAAAAGTCAACTTTGGTCAAAATGGTCAATTTCTAACCCAATGACTAAAGGTGAAAACAAACCAAACAATAACGAACAAAACTACTGTTCATGTTTGAAATTGTTCCTGAAATTATTGTTCGCGTTCTGTTCGATTTATTCTAAATTAATTTGAATTGTTTGAAATGTTTATATTGTTCGAGTTGTTTGAAATGTTCGAAATGTTTGAATCGTTCGAATCGTTCGAATCATTCCAATTGTTCGAAATTTTTTATATTATTTATGAATTTTCTGCAATTTCATCTTAAAAAAAGTAAATATTTCTAGTAAATTGATTGACACATTAATGCAATAGAAAAAATTTGTATTTATCTTAAGATAATCATATGAATTAACACAAAGAAAAATGAAGAGAAAATGCAATCATAATGATAGTTATTAAATCATTAACAAAACACAACCATTTTAGAATATAATTAAGATTGGTTCCTATATTTCAACTCTAGTGTTGATTTCCCAAAAGGTGCTATAACAATACAACCAAGATATCAATAAATAATTTAACATAAAAGAAAGTCCTAATTTGAATAATAAACTAAGACCAATTTCTCAACCTCTATATATCACTTTCTTTACAACTGCCAATATGCTTCCCTCATGAGATGTGAATCCACCGACACATTGGGATTGCATAATTTTAACATGCTTCCCTCATGAGACCTATAAGTTCTTTAACCCTGGAGAAAATAGATGAAACCAATTGGAATCTTATCAATTAGTCATTTTTCTATGGGGTTCACATTTTCATTTGACCAACTTTAATTCGACGCAGACGCAAATAACCTCTCATGTACATAAAGGATTAAAATGCATTTGGTATATTAAGATAAAAATAAACGTATATAAATAAAAAAAGGAGCTTCATTTATGGACCGCAGTCAATTCCTATGTAATCAGATATCTAAACTAAAATTTCAGATTTTGAGAACATACCATCATACCTAGGCTTGAAAAGGTGTATTTCACCTTTTAATAGTTAAAATGGTGATATTTTTGATGGGAAATAAGATACTAGAGTGGTTTAAGTGTAGAAAGAAAATTTTTTACCTCATTATCAAACTTACGTGTCCCCTGCACTGTTGTGGTCTGCAAACCCCAAAGCTGCATATTTGAATAAAAAGTAAATCTATTGAACAAACATTTAAATTTATCAAAGAAAAAGCATAAACATAATGTCCAATAAATGCACATCTCCATGAATGCAAATACCCCAAACGAAAAATACTACACAAGGTTCCTGGAGCTAAATATCATTAGGTTAATAAATGCCCATCTCCATGTAGCAATTATGTGTTCTCTAAGAAAGGTAAATTGAAGCAAATAAAGATGAGAAAATATGATAGTTAATATCGAAATAGCTTCTTGTTCCAACAATAAACAATCTCCAACTATGGGGGAAAGTATGCTTTTAAAGAATATAGAAGCCATACTCTTAGTAACAGGGCAACTCCTTCTCAAGGTTCGACGAGGATGCTTGTAAAGGCAGCTAAACATAATTCCCAGTGCAGACGTCGCTGCGAAAGAAGCACCAGCAACGCTGCCCATGACATGGATATAAATTTCATAAAGAATGAATAAATAATTATTCATCAAATTAAAACATGCAGTTCAGTGAGTTCTATAAGATCTCCAATTACTGCAGGAAATCCTCCTTGGAGATTCATTGATGAAAGATCTCTCAGTAAATTATGCAAAAATTGTGCCCAGCATTTAGCTATGTACAAGATAACAAAAATGAAAAGTATTGAAATTAGTTGCTACCTTTTGTGTGTAAATGCCACAAAAAAACGTATCATTAGTTCTTTTGGTTCTGTTTCAGCAGCTGAACCAAAATAAGTTAATTAGGTGATAGTTTAGTAAAAGTCACTGTTCATTTTAATGGCATGTTCCTAATAAATTGGAAAATACATCAATTATTTTGTCACATGCCCCTTCTCAAAAGATAGGATTTCTTTATAGCTCATTTTTTATTTTATAAATATATTTTTCACAAAAAATATGTAATTCGTGCGTCCCATAAAATTTTAGGAAGAAAAAAAGACTTGATTCACCTCTAGATTAAAAGCTAATTTTTGTGTCCTTGATTGGAAAGGAATAAGCCTTGTATTCCTCCCATAATTCACTTGTAAAATCGGCAAATTGACATGTCTGCAATTAAAAAATAAATAATAAATATGTAAACCTAAAAAATGATACATATGCCCTTTCTGCAAGGCTGCACAACAATAGATCTGCCCTTCCTACAAGGCTGTACCAAATCAAAGTAATCAGCCAAAGCCTGCTTGTTCATAAAATTTAAAGAAAAAGATACATATGACATACATGCCAAATGAGGTAACTTTGTTGTCATTTTAAATTAAAGCAACCATAAGCTTAAATACACTTCCAAGATACACAAATAGAACAACAGTTGAATAAACTTTCATTGCTTATGATACAGGGATCAATAGAGCTCTCACCAATTTTGTGAGTTGCTGCATCAGAAACTAGGGATGGGAGAGAAGGAAACAACCCTCTAACCAATTTTGGAAGTTCTTGTACTTCTCCCAAGTCTTGATATGTTATAAGATGACGAAAACCATGTTCCACTATTTATACCTAATTGTAAAGCAACAAGTGTTACAGGTTTTTAATAAAAAGAATGAAAAAATGTACAATCAAACATCTCCCTATCAGGAAAAAAATAGTAATTGATCAAACTGAGTAAAACACTTATATGGAAAATAGGCTAAGTGACAGATAGGAAATTTGATTTAACACATGAATGGAACGCTTATATGGAACATAATTTTAAGTAACAAAGGACATTGCATACCATTTCAAAGCAATTGACCTGATTGCTAGATTTCATAAACAAGAATTTCAAATAAAGACAAGCATATAATAAAGCATCAGTAATTTCTGCTACCTAAAAGTAGTTGGGAATAACATGCTTCCCTGCTTGTTAATCTTCCCAACACAAAAGTCAGGTGTAGAAGTAATGAGAAAGTGGAGGAAGTTGATGTATCTGAAACCAGGGATGGGAGAGAGAGAAACAACCCTCTCACCAATTTTGGAAGTTGTTGGACCCTTTCCTGCATGATAAACCTACATTATGTGGATCTAATAATAGCCAATTTTTTTGCACTAGCCCATGGGCATCTGAATCCATGAATGGGAGAGAGGGAAACAACCCTCTCACCAATTTTGGGAGTTGCTACATCTCTCCCAAACCTCTAAAGATCAAAAGAAACAAAAATACCAAACATAATATCTAAGCTTCAAGTCTGCATGTTAATTATAGCTTCTTCAAGTTTCCGAAAGCCAGAAAGAATTGCATTCAACCATAAATTTGTTTCCTTAATGCACCCTTATTTATAATCACAACCTTCCACAGTTTACAAATGTCAGGAGAAAAGTCATCCTTTCTTTTGATTCCAGAAGCCATATCTACAAAGACTTGAAGAATTTAGAACCAAAGAAGCTACTAATTGTAGGGCAAATCCTATAACAGATCATAATCAAGCAATGGAGTGAAACCGGATAGAAAAAGTCAAGCAGTGGAGTTTTTATAAGACAAATTTCTCAAATTTAAGTATCTTTGTGGAATTCTCTGAGGAACAAAAAGTACTTAAGATTAAACAAAAGAATGACTAAGTATTTAAGATCATGTGAGAATAAAAAAAATGACTTTTGTAATCTTTGCTGGAACTAGGCAACTCCATGATACAACAAAATGCTAAAAATGTTAATTGCTCCAATAATACAGAAGAATGACTTGGCTAAAGATCATATGTTAGGAAGTTTAATATTAAGCTTTTCATCATCAATGATCTCTTGCTGAAAAGAAATAATGAAATTAAATATTAATATATAGTATTGCAAATTAATAAAATACATTACAAAGTAGAAAATGATATACTTAATAAAAGGATTACCTTTAATGTTTTTGAATTTTGTTGAGTAGATCGAATCCAACTAGATGCAAAAATCAATGCATTAACAATTTTGGTAGATAAACTACTTCTGTAATCATCCAACACCCTACCGTCTGCACTAAAAACTGATTCTGAGGCAACCGTGGTTATAGGTATTGATAGAATATCTCGTACCATATTGAAAGATGGGGATACATCAATGTATTCATCTTCCACCATTTGAGCACATCAAAAATTTCACTAGAGCACACAAATAATCCCTCCTCAAGGTATACTTGTAAATCAGGTTTCGATAATTTCACAGAACTAGAAGCTACAACACAATCTTGAAACCCAAAGAATGCGTCAAAAGGACTTGAGGAACTCGTAGGATCAACAGCAGATGAAGATCCCTCATTGAAAATATTAAAATCAACAACATAATCTACATATATTCCCACAATACATCTTTAACTATTTTGAGATTTTGTTCAACCTCGTCATGTGAGTATATCTTGAGGATTGTGTTGCTAATAAATTTTAATTTTAATCTAGGATCCAAAATTACTGCAATAAACATAAGGTGATTACAGTCTCCCCAATTTTTGTTGAGTTTTATTTGCATACTAATAGCCATATTCCTCATGTAATCATCTCCTGACAATGACTCCTCAATCAAAATATTTTTAACATTCAAAATTGTAGGTACAAATATATTAGAAATAGGATATAAAGTGTCAGATATCATCTTTGTAACATTATTGAAAACTGAATGGAATTTTTTGATTTTCTCATATTTCACCGATTCTGAATCAACAGACAACCATATTTTATTGACATCTCTAATTGATTAGCGATAAAAAATAATTCGATAAATAAATGCAGACTCCAACATCTTGAAGGTTGAGTTCCATCTAGTGGAAACATCAATGGACAGTGATCTTGTAGTTGCAACTCATATTTTTTTTGCCACTTCTACAAATGTAAGTAATCTTGCAGGGGATTTTTTTCATATACTAGACTGACTCTCTAATATTATGGATGATTTCATGAACCTCCTTTAGCCCAACTTGGACCATTATATTGATGATATGTGCGCAGCATCAAACATGAAAGAAAAAATGACAAAAATGTAGCTTTCCGCTGGATTGAAAATTCACTTTTAAGGAAATAGCTCCCACGTCATTATTACTCGCATTATCTAAAGTAATTGTAGATATTTTTATCCTGAAGCTTCCACTCCAACAAACACTCAGAAATAGAATAAAAAATGTAAGTGCCTGTATGTGGAGGCTCTAACTCAATAAAGTTGATAATAACCTTCTTTACCTTCCATGTTGCATCGATATAATGGGAAGTCAAGCACATATATCCGATGGTCCGATTAAAGGTCCAACAATCTGCAGTTAATGGTACCTTGTGAACATCTTTAAGGCGAGATTTAAGCTTTTCTTTCTCGCACTCGTAAAATTTCATGCAATCATTTTTTATTGTGTTTCTTGAAACAGTTTGAAAGTTAGGATTCAACATTTTTAACAATATATTGAACCAAGTATGTTCAACCATCATGAACGGATACACATGTACAATTATCATTTTCGCAATCACCTCTCTAATGAGTTGTTGATCGTAAATTTTATAATCATAGAAAATAGGAATTTCTAATTCACCTTGAACTTCCAAAGGCAAGAAGTTCAATAACTTTTGTCTCTTGTCTGATAAGTCAGCTTGTTGTTCACTCTTTGCTTTTATCTTAGCATAATCCTTAACATGCCTAAGAAGTTGTGACGTTGTACCTGACTTTGGTTTGATAATTTTCACCCCACAACAAATGCATTGAACATATGATACTTCACCCCCCTTAGAATTTGATTTTGTATCTATAAAATACTCCCACACAGCTGATTTTCTCTTCCTGCCTTTCGTAGGTTGCATTTCAGTATTAGTGCTTCGAACAGTAAGTTCAATAGGTTGAGAACTATCAATTCATTCCCATGTTGCAAGTGGCAATTGTTCGTCATTTGATGCAGGTTGAGAATGTTCAACATTTGACATTGTAAATATCTATACAAAAAAGTGTAATAGAAAATTAAAAGGAAATAATGTGTAAGATACTTTTGCATGAGAAGTTGATATTATCATACTGAAATGTGCTTTAAAAATCCGATTTCTTATTCCTTAAGAATGAATTCTTGGGCCCATACATAGTATTTAAAACATTGACCAAGACAAATATTTCCAACATTTATCTCTATGAGTGAAAGTTGCTGCATCCCCATCAATAACATATGATATTAGATAAAAATTTGATATCAGATATGTAAATACATAAGAATCCAGTGGTATCCATGAAATTCCTACTTTAATTTTTTAATGAATCAGCAGGATACACACTCCACTCATTGTAATTATATATTCCAAGCTTCAAAATTGTAGCCTTTCCTGCATTAAAATCGTTAATTCAGCTAAGCAGTACATTAAGCACATCGACTAGAAATATAAGCAGATCGATCCTGACCCAATTCAAATATATGTGTACTAAAATCTTCTTCCTCGGCAACGGTGCCAAAAACTTGACCCGAAGTCCTTTCAGTACTAGTGCTTCCAACAGTAAGTTCAATAGGTTGAGAACTATCAATTCCTTCCTGTGTTGCACATGGCAATTGTTCTTCATTTGATACAGATTGGAATGTTCAACATTTGACATTGTAAATATCTATACAAAAAGTGTAATAGAAAATTAAAAGGAAATAATGTGTAAGATACTTTTGCATGAGAAGTTGATATTATCATATTGAAATGTGCTTCAAAAAATCTGATTTCTTATTCCTTAAGAATGAATTCTCGGGCCCATACATAGTATTTAAAACATTGACCAAGAAAAATATTTCCAAAGTTTATCTCTATGAGTGAAAGTTGCTGCATCCCCATAAATAACATATGATATTAGATAAAAATTTGATATCAGATATGTAAATACATAAGAATCTAGTGGTATCCATGAAATTCCTACTTTAATTTTTTAATGAACAGCAGGATACACACTCCACTCATTGTAATTATATATTCCAAGCTTCGGAATTGTAGCCTTTCATGCATTAAACCTGTTAATTCAGCTAAGCAGTACATTAAGCACATCGACTAGAAATATAAGCAGATAGATCCCTACTTTAATTTGCATATCCAAAACATATCTCATGGGTAAGGATATGCAAATCTAACTTCTTGCCAGCATATCACTCTTCTTGCCAAAATCTTTCTACACTGCTCAAATAAGGAAAACATATATATATATTACATCTTCTGCCTACTTGTAAAACTACAGTACACGTATATATAAACTAGAGAATATTTGACGAAGTGGTCCCTGCAAATCCCAACTTATCAGAATTAGTTACATAGTGGAGAAAATACACCCTGCATAGTGCTGCACGCTAGGACTGCAATATGGTTGTTAGATGAGAATGAATCACAAGTAATAATACATTTTGTATTGAAATTTTTGGAAGCAATTCCTTCTCTAGAAGTTCTTGAAAGCATGCTGTTCAGTTTCTACTAAATTTTGGAGGTGGAACAAAAAAAGCCAAATTTTTTTCAGTTGTTATTGGCTAATAACATGCTGCATGCACAACCCTAAACTTAAGGGTTTTAAAATTTCTATGTAGCCGTCATCCTAGTTGAAAGAGTATAGGCTTAAGAGCCTTTTGGTGATTGTTAAGAGCTTAAAACAAAGTCTGTATTGTTTGTAACTTAATGCTTGGCTGCATAATAAATCTAATCACCATGGCTGGAACAGCACAACTGCATTTAGAAAAGTATTGACATAGAGTAAATATCAAATGAATAGTGAGTAAACCCATAATTTTCTTTTCAAATCGAACTAAAAGGATTACACTAACATTTAAAATTCAACAAGGTGCTTAATTGATAGATTCGAGTTAGAAAATATATTTTGAAAACTGATGCATCTTTTTAAATTCATCATTTGGTTGAATGTAGTTAAACTACCCTTCTCAGAACTCTCTCCGAAAAAAATGGTGTCATTTTCACATTCAAATTGTGAATAGTACCATTGTTTCCCACCAGGACTTCTATATCTCCAAGCAGCCAATGAGCCAAATAAGCCTAATGCTTGAAGAAGGTAGCATGCCAGCCTATGTATTTATAAGATTTGTAAACTATACACAGCTGCTCTGCTTTTTAGTATGCATTTTTTTCTCGTGCCTTTTCTTCTCCGAGCAAGCTCAGCTGAAGAAGGTTGCAAGGTTTCTTAAAAATACTGAACGACACTGGGGTCCTTAGGTAAGAGCAGGGAGACAGATCTCAAGCAAGCATGTCTCTCTATTGGGTCCAGAGGCTATAAATATACTGGTTAGTCATGAGAAGGAAAATGGGATAATAAAGCCGCTGTATAATCATGAAGAGCAAGAAGATGAAGGTGTTGAGTCTAAACGACGGAAGACTAGGCATGAAAAAAGAAGATCTACAGTCAATAAGAAAATAAACATATCTGAATTTCACTCCCAAATATTTAAAAACCTAGGTTTCACTCAAAAATATAAATAAACCTAAAAAAACTTCTGAAAATTTAAGCTAAGAGGCATACCTGAAGATAAATATGAAATAGTAACGAATATATGCTCAAAGGAGACAGAATTGGTAGCCTCACAAGCAACCAAGCTTGAATACCGAGCAACCAATCACCGAATCCAGAATACTGAGACTTCGACACAAACTTCGGCTCACCGAGCACAAATACAATTTCTTATAGAAAAATAGAAGTAAAGATGAGAGAATGAACACAAACAGTAAACTCCAAGTTGCCACCGAGAGAAAGCTTACCGCGATTTTGAGACAAGAAGAAAGAGAGTTCTCGTCGAGAGGAGCGTTCCATTTTATAGATAAGGAGGATTCTCGCAGTCAAGCTTTTTCACGATTTTGAGAGAAGGAGCAGCCGAAACCCTACTTTCGAGAGGAGCGGCGTGCGACCGCGAGAGAGGAAAGAGGAAGTGGCGAACAATGAAAGTGAATCGGGGATTAGGGCTTCCTATGTTTAACATTTGTTTATATTAATCTATATAAATAATATGTATAATATATTATATTAATTATATACCTTATATTATATAACTATATATTACAATTAGAGTAGTACTATATAAATATAGTATATAAAAATATTATTATTAATAATTTATTGTATATTATAATTTACAGAATTTAATTTTTAAAATATGCCAAATTATTTGAGTATACAATTATTTTCAAAATAGTATAAATTATATATATATATATATATATATATATATATATATATATATATATATATATATATATATATATTAAATTATTTTATATTTCGATAATAACGAACCGAACATGAAAGAACACATCACTGTTCGTGTTTGGTTCGTTTAACAAACCGAACGAAAAATATTGTTCATGTTCGTCTCATTTTCTTATCGAACGAAACAAACACAAACTTCTTGGCGAACTGAACATGAACTATTAGCGAACAATGGGTTTATTTGACAGCACTACCAATGACCACCCCGTTGACCCAATGGCTCAACTTTTGAACAAAAATTTAATTTTGGTCAAAATAGTCAATTTTTGACCTAATGACCAATTATTGACCCAATAAGTAAATCTCTGACCAAAAAGTAATCTTTGGTTAAAATGGTCAATCATTGACCCAATGACCAACCCATTGACCCAATAGGTCAACTTTTGACCAAAAAGTCAACTTTGGTCAAAATGGTCAAACATTGACCCAATGACTAACCCATTAACCCAATAGGTCAACTTTTGACCAAAAAGTCAACCTTGATCAAAATAGTCAAACATTGACTCAATGACCAACCCATTGACCCAAGAGAACAACTTTTAACCAAAAAGAAAACTTTGGTCAAAATGGTCAATCCTTGACCCAATGACTAACCCATTGACTATATAGGTCAGCTTTTGACCAAAAAGTCAATTTTGGTCAAAATAGTCAATTTCGGTCAAAATAGTCAATTTCTGACCCAATGATCAACCCATTGACCCAATTAGTCAACTTGTGACCAAAAAATCAATATTGGTGATACAATGACCACCCCATTGACATAATGGGTCAATTTTTGACGAAAAATTCAATTTTGGTCAAAATAATCAATTTTTGACTTAATGACCAATTATTGACCCAATAAGTCAATCTCTGACCAAAAAGTCAACTTTAGTCAAAATGGTCAATCCTTAACCCAAAGACCAACCGATTGACCAAATAGGTGAACTTCTGATCAAAAAGTTAACTTTGGTCAAAATGGTCAATCCTTGACCCAATGACCCAGTAGGTCAATTTTTGACCAAAATGTCCATTTTTGGTCAAAAAAAGTTAATTTTTGACCTAATGAACACCCCATTGACCCAAAAAGTCAACTTTTGACCAAAAGTTAACTTTGGTCAAAATAGTTAATTTCTGACCCAATGACCACCCATTGATCCTATGGTCAACCTTTGACCAAAAAGTCAACTTTGGTCAAAATTGTCAATCCTTAACCCAATGACCAACCTATTGACCCAATAAGTCAACTTTTGACCAAAAAGTCAAATTTCGTCAAAATGGTCAATCCTTGACCTAATGACCAACCAATTGACCCAATAGGTCAACTTTTGACCAAAAAGTCAACTTTAGTCAAAATGGTCAATCCTTGAACCAATGACATAACCATTGAAAAAATAGGTCAACGTTTGACCAAAAAGTCAATTTTGGTCAAAAAAGCAATTTTTAATGTAATGAATACCCATTGACCCAAAAATTTAACTTTTGACCAAAAAGTTAACATTGCTTAAAATGGTTAATTTCTTACCCAATGACCAACCCATTGACCAAATGGTCAACTTAAAAGTCAACTTTGGTCAAAATGATCAATCCTTGACCCAATGACCAACCCAATGACCCCATAGGTCAACTTTTGACTAAAAAGTCAATTTTGGTCAAAATAGTTATTTTTTTTCCTAATGACCATTTATCGACCGAAAAAGTTAATCTTTTACCAAAAAGACAATTTCGGTCAAAATGGTCAATATTTGACCCAATGACAAAAAACTTAACTTTGGTCAAAATGGTCAATTTCTGATCTAGTGACCAACCAATTGACCCAATATGTCAACTTTTAACCAAAAAGTAAACATTGGTCAAATAGGTCAATCCTTAACCCAATGACTAACTCATTGACAAAATAGGTAAATATTTAACCAAAAAGTCTATTTTGGTCAAAATAGTCAATTTTTGACTTAATGACCAATTATTCACCCAATAAGTCAATATCTTACCAAAAAATCAACTTTGGTCAAAATGATCAATCGTTGACCCAAAGACCAACTCATTGACCCAATAAGTCAACTTTTGACCAAAAAGTCAACTTTAGTCAAAATGGTTAATCCTTAAACCAATGATCAACTCATTGACCATGTAGGTCAACTTTTGACAAAAAAAGTCAAGTTTGGTCAAAATGGTCAATTTATGACCCAATGACCAACTCATTGAACCAATAGGTCAACTTTTGTCCAAAATGTCACAATGACACTCTATTGACTTAGGGTCTATTTGGCGTAGCTGTAGCTTCTTAGCTTTATAGCTGTAATTGTGCTACCTAGGAAGCTGCTTCAGGGAAGCATCTACAGGGAAGCTGGTTCTCTGTTTGGTTGCAGCTGTCTGAGAACAGCTGTGGGGCAGCTATTTCAAGAGAAATGACCAAGTTGCCCCTGTTTGGTAAAACTGTTAAAAAATTATAGCTCATGCAGCACTGATTAGGAGGAGCACAAAGAAAAATTATAAAATTATAACAAATTTTGATAAGTACTTAAATGACAAATCACTTATACAGTCAAAATAGAAATACTCCAAAAATCTCCATAATAAAATACAAGTTTATGCCATATTAAGCAATGAATTTGTTGTTTCTTCTCGAAGTTGTGTCATTTCTTTAGCACCTTCGCCGTCCTTAGTGCAAATGTTAGGCTGCTCGCTATCATCTGTTAACGTCGAAGAACCTATTTGGTTTTCTGATCGTCGTGCAGCTGCTTCTTGTTCATTCATTTTTGCACTACAGAATCAATATCGAATCGTGATGGATGACGCCTAATATAATTATGCAGCGTCATCGTTGCTATAACGGTCTGCACATGTTTATAAAAAGGATAAGATGACATGTCTCGCAATATAACCCATTTTTCTTCCAAACACCAAATGTCCTCTCGATCACGCCTTTTAAGGAAGAATGACGTTTGTTGAAGACCTCCTTCCGGGTTTGTGTCACATTACTTGCTCTTTCAAAATCTTGTATATGATACCTTGTATCCGGGAATGGTTTTATATAACCTCCTTGCAACGGATAACCGACGTCCACAAAGTAATATTTTCTTATTTCAAATTAGAAAGTAATATTTGATGTATCAAGATCACATAATTGAATTTTGATAAAATACGCATACCACTTGGTGGATGTGGAAAACAATATTGTTGATTTCTTGTTGTACTTCTAAATATCCTGTTGTCATGCGCACTGCCCTCTCAACCAGGCATGAAAAATGTAAAACACATGTTAAAGTCCCGTACCGCCATGACATTCTGTGTTGGTATTCCACTTCGGCCGATAAATACGACTTTTTCATTGTTCGAAACATGTGCATCGACATGTGTTCCATCAATTACTCTGATACAATCCTAACCATGTTTAGGCACATAATATATATGAATATAAGATGAATACCTTAAAGAATGGCATGTAACGGGGATGATTAAGAATCTGTCTTGGTATTTGTGTGAATGTTGGATTCATTGGCTTGATAACATATTTACCTAGGCTTACTAGAGCATTCAAACCTACTGTGAAATACCTACTGATTGTTTCTGAATAATACTGAAACCGTTCCATCGCTGAATGCATCGACTAGTTATGGGAAACTACGTAGATAGTGATTGCTAATACCTCACGATTTGTTGTCCTCACAGACCCGTGCAGTCCATGAGAGAAGACAAGCTCCTCTAAAAATCTTTAAACACCTTATCACTCATTCTAAATATATTGTGGAATCTAGTTGGATGTCCTTCTAACATTTCCACAACCCATTTTCCCCAATTTGTACTGATGTGTAACATCGGGGATGTTTAATGTAGGTGTTGTAGTACTCGATTGCCAAGTTTATTGCTGTTTTTCTCCTCCTGCGATGACATTCCTCTGGATCCATATTAGATCTTACTGTGTATTTAACAAAAAAAAAATCGAATCACTAAGCAGTTCATATGCAAAATTTAAACACTTTTCAGAACAATATGAAAGAGTCAAAACAAAACTATAATTGAAATCTAAATTTCGTTATGAGATGAATATATCATTCAAATAAACATACAGCCAACCATAAGTTCAGTACAAATAAGTAGATGTCCAAATATGCAAATTAAAGTACAAATTGGACCCAAGTTACATGTTCCTCCTGTAATAAAAATGTCGTAGGTACTTCACCCTACGTTTTTTAGATATTGCCATGAAGAAATCCCTGTGTACTTAATCTTGTAGTAGCTCAACTACGAAGTAATACAGATCATCAGCATCTGCTATGTCTTCATCCTCCTCTAAAATTGAAACCACCTCGTTCACTGAGGATTTCTGCACTTTATGTGGTGCATCATTTGAAGATTCAACCAAGTAAGAGAGTTGAGTCTTGTACGAGGCAGCTCAATCTTATTCTTACCTTCAAAGAGAGAGTGCTTTGATCAATTCATTGACTGAAGCTCAGTATGTCTAGGGCTAGGCAGTACAGGAGAATCCTCTGATAGACTGACGGCCACATTCTCCTGGGTCTCACCAAATCCAACCTCGCTGGATGCACATGCATACTTGCCAGTGGCGACGATATCCTCAAATATCAGATCCATCTTCTCCTCAAGTACGGGTTTAATTCCATTCAGTTTATATTTCCTAGTAGCAGGAACGACCTGAGACAAAATTGTATCAATTAAAATTAAGAAAAAATTATATAAACATTTAAAATTGTAAGAAATGAATGTTTATACTAACCGTAAGCCATTCTGCCCACTACTCCTCCTATGCATCTATGGTGTGCTTAACCAGATTCCAACCAAGGCCTGTAGACCCACGTTTTAAATCTTTACAAGTCTTCCAATCCTTTTTAAGCTGATCGCATTTATTTTTCATCTGCATCCTATCATACGTCCTCCCAATTGCTTCTTTAAAATATTTAACAATGTTTTCCCAACCTTCTTTATTAAAAAATGTGGATGGTATATTCCCCAACTTTGGTCAAAATGATCAATCTTGACCCAATGACCAACTCATTGACCCAATAGGTCAACGTTTGACCAAAAAGTTAAATTTGGTCTAAATGGTCAATCCTTAACCTAATGACCAACCCATTAATCCAATAGATCAACTTTTGACCAAAAACTCAATTTTGGTCAATATAGACAATTTTTGACATGATGACCACCCCATTAACCAAATAGCTCAACTTTTAACTGAAAATTCAATTTGGGTCAAAATAATTAATTTTATCCTAATGACCAATTATTGACCCAATAAGTAAATCTCTGACCAAAAAGTCGACTTTTGTCAAAATGGTCAATCATTGACCCAATGACAAACTCATTGACCCAATAGGTCATCTTTTAACCAAAAAGTCAACTTTGGTCAAAATGATTAATCCTTGACCCATTGACTAACCCAATGATCCAATCGGTTAACTTTTGAATAAAAAGTCAACTTTGGACAAAATGGTCAATCCTTGACCCAATGACCAACCCATTTGCTCAATAGGTCAACTTTTGACCAAAAAGTCAATTTTGGTTAAAATAATCAAAATTTTGACCTAATTACCACCCCATTGACCCAATAGTTAACTTTTGACAAGAAAGTCATCTTTTGTCAAAATGGTTAATTTCTAACCCAATGACCACCCCATCAAACCAACTGGTCAACATTTGACCCAAAATTTAATTTTGGTTAAAATAGTCAATTTTTGACATAATGACCAATTATTGATGCAATAACTCAATCTCTGACCAAAAAGTCAACTTTAGTCAAAATGGTTAATCCTTGAATCAATGACAAACTCAATGATCCAATAGGTCAGCTTTCAACCAAAAAGTCAACTTCGGACAAAAATGGTTAATCCTTGACCCAATGACTCAATATCTCAACTTTTAACCAAAAAGTCAATTTTGGTTATAATAGTCAATTTTTGGCCTAATGACCAATAATTGACCCAATAAGTCAATCTCTCATAAAAAAAGTCAACTTAAGTCCTAATGGTCAATCCTTCACCCAATGACCAACCCATTGACCCAATATGTAAACATTTGACCAAAAAGTCAATTTTTGTCAATACAATCAATTTTTGACCTAATGACCACCCAATTGACCCAAGAGATCAACTTGACCAAAAAGTAAACTTTGGTCAAAATGGTCAATTTCTGACCCAAAGACCAACCCATTAACCCAATAAGTCAACTTTTGACATAAAAGTTAACTTTGGTCAAAACGATCAATCCTTGACTCAATGACCAAACCATTGACTCAATAGGTCAAATTTTGTCCAAAAAGTCATTTTTGGTCAAAATAATCAATTTTTGACCTAATGACCATCCCATTGATCCAATAGGTCAACTTTTGACCAAAAAGTCAACTTTGGTAAAAATGATCAATTTATGACTCAATTACCACCCCATTGAACCAATGGGTCAACTTTTGACCAAAAATTCAACTTTGGTTAAGATTGTCAATTTTTGACGTAATGACCAATTATTGACCAAATAAGTCAATCTCTGACTAAAAAGTTAACTTTGGTCAAAATCGTCAATCCTTGACCCAATGACCAACCCATTGGCTCAATAGGTCAACTTTTAACCAAAATGTCAACTTTGATCAAAATGGTCAATCCTTGACCCAATGACCAACAAATTGGCCCAAAAGGTCAACTTTCGACCGAAAAGTCAATTTTGGTTAAAATAATCAATTTTTTTACTTAATGACCAATTATTGACTAATAAGTCAATCTCTGATCGTAAAGTTAACTTTGGTCAAAATGGTCAATCCTTGACCTAATGACCAAATCTTCGACCTAATCAGTCAACTTTCGACCAAAAGTTAACTTTGGTCAAAATAATCAATCCTTGACCCAATGACCAACCCATTAACCCAATAGGCCAACATTTGACCAAAAAGTCAATTTTGGTCAATATACTCAATCTTTTACCTAATGACCACCCTAATGACCCAAATGGTCAACTTTTGACCAAAAATTCAATTTGCGCCAAAAATGGTCAATTTTGATCTAATGACCAATTATTGCCCAATAAGTCAATCTCTGACTAAAAAGTCAACTTTTGTCAAAATGGTCAATCCTTGACCCAATGATAAACTCATTGACCCAATATATCACTTTTAAACCAAAAAGTCAACTTTGGTCAAAATGGTCAATTCTTGACCAAATTGGTCAACTTTTAACCTAAAAGTCAATTTTGGTCAAAATAGTTAATTTTTGACCTAATTACCACCCTTATGACCCAATAGGTTAACTTTTGACCAAAAAGTCAACTTTGGTCAAAATGGACAATTTCTAACCTAAAGACCAACCCATTAACCCAATAGGTCAACTTTTAACTAAAAAGTCAACTTTGGTCAAAATGGTTAATCCTTGACCTAATGACTAACACATTTACCCAATAGGTCAACTTTTGAACGAAATGTCAATTTTAGTCAAAATAATCAATTTTTGATCTAATGACCAATTATTGACCCAACAAGTCAATCTCTGAGCAAATGTCAACTTTGCTTAAAATGGTCAATCCTTGACCCAATGACTAACCCATTGACCTAATAGGTCAACTTTTGACCATAAAGTCAACATTGGTCAAAATGGTTGATCCTTGACCCAATGACCAACCCATTGAACCAGTAAGTCAACTTTTGACCAAAAAGTCAATTTTGGTCAAATAGTCAATTTTTCGACCTGATGACCACCCCATTAACCCATTATGTCAACTTTTGACCAGAATGTCAACTTTTATCAAAATGGTCAATTTCTAACCCAATGACCACCCCATTGACCAAATTGGTCAACATTTGACCCAAAATTTAATTTTGATCAAAATATTCAATTTTTGACCTAATGACCAATTATTGACCCAATAACTCAGTCTCTGACCAAAAAGTCAACTTTAGTCAAAATGGTCAATTCTTGACCCAATGACAAACTCATTGACCCAATAGGTCAACTTCCGACCAAAAAGTCAACTTTGAATAAAATGGTTAATCCTTGACCTAATGACTCAATTTGTCAACTTTTGACCAAAAAGTTAATTTTGGTCGATACAGTCAATTTTAGATCTAATGCCCACCCATTAACCCAATATGTCTATCTATGACAAAAAATTCAACTTTGGTCAAAATGGTCAATCCTTGACCCAATGACCAACCCATTGACCAAATAGGTCAACTTTTGAAAAAAAAATCAACTTTAGTCAAAATTTTCAATCCTTGACCCAACGACCAACCCATTTACCCAATAGTCAATCTTTGACCAAAAAGTCAATTTTGATCAATATAGTCAAGTTCTGACCTAATGACCAGCCCATTGTTCCAATAGGTCAACTTTTGACCAAGAAGTCAACTTTGGTCAAAATGATCAATTTCTGGCCCAATAACCACCCCATTGGCCACAATCGATCTACTTTTGACCAAAAATTAAATTTTTGTCAAAATAGTCAATTTTTGATGTAATGGCCAATTTTTTACCAAATAAATCAATCCCTGACCAAAAAGTCAATTTTGGTCAAAATGGTCAGTCCTTGAACCAATGACCAACCCATTGACTCAATATATCAACTTTTGACCAAAAAATCAACTTTGGTCAAAATAGTTAATCCTTGACACAATGACCAACCCATTGACCCAATAGGTCAGTTATTGACCCAAAAGTCAACATTGGTTAAAATGCTCAACTTCTAACCTAATGACCAAAGTTTTGATCCAATAGGTCAACTTTTGACCAAAATGTCAACTTTGGTGAAAATGTTCAATCCTTGATACAATGCCCAACCAATATACCCAAAAGGTCAACTTTTGACCGAAAAGTCAATTTTGGTTAAAATAATTAATTTTTGGCCTAATGACCAATTATTAACCAATAATTCAATCTCTGACCATAAAGTCAACTTTGATCAAAATGGTCAATCCTTGACCCAATGACCAACCCTTTAACCCAATAGGTCGACTTTTGACCAAAATGTCAACTCTGGTCAAAATGGTAAATTCTTGATCCAATGACTAACCCATTAACCCAGTAGGTCAACTTTTGACCAAAAACTCAATTTTGGTCAATAAATTCAATTTTTAATCTAGTGTCCACCCCAATAACCCAATGGGTTAACTTTTGACCAAAAATTCAACTTAGGTAAAAATGGTCAATTTTGACCTAATGAAAAATTATTGAACCATCAAGTCAATCTCTGACCAAAGAGTCGACTTTTATCAAAATGGTCAATCCTTGACCCAATGACAAACCCTTTGACCCAATAGGTGAACTTTTAACCAAAAAGTCAACTTTGGTTAAAATGGTCAATTTATGAACCAATGACCACTCTATTGAACCAATGAGCACCCCAATGACCTAATGGGTAAACTTTTGACCAAAAAGTCTACTTTGGTCAAATTGGTCAATCCTTGACTGAATGACCTACCCATTGACCCAATGGTCAGCTTTTGATCCAAAAGTCAACTTTGGTTAAAATGGTCAATTTTTAGTTCAATGACCAACCATTTGACCCAATAGGTTAACTTTTAACCAAAATGTCAATTTTGGTCAAAATGGTCAATCATTGACCCAATGACCAACCAATTGATCCAAAAGGTCAATTTTTGACCAAAAAGTCAATTTTGGTCAAAATAGTCAATTTTTGACCTAATGACCACTTGTTGACCAATAAGTCAATCTCTGACCAAACGGTCAACTTTGGTCAAAATGGTCAATCCTTTACCCAATGACCAACCCTTTCACCCAATAGGTCAAATTTTGACCGAAAGGTTAACTTTGGTCAAAATGGTCAATCCTTGACCCAATGACCAACCCATTAGCCCAATAGGTCAACTTTTGACAAAAAAGTCAATTTTTGTCAACATAATAAATTTTGACCAAATGACCACCCCAATGACCCAATGGGTCAACTTTTGACCGAAAATTCAATTTGGGTCAAAATAGTCAATTTTGACCTAATGAACAATTATTGGCCCAACAACTCAATCTCTGACCAAAATGTCAACTTTTATCAAAATGATCAATCCTTGACCCAATGTCAAACTCATTGACCCAGTAGGTCAACTTCTAACCAAAAAGTCAACTGTGGTCAAAATTGTCAATCCTAGACCCAATAAGACAACTTTTAACCAAAAATTAATTTTGGACAAAATAATCAATTTTTGACCTAATGACCACCCCATTGATCCAATAGGTCAACTTTTAACCAAAAAAATCAACTTTGGTCAAAATTGTCAATTTCTGACCTAAAGTCCAACCCATTAACCCAATAGGTCAACTTTTGACCAAAAAGTCAACTTTGGTCAAAATGGTCAATCTTTGACCCAATGACTAACCTATTGACCCAATAGGTTAACTTTTGACCAAAATGTCAATTTTGGTCAAAATAGTCAATTTTTAACCTAATCACCAATGATTCATCCAATGAGTCAATATTTGACCAAAAAGCCAACTTTGGCCAAAATGGCCAATCTTTGACCCAATGACCAACCCATTGATCCAATAAGTCAATTTTTTTAAAAAAAGTCAACTTTGGACAAAATGGTCAATCCTTGATCCAATGACTAACCCATTGGCCCAATGGGTTAACTTTTGACCAAAAAGTCAATTTTGGTCAAATAAGCCAATTTTTGACTTAATGACCACCCCATTTACCACAAAAGGTCAACTTTTGACCAGAAAGTCAACATTAGTTAAAATGGTCAATTTCTGACCCAATGACCACCCCAGGAACCCATCTGGTCAATCTTTGACCCAAAATTTAATTTTGATCAAAATAGTCAATTTTTGACCTAATGACCAATTATTGACCTAATAATTCAATCTCTGACCAAAAAGTCAACTTTAGTCAAAATGGTCAATCCTTGACCCAATGACCAACCCATTGACCTAATAGGTCAACTTTTAACCAAAAGTCAACTTTGGTCAAAATTGTCAATCCTTGACCCAATGAACTAATAGGTCAACTTTTGAATAAAAAGTTAATTTTGGTCAAAATAGTTAATTTTTGACCTAATGACCACCCCATTGACCTAATAAGTTAATCTCTAGCCAAAAAATGAACATTGGTAAAAATGGTCAATCCTTGACCCAATGACCAACCCCTTGACCCAATGACCAACCCATTGACCCAATAGGTCAACTTTTGATGAAAAAGTGAACTTTAGTAAAAAATATCAATTCTTGACCCAATGACCAACCCATTAACCAAATAGGTCAACTTTTGACCCAAAAGTCACCTTTAGTCAAAATAGTCAAATTTTAACCCAACGACTAGGGGTGTAAACGGACCAGAAAATAACGAACAGAACTACTGTTTGTGTTCGGTTCGTTTGAAATTGTTCCTGAAATTATTGTTCGCGTTCTGTTCGATTTGTTCGAAATTAATTCGAAATGTTTGAAATGTTCATATTGTTCGAGTTGTTCGAAATGTTCGAAATGTTTGAATCGTTCGAATCGTTTGATTTGTTCCAATTGTTCAAAATTTTTTATATTATTTATGAATTTTTTGCAATTTCATCTTAAAAAAAAGTAAATATTTCTAGTAAATTGATTGGCACATTAATGCAATAGAAAAAAATTGAATTTATCTTAAGATAATCATATGAATTAACAAAGAGAAAAATGAAGAGAAAATGCAATCATAATGATAGTTATTAAATCATTAACAAAATACCGCAACCATTTTAGAATATAATCAAGATTGGTTCCTATATTTCAACTCTAGTGTTGATTTCCCAAAAGGTGCTATAAGAATACAACCAAGATATCAATAAATAATTTAACATAAAAGAAAGTCCTAATTTGAATAATAAACTAAGACCAATTTCTCAACCTCTATATATCACTTTATTTACAACTGCCAATATGCTTCCCTCATGAGATATGAATCCACCGACACATTGGGATTGCATAATTTTAACATGCTTCCCTCATGAGACCTATGGGTTCTTTAACCCTGGAGAAAATAGATGAAAGCAATTGGAATCTTAACAATTAGTCATTTTTCTGTAGGGTTCACATTTTATTTTGACCAACTTTAATTCGACGCCAGACGCAAATAAACTCTCCTGTACATGAAAGATAAAAAAGCATTTGGTATATTAAGAGAAAAATAAACGTATATAAATAAAAAAAAGAAGCTTTATCTATGAACCGCAGTCAATTCCTTTGTAATCAGTATCTAACAATAAAATTTCAGATTTTAAGAACATACCGTCATACCTAGGCTTGAAAAGGTGTATTTCACCTTTTAATAGTTAAAATGGTGATATTTTTGATGGGAAATAAGATACTAGAGTGGTTTAAGTGTAAAAAGAAAATTTTTTACCTCATTATCAAACTTACGTGTTCCCTGCACTGTTGTGGTCTGCGAACCCCAAAGCTGCATATTTGAATAAAAAGTCAATCTATTGAACAAACATTTAAATTTATCAGAGAAAAAGCATAAACATAATGTCCAATAAATGCACATCGCCATGAATGCAAATGCCTTAAACGAAAAATACTACACAAGGTTCCTGGAGCTAAATATCATTAGGTTAATAAATGCCCATCTCCATGTAGCAATTATGTGTTCTCTAAGAAAGGTAAATTGAAGCAAATAAAGATGAGAAAATATGACAGGTAATATCAAAATAGCTTCTTGTTCCAACAATAAAAAATCTCCAACTATGGGGGAAAGTATGCTTTTAAAGAATATAGAAGCCATACTCTTCGTAACAGGGCAACTCCTTCTCAAGGTTCGACGAGGACGCTTGTAAAGGTAGCTAAAAATAATTCCCAGTGCAGATGTCCCTGCAAAAGAAGCACCAGTAACACTGCCCATGACATGAATATAAATTTCATAAAGAACGAATAAATAATTGTGCATGAGATTAAAACATGCAGTTCAGTGAGTTCTATAAGATCTCCAATTACTGCAGGAAATTTTCCTTGGAGATTCATTGATGAAAGATTTCTCAGTAAATTATGCAAAAATTGTGCCCTTTAGCATTTAGCTATGTACAAGATAAAAAAAATGAAAAGTATTGAAATTAAGTGCTACCTTTTGTGTGTAAATGCCACAAAAAAAAACGTATCATTAGTTCTTTTGGTTCTGTTTCAGTAGCTAAACCAAAATAGGTTAGTTAGGTGACAGTTTAGTAAAAGTCACTGTTCATTTTAATGGCATGTTCCTAATAAATTGAAAAATACATCAATTATTTGGTCACATGCCCCTTCTCGAAAGTTAGGATTTCTTTATAGCTCATATTTTTTATTTTATAAATATATTTTTCACAAAAAATATGTAATTCGTGCCTCCCATAAACTTTTAGGAAGAAAAAAAAATGACTTGATTCACCTCTAGATTAAAAGCATATTTTTGTGTCCTTGATTGCAAAGGAATAAGCCTCGTTTTCCTCCCATAATTCACTTGTAAAATCGGCAAATTGACATATCTGCAATTAAAAAATAAATAATAAATATATAAACCTGAAAAATGATACATATGCCCTTTCTGCAAGGCTGCACAACAATAGATCTGCCCTTCCTACAAGGCTGCACCAAATCAAAGCAATCAGCCAAAACCTACTTGTTCATAAAATGATACATATGACATATATGCCAAATGAGGTAACTTTGTTGTCATTTTAAATTAAATCATCCATAATCTTAAATCTACTTCCAAGATACACAAACAGAACTACAGTTGAATAAACTTTCATTGCTTATGATACAGGGATCAATAGCCCTCTCACCAATTTTGGGAGTTGTTGCACCTCTCCCAAGTCTTGATATGTTATAAGATGATGAAAACCATGTTCCACTATTTATACCTGATTGTAAAGCAACAAGTGTTACAGGTTTTTAATAAAAAGAATGAAAAAAATGTACAATTAAACATCTCCCTATCAGGAAAAAAAAATAGTAATTGATCAGATTAAGTAAAACACTTATATGGAAAATAGGCTAAGTGACAGATAGGAAATTTGATTTAACACAAGAATGGAACGCTTATATGGAACATAATTTTAAGTAACAAAGGACATTTCATACCAATTCAAACCAATTGATCTGATTGCTAGATTTCATAAACAAGAATTTCAAATAAAGACATGCATATAATAAAGCATCAGTAATTTCTGCTACCTAAAAGGAGTTGGGAATAACATGCTTCCCTGCTTGTTAATCTTCCCAACACAAAAGTCAGGTGTAGAAGAAATGATAAAGTGGAGGAAGTTGCTGCATCTGAAACCAGGGATGGTAGAGAGGGAAACAACCCTCTCACCAATTTTGGAAGTTGCTGCACCCTTTCCTGCATGATAAACCTACATTATGTGGATCTAGTAATAGCCAATTTTTGTGCACCAGCCCATGGGCATCTGAATCCAGGAATGGGAGAGAGGGAAACAACCCTCTCACCAATTTTGGGAGTTGCTACATCTCTCCCAAACCTTTAAAGATCAAAAGAAACAAAAATACCAAACAGAATATCTAAGCTTCAAGTCCGCATGTTAAATATAGCTTCCTCAAGTTTCAGAAAGCCAGAAAGAATTGCATTCAACCATAATTTGTTTCCTTAATGCACCCTTATTTATAATCACAAACCTTCCACAGTTTACAAATGTCAGGAGAAAAGTCGTCATTTCTTTTGATTCCAGAAGCCATATCTACAAAGACCTGAAGAATTTAGAACCAAAGAAGCTACTAATTAGCAAATCCTATTATAGATCATAATCAAGCAATGGAGTGAAACCAGATAGAAAAAGTCAAGAAGTGGAGTTTTTATAAGCCAAATTTCTCAAATTTAAGTATCTTTGTGGAATTCTCTGAGGAACAAAAAGTACTTAAGATTATACAAAAGAATGACTAAGTATTTAAGATCATGTGAGAATAAAAAAACATGACATCTGTAATCTTTACGGGAACTAGGCAGCTCCATGATACAACAAAATTCTAAAAATGTTAATTGCTCCAATAATACAGAAGAATGACTTGCCTAAAGATCATATGTTTGAAAGTTTAATATTAAGTTTTTCATCATCAATGATCTCTTGCTGAAAAGAAATTTTGAAATTAAATATTAATATCTAGTATTGCAAATAAATAAAATACATTACAAAGTATAAAATGATATACTTAAAAAAATGATTACCTTTAATGCTTTTGAATTTTGTTGAGTAGATCGAATCCAACTAGATGCAAAAATCAATGCATTAACAATTTTGGTAGATAAACTACTTCTGTAATCATCCAACACCCAACCGCCTGCACTAAAAATTGATTATGAGGCAACCGTGGTTTTAGGTATTGATAGAATATCTCGAGCCATATTGAAAAATCGGGATACTTCAATGTATTCATCTTCCACCATTTGAGCACATCAAAATTTTCACTAGAGCACACAAATATTCCCTCATTAAGGTATACTTGTAAATCAGGTTTCGATAGTTCCACAGAATTAGAAGCTACAACACAATCTTGAAACCCAAACATTGCGTCAAAAGGACTTGAGGAACTCGTAGGATCAACAGCAGATGAAGATCCCTCATTGGAAACATTAAAAATCAACAACATAATCTACATCTATTCCCACAATACATCTTTAACTATTTTGAGATTTTGTTCAACCTCGTCATGTGAGTATATCTTGAGGATTGTGTAGCTAATAAATTTTAATTTTAATATAGGATCCAAAATTGCTACAATAGACATAAGGAGATTACATTCTCCCCAATATTTGTTGAGTTTTATTTGCATACTAATAGTCATATTCCTCATGTAATCATCTTCTGACAATGACTCCTCAATCAAAATATTTTTAACATTCAAAATTGCAGGTACAAATATATTAGAAATAGGATATAAAGTGCCAGATATCATCTTTGTAACATTATTGAAAACTGAAAGGAATTTTTTGATTTTCTCATATTTCACACATTCTGAATCAACAGACAACCATTTGTAATTGACATATCTAATTGATTAATGATAAAAAACAGTTCGATAAATAAATGCAGACTCCAACTTGTTGAAGGTTGAGTTCCATCTAGTGGAAACATCAATGGACAGTGACCTTGTAGTTGCAACTCCTATTTGTTTTGCCACTTCTACAAATTTAAGTAATCTTGCAGGGGATTTTTTTCAAATACTAGACTGACTCTCTAATATTATGGATGATTTCATGAACCCCCTTTAGCCCAACTTGGACCATTATATTGATGATATGTGCGCAGCATTAAACATGAAAGAAAAAATGATGAAAATGTAGCTTTCCGCGGGATTGAAAGTTCACTTTTAAGTAAATAGCTACCACGTCATTATTACTCGCATTATCTAAAGTAATTGTAGATATTTTATCCTGAAGCTTCCACTCCAACAAAAACTCAGAAATAGCATCACAAATGTAAGTGCCTGTATGTGGAGGCTCTAACTCAATAAAGTTGATAATAACCTTCTTTACCTTCCATGTTGCATCGATATAATGGGCAGTCAAGCACATATATCTGATGGTCCGATTGAAGGTCCAACAATCTGCAGTTAATGGCACCATGTGAACATCTTTAAGGCAAGATTTAAGCTTTTCTTTCTCGCACTTGTAAAATTTCATGCAATCATTTTTTATTGTGTTTCTTGAAACAGTTTGAAAGTTAGGATTCAATATTTTTAACAATATATTGAACCAAGTATGTTCAACCATCATGAACGGATACTCATGTACAATTATCATTTTCGTAATCACTTCTCTAATGAGTTGTTGATCGTAATTTTAGAATCATAGAAAATAGGAATTTCTAATTCACCCTGAACTTCCAAAGGCAAGAAGTTCAATAACTTTTGTCTCTTGTCTGACAAGTCAGCTTGTTGTTCACTCTTTGCTTTTATCTTAGCATAATCCTTAACATGCCTAAGAAGTTGTGACGTTGTACCTGACTTTGGTTTGATAATTTTCACCCCACAACAAATGCATTGAACATATGATACTTCACCCCCCCCCTTAGAATTTGATTTTGTATCTATAAAATACTCCCACATACGTCCGATTTTCTCTTCCCGCCTTTCGTAGGTCGCATTTCAAGCATTAAGTGCTTCGAACGAAGAAGTTCAATAGGTCGAGAACTATCAATTCATTCCCGTGTTGCAAGTGGCAATTGTTCGTCATTCGATGCAGGCCGAGAATGTTCAACATTTGACATTGTAAATATCTATACAAAAAAGTGTAATAGAAAATTAAAAGGAAATAATGTGTAAGATACTTTTGCATGAGAAGTTGATATTATCATACTGAAATGTGCTTTAAAAAATCTGATTTCTTATTCCTTAAGAATGAATTCTTGGGCCCATACATAGTATTTAAAACATTGACCAAGACAAATATTTCCAACATTTATCTCTATGAGTGAAAGTTGCTGCATCCCCATCAATAACATATGATATTAGATAAAAATTTGATATCAAATATGTAAATACATAAAAATCCAGTGGTATCCATGAAATTCCTACTTTAATTTTTTGATGAAACAACAGGATACACACTCCACTCATTTTAATTATATATTCCAAGCTTCAAAATTGTAGCCTTTCCCGCATTAAAATCGTTAATTCAGCCTAAGCAAGACATTAAGCACATCGACTAGAAATATAAGCAGATCGATCCTGACCCAATTCAAATATATGTGTACTAAAATCTTCTTCCTCGGCAACGGTGCCAAAAACTTGACCCGAAGTCCTTTGAAGATCAACGTACTAATTAATGCTTTCAAAAATATATGTTAAAAATAATAATAGCAGCTAGTGTATATAAATATAATTTTATGGAAAATATTTTACACACTAGTGGGTTCTACGCAAGTATACATATCGTTTCAAGTAATATGTGGCTTTCAAACAAAGACCCCGATATCGTTCCCACGAGGAGACTTATAGATCTTTAAATATTTTTATTTTAAAATATTTCTTTTATAATCAAAAATAAAATATCTTTAATTTACTTGATGCAATAATAAAGCAGAAATAAAATAAATGATGTAAATAGCAATAAAAAAGCAACTTTCCTCTTTCAATTAATCCAAGATTTTCTAAGATAATGATAATATTCGTGGAGAATATAAATTTATGGTATTGTGACAAATAGAAGCATTCATATTCATTACCCTTTCGATCCAGTGCAAAGAATATCAAGCAACTTTATAGATCAGGTCCGGATGTATTATTAGTAGAATGGGTTAATCTAGGCTCACACTAATAGATGACCATGGGTGGCTATGGTCGGCCCTACTAGTGACCCTTTCGTTTTCTATAAACCAAATCATAAGAGTTTAGTCTGTCACTTTAAAAACTTATCAATTCTACGCCCAATATAAAACATCTTCCTATTTATTTGCACTTCACCTTGAATAACCCGCACAAGGCCTTCGACTACCTAAGGATTCATGTGATATCTACAAGTTAAGAATTCATCTCCTTCTAGGTCTTAAAACTCTTCAACAAGTTCTAACCATTTAAATGGCCAATTTAAATAGTAAATTAAGAACCGGTATTAATATCATCACAATGTTTTGAAAATATATGATTTTTAATTCTCTGATGAATTTTGTATTATCTTTTTTATCTTTTCATAATTGAAAGGAGAAAGTAAAGTAACTACTCAGAACACATTGAAATTAAATAACAAAACATAAAAAAATAAATTTTGAATCAAAATAAAAATACTTATCTTAGATATTTCTTCTACTGAACTTCTGATTCCTACTGACTCCACAGTGTAATGAACTACAGATGCACCAAATCTTTCAAACTCTAAATACAAACTCTAAAATAAACTCACTAATTTATGAAGGAAAGTAAAAAGGTGGCCCTAATATGATCTCTCTAATTCTCTCTCTAGGTCGGACTCCGCATAGGGGGGTAGATGGGGCGTTTTTCTCTGAAGGAATACCCTCCTATTTATAGGCTTCAAGGGTTGCCTCAAGGCACCTCTTCAAAATGTGTCCACATTCAATGAATCTTCTAGAAGTTGTGTCTGGCGCCTAGGCGCCTGAATCTGGACCTTTGTCTCTAGCCTCTTCTCCAAGATTTCTCCTCTCCATTTCTTCAGAAATCCTCTCTAATTTCTCAAGATTGGAGTGTATGGGTCGAAATAATGATTGTATAGGGATTGAGGACAAAGATGGGTTAATTTAAAGGTGAAAATCGTGTGAAAAAATAAAAATTTTCGGTTATTACACGACCCAGTAACCGTGGCGCTTAGGCGCCAAATTTGGCGCCTAGGCACCAGACCCATCGACACACAGCTTATTCCCGTCGCTAGGCGCCGACTCCGGCGCCAGCGCCGGAACCATGTTCGACTCCGTTTCGCCTAACATCAAATTTCAAGGTTTAGTTCTCCAAAAATAGGTAATTTATAATGATAAGATCAGAACAATCTCAATAACACAATTATACATAATTTCAATGAAGGTTAACTTGATCTCCTTTTTACTCACATATGAAATGGAGTGATCCAAAGTCCAAACTTTATATACTTCAAGATAACTTTTAATTTTCTGAAGTTATATAAAATTAGTCAAGACCGAGGCATAACCATACTTTAAAATTGTAAAAACACACTAAAAATAAAATCTATGTGTTGCCTCCCATTAAGCACTTGGTTTAATGTCGTCAGCCCGACCTAAGTAATTCTTTAATCAGGTTGACTTAATTCATAAGTCTCTTTATAAATCTTTTTAATGTCTCCCAAATAAAGCTTTATTCTTAATCCATTAACTTTAAAAAATTTTCCCGTTTTGGGGTCTTTATTATCCACAGCTCCATATTGGTATACTTTTTCAATTATATATGGTCCTATCTATTTTGATCTCAATTTTCCAGGAAAAAGTCTTCAACGAGTATTAAATAGTAATATTACTTGTCCAGGCTTAAATATTTTTCCTGAAATCTTTTTATCATGTAATACCTTTATTTTCTCTTTATAAATTTTGCATTATCATATGATTCATTTCTTATTTCATCCATCTCATTTAATTGCAATAATCTTTTTTCTCCTGCAGTATTCAAATCAGAATTAAACTCCTTTATCACCTAATAAGCTTTATGTTCAAGTTCAACAGGTAAGTAACAGTGTTTTCTAAAAACTAACCGGTAAGGTGACATTCTGATTAGTGTCTTATAAGCTGTTCTATAAGCTCATAAAGCGTAATCAAGTCTATCAACCCAATCAGCTTCTTTTAGGATTAACAGCCTTCTCTAAAATTCTTTTAATTTCTCTCGTTTGATACTTCACCATTCCACTTGCTTTGTGGGTGATATCCAATTGCAATTTTATGTTTGATTCCAAATTTTTGCAAGTAATGATTGAATTCTTATATTTCTAAAATGACTTCCACCATCCGTGATAATTACCTTAGCATTCCAAATCTTGAAAAAATCATCTTCTTTAAAAATTTAGATACGCTTTCGGAGTCACAAGTTAGCAAAGCTACAGCCTTCAATCCACTTTGAAACATAATCAATCGCTAATAAAAAATAAATTTTTCCGCATGATGGTACAAATGGTCCCATAAAGTCTAAACCCCATATATCAAAAAGTTCAACTTCCAATATATAGTTTAAAGGCATTTCATCTTTCTTGGATATATTTCCCATTCTTTGACATCGATCACAAGTTTTAACATAATATCTCACATCTCTGAAAAAAGTAAGCCAATAAAATCCTGAATTTAAAATTTTAAATGCAGTTTTATCTACTCCAAAGTATCCTCCAAAATCGAAATCATGACATTTTTGAATAATAGCAAAAGTTTCTTCATAAGGTACGCATCTTCAAATTATAGAATCTCTTCCTAATTTAAATAAATGTGGATCTTCCCAAATATAATATTTAGCATCATTTTTAAATTTCTTAATAAATTTTTCATCCAATCCATAAGATAGAATATTACTAAATAAATAGTTAACTATATCTGCATACCAAGGTGTTTGGTATCCCTGAATAACATATAAACGTTCATCAGGAAATTTCTCATTTATGTTTTCTTCAAAAATAACATCATTCTTAATTCTAGATAAATGATCAGCTATTTGGTTGTCCGTTCCTTTTCTATCCACTATTTGAAAATCAAATTTCGTAGAAGTAAAACACATCTTATTAGTCTAGGTTTAGCATCTTTTTCGACATTAGATATTTAATAACGGAATGATCGCATGTAACTATGCATTTAGTACCGAGAAGATAAGGTCTAAATTTATCAAAGACATATACTATAGCTAGAAGCTTTTTCTCGCAGTAGTATAATTTTTTTGAGTTTCAAGTAAGAGTTTTACTAAGCATAATATATAACTTTGAAAATTTTCTCATATTTTTGTCCCGATACAGCCTCCAATTGCAAAATCACTTCGCATCGCACATTAATTCAAAAGATTTATTCTAATTAGGTGCAACAATGATAGGTGCAGTAATTAATTTTTCTTTTAAAATATTAAAAGCATTAACACAGTCTTTGTTAAATTCAAATTTAGCATCTTTTTCTAATAAATGACAAAGAGGTTTAGCAATTTTAGAAAAATCCTATATATATCTTCTTTAAAATCTAGCATGACCAAGAAAACTTCTCACATCGAATAACGTAGTAGGTGGTTAGTAATTCAAGAATAATTTTCACTTTTGCTCGATCTACTTCCATCCTTTTTGTGAAATCTTGTGACCAAGTACGATGCCTTATGTGACCATGAATCGACATTTTTACCGCCATTTAACTAAGTTTGTTTCTTCACATCTTTTCGAATTTTGGAAATATTTTCCAAACAAGATTCAAAAGAAGTTCCAAAAACCGAAAAATCGTCCATGAATATTTCAATTCCTTTGTCAATCAAATCACAAAATATTGACATTATACATCTTCGAAAAGTTACAGGTGCATTACATAAACCAAAAGGCATTCTTCTAAAGCCAAATGTTCCATAAGGACTTGTAAATGTTGTTTTCTCTTGTCCTCGTGAGCGATAGTAATCGATGATAACCGTAATATCCATCCGTAAAACGTAAATATGAGTGTCCAAACTAATTTATCAAGCATTAAATCCAAGAAAGGTAAAGGAAAATGATCCTTTCTAGTGGCATCATTTAATTTCCTATAATCAATGCAAATTCGTCATCCAGTAACTTGTCTTGTATGAATTAGTTCATTTTTATCATTAACAATGACAGTTACTCCTCCTTTCTTTGGAACACAATGAATAGGACTTACCCATTAGCCTATCCGAAATAAGATAAATAATACCAGCATCTAACCATTTAACAATTTCTTTTTAACAACCTCTTTCATGATAGGATTTAATCTTCTTTGTGGTTCAATAGTAGGTTTAAAATTTTCTTCCATTAAAATTCTATGCATACAAATGGATGGCCTTATTCCTCTTATGTCAGCAATTGTCCAACCAAATGCTTTCTTATAATTCTTTAACACTCCTATCAATTTTTCTTCTTGATCTTTATTTAGCTCGAAGAAATAATAACAGTAAATTTAAAGAATTCTTAAAATGCTTACTTTAAATGTGAAGGTAACATTTTTAATTCTAGTTCATGGGCTTTTTTAATTGAGGGTAAAAGTATATATCATTTTGAGTAATTTCCAAAGTTTCCCAATTATCTTTAATATAATGAGTTTCTCCTTCTTTTAGTTCTTCATCTTCATCAGTTAATAATTCAAATTTTTCTTCAGAAATTACTTTACATTTTTCTTGATAATGTTTCTCAATTAAATAATCAATTATATCCATTCGATAACATTTTTCTTCGTCGTGGTACTTCATCGATTTAAGGACATTAAATTTAATCTCTCGATCATTAACTCTCATGGTTAATTCTCCTTTTGCACATCAATCATAGCTCGTTCGGTCGCTGAAAATGTCTCCCTAAAATAATAAAGTATTCTTTATCTTCTTCCATATCAAGTACAATGAAATCTACAGTGGAAGATAAATTTATCTACTTTAACAAGAACATCCTCTATAACTCCTTTGTGGTAAGTGATAGTATCAATCAACTAACCGAAGGGTTACAGTAGCAGGAGTAATCTCTCCTAAATTCAACCTTCAAAAATAGAAAATGGCATGAGATTAATACTTGCTCTTAAATCGCATAGAGCTTTTCCACAAAACTTTTCTCCAATAGCACAAGGTATAGTAAATCTTCCAGGATCTTTAAGTTTTTAAGGTAATTTCTTTTGAATTATTGCACTACATTCTTCACTTAATGCAACAGTTTCAAAAGCTTCAAATCTTCGTTTCTTACTTAAAATATCCTTCATAAATTTTGCATAAGTTGGCATCTGTTCCAAAGCTTCAACAAAAGGTATGTTTATAGTAAGTTTCTTAAAAATTTCAAAGAACTTATAAAATTGATGATCAAGCTTCGACTGTTTAAGTCTTTGAGGAAAAGGTGGTGGTGGTTTTTCAACTTCCATATTAATAGAAATATCAGTTTGATCTTTATTAAGAGAAGAAGTTTCTTTAGATTTTTCAATCTCTTCAACCTCAATCTCATTTTCAATTTCATTCTGCATTCTTTCTTTTAATTCCTTTCCACTTCTAAGTTGTACATGCCTTTAACATGTTCATGTTCTTTTCCAGCTTCTTTTGGATTGATTTCAACATTACTAGGAAGTGTTCCCTGGGTCTATAATTAATTAAATTAAGCAATTTGTCCCATTTGATTCTCAATATTACGAATAGCAGTATTTCGATTTTGTAATTGATTACTTAGTTGTAAAATTAATTCTTCTATGCATAACTTTTTCCGTTGATTATTAAATCCAGGTGGTTTATAGTTTGAATTAACTTGATTATTCCAATTTCCAGTGGGATGAGATTGATTAATACACCATTGTTGTGAATTATTCTAGTTAAAATTAGGATGATTTTTCCATCCAGGATTATAATAATTTGAATAAGGACTATTTTTACTAGCTATAGCTTGTAAAGTTTCAATAGTTCGAGAATCTTCAGTATTAGCTGAGTTATTATGTAATATATTAATAACAAAATTATATAATTTCTTAGACATTGCTGCTACTTGTGAAGCTAAAATAGAAAAAGGCTTCATTATCATGAATACTTGCCATTCTTTTAGGATTAATCATTTCAGAAGGCATAGAAAATTATTGTTAGTCATTTCTTCAATTAAAGTGTAAGCTTCTTCAAATAATTTAGACATTAAAGAACCTCCAGCAGCAGCATCAATAATTGATTTTAAAGATCCAATTAATTCATTATAAAATGTTCGAATAATTAACCAATCAGGTAAAGCATGATGAGGAAATTTTCTTAATAGTTCTTTAAATTTTTCCCAAGTTTCATAAATTGTCTCCCCGTCAAATTGACTAAATGAAGTAATATCATTTCTTAATTTAGCAAGCTTTAGAAGGAGGAAAATATTTAGCAAGGAATTTTTGTGCCATTTCAGCCCATGTTTTAATGAACCCGTTGCTAATGAGTTCAACCACATCTTGCTTTATCTCTTAAAGAAAAATAAAGAGTCTAAGCCTAATAAGCATCATCGTAAACATCGTTATATTTAAAGGTAGCACAAAGTTCTAAAAACTAACAAGGTGTAAATTTGGATCCTCATTCGGTGTTCCACTAAATCGATTGTTTTGAACCATTTGAATAATAGACTCGGTTTAAGCTCAAAAGAATTAGCATCTACAGTGGGTTTTTGAATATTACTATGAAGTTCATCGACTGTAGGGTTAGCATAATCCCTTAATGGTTTATAAACATTTTGATCATTAATTTCAATTGGATCTTGTAAATTGTTATGTAAATTAATCATTTCTTGAAATTTTTGAATTTGTTTTCCTTTTTAAAATCTTCTAACAGTTCTTTCTAATTCAGAATCTAAAGGTAATAATCCTTCAGATCCAATACTACGCAAAAAAAGTATATTAACAAGAATTAAAATAAATATTATTATTATATATATGTTTTTTTTTGTTTTTTTATAATAAAGAAAAATGAATAAAATAAAAATACTTAAGATTTAAAAGTTTTCCTCTATTCTCCCCGGCAACGGTGCCAAAAACTTGACCCGATATAAATATATGCGTACTAAAATCTTCTTCCCCGGCAACAGTGCCAAAAACTTGACCCGATAAAAATATATGCGTACTAAAATCTTTTTCCCTGACAAAGGTGTCAAAAACTTGACCTGAAGTCCTCTGAAGATCAACGTACTAATTAATGCTTTCAAAAATATATGTTAAAAATAATAATAGCGGCTAGTGTCTATAAATATAGTTTTATGGAAAATATTTTACACACTAGGGCTTTGAAACAAAGACCCCAGTATCGTTCCCACAAGGAGAGAGTTATAGATCTTTAAATATTTTTATTTTAAAATATTTATTTTATAATCAAAAATAAAATATCTTTAATTTACTTGATGCAATAATAAAGCATAAATAAGATAAATGATGTAAATAGCAATAAGAAAGCAACTTTCTCCCTTTCAATTAATCCAAGATTTTCTAAGATAATGATAATATTCGTGGAGAATATAAATTTATGGTATTGTGCCAAATGAAGCATTCATATTCTTTACCCTTTCGATCCAGGAGCAAAGAACATTAGGCGTACGATAGATCAGTACGGTGTATTGTTAAGTAGAATGGGTTAATCTGTACTCACACTACTAGATGTCCAAACGTGGCTATGGTCGGCCCTACTAGTGACCCTTTCCTTTTCTATAAACCAAATCATAAGATTTTAGTCTGTCACTCTAAAAACTTATCAATTCTACGCCCAATATATAACATCTTCCTATTTATTTGCACTTCACCTTGAATAACTCGTACAAGGCCTTCGACTACCCAAGGATTCATGTGATATCTACAAGTTAAGAATACATATCCTTCTAGGTCTCAAAACTCTTCAACAGGTTTTAACAGTTTAAATGGCCAATTTAAATAGTAAATTAAGAACCGGTATTAATATCATCACAATTTTTTGAAAAGATATGATTTTTAATTCTCCGACAAATTTTGTATTATCTTATTTATCTTTTCATAATCGAAAGGAGAAAGTAAAGTAACTACTCAGAACACATTGAAATTAAATAACAAAACATAATAAATAAACTTTGAATCAAAATAAAAATACATATCTTAGATGTTTCTCCTACTGAACTTCTGAATCCTACTGACTCCAAAGCGTAATGAACTACAGATGCACCAACTCTTTCAAACTCTAAATACAAACTCTAAAATAAACTCACTAATTTATGAAGGAAAGTAAAAAGGTGGCCCTAATATGATCTCTCTAATTCTCTCTCTAGGTTGGACTCTAGATAGGGGGTAGATGGGGCGTTTTTCTCTGAAGGAATACCCTCCTATTTATAAGCTTCAAGGGTTGCCTCAAGGCACCTCTTCAAAATGTGTCCACATTCAATGAATCTTCTAGAAGGTGTGTCTCGCGCCTAGGCGCCGGACACCACGTCTAGTTCTTCGCACCTCTTCACTTTGGATCGCACCTCTTCACTTTGGATCGCACCTCTTCGCGATTATAACCGTTTTAAAGCGTCCAAATACATTGTATCACATGTCCTATCAACCAGGAACAACTGTCAGTCTTCTAGAAGGTCCAATAACCGCTCACACTGTCAAAATAACTGCCCAAAAGTCGTCAAAAACTTAACAGTTTTCAGTATCGAGCTGTTGTTTAGGCGTCGGACTCTGGCACCCAGGTGTTAGGCCAGTAATTTCAACAATTTTACATTTTGGCTCTATTTTTGCTCCTTTTTGCTCCTTTTTCATATTTTTCTCCTTCTTGAACATTTTTGTATCACCTACATCCAAAAACACAAAAAAACCTTTCATTAAAGCATAATATCCTTAAAATTTAATAAAAATCAAGGCATAAAAATATGTATTTTTTTCTTGGATCAGATCCCTACTTTAATTTGCATATCGAACCCCTAAATTTGCATATCCAAAACATATCTCATGGATAAGGATATGCAAATCTAACTTCTTGCCAGCATATCACTCTTCTTGCCAAAATCTCTCTACATTGCTCAGATAAGGAAAACTGATATATACTACATCTTCTGCCTACTTGTAAAACTACAGTACATGTATATATAGACTAGAGAATATTTAACGAAGTGGTCCCTGCAAATCCCAGCTTATCAGAATTAGTTACATAGTGGAGAAAATACACCCTGCATAGTGCTGCACGCTAGGACTGCAATATGGTTGTTAGATGAGAATGAATCACAAGTAACAATACATTTTGTAATGAAATTCTTGGAAGCAATTCCTTCTCTAGAAGTTCTTGAAAGCATGTTGTTCAGTTTCTACTGAATTTTGGAGGTGGAAAAAAAAATGCCAAATTTGTTTCAGTTGTTATTGGCCAATAACATGCTGCATGCATAACTCTTAACTAAGGGTTTTAAAATTTCTACGTAGCCGTCAACCTAGCTGAAAGAGTATAGGCTTAAGAGCCTTTTGGTGATTGTTAAGAGCTTAAAACAAAGTCTGTATTGTTTGTAACTTAATGCTCGACTACACAATAAATCTAATCACCATGGCTGGAACAACACAACTGCATTTAGAAAAGTATTGACATAGAGTAAATACCAAATGAATAGTGAGTAAACCCATAATTTTCTTTTCAAATCAAACTAAAAGGATTACACTAACATTTAAAATTCAACAAGGTGCTTAATTGATAGATTCGAGTTAGAAAATATATTTTGAAAACTGATGCAGCTTTTTAAATTCATCATTTGGTTGAATGTAGTTAGACTACCCTTCTCAGAACTCTCTCCGAAACAATGGTGTCATTTTCACATTCAAATTGTGAATAGTACCCTTGTTTCCCACCATGACTTCTATATCTCCAAGCAACCAATGAGCCAAATAAGCTTAATGCTTAAAGAAGGTAGCAAGCCAGCCCAAGTATTTAGAAGATTTGTAAACTATACACAGCTGCTCTGGTTTTTAGTAGGCAATTTTTTCTCGTGCCTTTTCTTCTCTAAGCAAGCTCAGCTGAAGAAGGTTGCATGGTTTCTTAAAAATACTGAACGACACTGGGGTCCTAAGGTAAGAGCAGGGAGACAGATCTCAAGCAAGCATGTCTCTCTATTGAGTCCAGAGGCTATAAATATACTGGTTAGTCATGAGAAGGAAAATGGGATAATAAAGCCGCTGTATAATCATGAAGAGCAAGAAGATGAAGGTGTTGAGTCTAAACGATGGAAGACTAGGCATGAAAAAAGAAGATCTACTGTCAATAAGAAAATAAACATATCTGAATTTCACTCCCAAATACTTCAAAACCTAGGTTTCACTCAAAAAATTAAATAAGCCTACAAAAACTTCTGAAAATTTAAGCTAAGAGGCATACCTGAAGATAAATATGAAATATTAATGAAAGTATGCTCAAAGGAGACAGACTTGGCAGCCTCACAAGCAACTAAGCAAGAATACCGACCAACCAAGCACCGAATCCAGAATACCGAGACTTCAACACAAACTCCGGCTTGCCGAGCACAAATACACTTTCTTAAAAGAAAATAGAAGTAGAGATTAGAGAACGAACACAAACAGTAAACTCTAAGCTCCCACCGAGAGAAAGCTTATAGCGATTTTGAGACAAGAAGAAGGAGAGTTCTCGCTGAGAGGAGCGTTCGCATTTTTGAGATAAGGAGGATTCTCGCAGTCAAGCTTTTCACAATTTTGAGAGAAGGAGCAGCTGAAACCCTACTTTCGAGAGGAGTGGCGTGCGACTGCGAGAAGGGAAAGAGGAAGTGGCGAACAATGAAAAGTGAATCAGGGATTAGGGCTTCCTAAGTTTAACATTTGTTTATATTAATCTAAATAAATAATATTTATAGTATATTATATTAATTATATACCTTATATTATATAACTATATATTACAATTAGAGTAGTACTATATAAATATAGTATATAAAAAAATTATTATTAATAATTTATTGTATATTTAAATTTACAGAATTAATTTTTAAAATATGCCAAATTATTCGAGTATACAATTTTTTAAAATAGTATAAATTATATATATATATATATATATATATATGTATGTATATATAATTATTTTATATTTCGACAATAACGAACCGAACATGAACGAACACATCATTGTTCATGTTTGGTTCGTTTAACAAACCGAACAAAAAATATTGTTCGTGTTCGTCTCGTTTGCTTATCAAACGAAACAAACACGAACTTCTTGGCGAACTGAACATGAACTATTAGAGAACAATGAGTTTTTTAATGAATTCTACCAATGACCACCCCGTCAATCTAATCGGTCAACTTTTCGACCAAAAATTTAATTTTGGTCAAAACGATCAATTTTCGACCTAATGACCAATTATCGATCTAATAAGTAAATCTTTGACCAAAAAGTAAACTTTGGTCAAAATGGTCAATCATTGACCCAATGACCAACCCATTGACCCAATAGGTCAACATTTAACCAAAAAGTCAACCTTGGTCAAAAATGGTTAAACATTGACCGAATGACTAACCTATTGACCCAAGAGGACAACTTTTGACTAAAAAGACAACTTTGGTCAAAATGGTCAATCCTTGACCCAATGTCTAACCCATTGACTAAATAGGTCAGCTTTTAACCAAAAAGTCAATTTTGGTTAAAATTGTCAATTTCTGACCCAATGACCAACCCATTGACCCAATAAGTCAACTTTTGACCAAAAAAACAATATTGGTGATACAATGACCACCCCATTGACCTAATGGGTCAACTTTTGACCAAAAATTCAATTTTGGTCAAAATAATAAATATTTTACTTAATGACCAATTATCGACCTAATAAGTCAATCTCTCGACCAAAAAGTCAACTTTAGTCAAAATGGTCAATCCTTAACCCAAAGACCTACCGATCGACCAAACAGTGAACTTTCGATCAAAAGTTAACTTCGTCAAAAATGGTCTATCCTCGATCCAATGACCCAAAGAGTCAACTTTCGACCAAAATGTCCATTTTCGTCAAAAAAGTTAATTTTCGACCTAATGACCACCCCATCGACCCAAAAAGTCAACTTTCGACCAAAAGTCAACTTTCAAAAAATAGCTTAATTCTCGACCCAATGACCACCCATCGATCATATGGTCAACCTTCGACCAAAAAGTCAACTTTCGGTCAAAATTGTCAATCCTCGACCCCAACGACCAACCCATCGATCTAATAGTCAACTTTCACCAAAAAGTCAAATTTAGTGAAAATGGTCAATCCTCGACCCAATGACCAACCAATCGATCCATACAGTTAACTTTTGACCAAAAAGTCAACTTTAGTCAAAATGGTCAATCCTTGAACCAATGACATAACCATTGACAAAATAGGTCAACTTTTAACCAAAAAGTCAATTTTTGTCAAAATAGCAATTTTTAACGTAATGACTACCCACTGACCCAAAAATTCAACTTTTAACCAAAAAAACAACTTTTCTTAAAATGGTTAATTTCTGACCCAATGACCAACCCATTGACCCAATGGTCAACTTAAAAGTTAACTTTGGTCAAAATGATCAATCTTTGACCTAATGACCAACTCAATGCCCCCATAGGTCAACTTTTGACTAAAAAGTTAATTTTGGTCAAAATAGTTATTTTTTTGCCTAATGACCATTTATCGATCGAATAAGTCAATCTTTTACCAAAAAGACAACTTCGGTAACAATGGTCAATCTTTGACCCAATGAAAAACCCATTAACCCAATAGATCAACTTTTGACAAAAAAGTCAACTTTGGTCAAAATGGTCAATTTCTGATCCAGTGACCATTCAATTGACCCAATATATCAACTTTTAACCCAAAAGTAAACTTTGGTAAAATAGGTCAATCCGTGACCCAATGACTAACTCATTGACCAAATAGGTAAATATTTGACCAAAAAGTCTATTTTGGTAAAAATAGTCAATTTTTGACCTAATGACCAATTATTCACCCAATAAGTCAACCTCTTACCAAAAAGTCAACTTTGGTCAAAATGATCAATCTTTGACCCAATGACCAACTCATTGACTCAATAAGTCAACTTTTGAACAAAAAGTCAACTCAATCTTTGACCCAATGACCAACTCATTGACTCAATAAGTCAACTTTTGAACAAAAAGTCAACTTTGGTCAAAATGGTTAATCCTTAACCCAATGATCAACTCATTGACCAAATAGGTCAACTTTTGACAAAAAAGTCAAGTTTGGTCAAAATGGTCAATTTATGACCCAATGACCAACTCATTGAACCAATAGGTCAACTTTTGACCAAAATGTCACAATGACCACTCTATTGACTTAGGGTCTGTTTGTCTCTACCGCAATCAGTAGCTCGTATCGCTTGAGAAGCCGCTTCAGAAAGTATCTACGGAAGCCGGTTCTCTCGTTTGGTCGTTAAATCAGATGAGAATAACTGTGGGCAATTATTTCCGGAGAAATGACCAAGCTGCCCCTGTTTGGTAAAACTGTTAAAAAAATTATAGCTCATGCAGCACTTATTAGGTGGAGCACAAAGAAAAATTATAAAATTATCACAAATTTTGATAAGTACTCAAATGAAAAATTACTTATACAGTCAAAATAGAAATACTCCAAAAATCTCCATAATAAAATACAAGTCTATGCCATAATAAGCAATGCATTTGTTGTTTCTTCTCGAAGTTGTGCCATTTCTTCAGCACCTTCGCCGTCCTTATTGCAAATGTTAGGCTGCTCGCTATCATCTTTTAACGTCGAAAAACCTATTTGGTTTTCTGATCGTCGTGCAGCTGCTTCTTGTTCATTCATTTCTGCACTACAGAATCGATATCGAATCGTGATGGATGACGCCTAATATAATTTTGCAGCGCCATCGTTGCTATAACGGTCTGCACATGTTTATAAAAAGGATAAGAGGGCATGTCTCGCAATATAACCCATTTTTCTTCCAAATCCTCTCGATCACGCCTTTTAAGGAAGAGTGTCGTTTGTTGAAGACCTCCTGCCGGGTTTGTGTCACATTACTTGCTCTTTCAAAATCTGGTATATGATACCTTGTATCCGAGAATGGTTTCATATAACCTCCTTGCAACGGATAACCGACGTCTACCAAGTAATATTTTCCTGTTTCAAATTTGAAAGTAATGTTTGATGTATCAAGATCACGTAATTGAATTTTGATAAAATACGCATATCGCTTGGTGGATGTGGAAAACAATACTGTTGATTTCTTGTTGCACTTTTAAATATCCTGCTGTCATGCACACTGCCCTCCCAATCAGGCATGACAAATGTAAAATACATGTTAAAGTCGCATACCGCCATGACATTCTGTGGTGGTATTCTACTTCAGTCGATAAATGCGACTTTTTCATTGTTCGAAACTTGTGCATCGACATGTGTTCCATCAATTACTCTGATACAATCTTAACCATGTTTAGGCACATAATATATATGTGTTTAGTTGTATGTAGACTCAAAATTGGACAATGAATATTAGATGAATACCTTAAGGAATGGCATGTAACGAGGATGATTACGAATCTGTCTTGGTATTTGTGCGAATGTTGGATCCATTGGCTTGATAACATCTTTACCTAGGCTTACTGTGCAGCATTCAAACCTACTGTGATATACCTACTGATTGTTTCTGAAGAATGTTGAAACCGTTCCATCGTTGAACCATCGACTCGTTATGTGAAAGTACGTAAATAGTGATTGCTAATACCTCCTGATTTGTTGTCCTTCGCTGAAAGATCTTTAAACACCTTCTGACTCTTTCTAAATATATTGTGGAATCTGGTTGGATGTCCTTCTAACATTTCCACAACCCATTTTTCCCCAATGTGTGCTGATGTGTAACATCGGGGACGTTCAATGTAGGTGTTGTAGTACTCAATTGCCAAGTTTATTGTTGTTTTTCTCCTCCTGCGGAGACGTTCCTCTGGATTCATATTAGATCTTACTGTGTATTTAACAAAAAAAAATTGAACCACTAAGCAATTCATTTGCAAAATTTAAACACTCTTCAGAACAATATGAAAGAGACAAAACAAAACTATAATTGAAATCTAAATTTCGTTATGATCTGAATATATCATTCAAATAAACATATAACCAACTATTAGTTTAGTACAAATAAGTAGATGTCCAAATATGCAAATTAAAGTACAAATTAGACCCAAGTCACATGTTCCTCCCGTAATAAAAATGTCGTAGGTACTTCACCCTATGTTTTTAGATATTGCCATGAAGAAATCCCTGTGTACTGAATCTTGTAGTAGCTCAACTGTGAAGTAATACAGATCATCAGCATCTGCTATGTCTTCATCCTCCTCTAAAATTGAAACCACCTCGTTCACTGAGGATTTATGCACTTTATGTGGTGCATCATTTGAAGATTCAACCAAGTAAGAGAGTTGAGTCTTGTACGAGGCAGCTCCACTCTTCTTCTTACCTTCAAAGCGAGAGCGCTTTGATCGATTCGTTGACTGAAGCTCCGCAGATGTCTAGTGGCTGGGGCAAAGACAGAGAATCCTCCGATGTGAATGGCGACCATATTCTCCTGGGTCTCAGCAAATCCAACCTCGCTGGATGCACATGCATACTTGCCAGTGGCGACGATACCCTCAAACATCGATCCATCTTCTCCTCAAGTACGGGTTCAATTCCATCTCGCTTATATTTCCTAGCAACAGAACGACCCGAGACAAAATTGGATCAATTAAAATTAAGCAAAAATTATATAAACATTTGAAATTGTAAGAAATGAATGTATATACTAACCGCAAGTCGTTCTGCCCACCACTCCTCCTATGCATCTATGGTGTGCTTAACCAGATTCCAACCAAGGCCTGTAGACCCACGTTTTAAATCTTTCCAAGTCTTCTAATCCTTTTTGAGCTGGTCACTTTTATTTTTCATCTGCATCCTATCATACGTCCTCCCAGTTGCTTCTTTAAAATGTTTAACAATGTTTTCCCAACCTTCTTTATTAAAAAATGTGGACGGTATATTCCCCAACTCTATCTCTTTTATGCAGAGATCGCAAAAAAGATATTTTATGTCCTTTTCCCAAATTGCCGGTGGACCACTTTCCTTCCCCTTACTGGCCATGTTATACTAAGCTAAAGCACATATAAAAATGAAATACAAGCAAATTTAAAAATCACCTAACATTTGTAATTGAAGCTTCCAATTGAAACTGATTATAAACTTTCATCACATCCAATTGAAACATAAAATTAATAAAAATTTGCAAAAATATAAATAGAGACAGATTATTTGACGTGGTTCGGTCAATATGACCTACATCTACGGGAAAGAAAGATGGAATTTTTATTAGAGGATTAAAGAGGTAGGTACAAGGCTTTCATTCATACATGACTTCCTCCAACATAGCACAAAGTCCCTATATACATAAGGCAACTTGCTGACTCCCTCCATACGAAGAACATACATGACTCTATATACATAAGGCAACTCCCAAAAACCTGAAACAGTCTAAAAACCAGCAACTCCCCGCAACTCATGCTCCTAGGAACTCCCAGAATGTCCCAAAAACCGAGAAACCATGTATGTTCTAACATAAAATTGTGACATAAGAGTGAGTATAACACTTTTTTAATGAATCCAACAAGTGAAAGCAATGTGAAAGCAGGCCTCTGCTGACATATTTACAAAAAGCTAAATAATGAAACAAATTCAAGATACTGAACTGAGCATGCAAATGCACTTTTACTCCAATGGATGAGGCTTTTAAAAGCATTCACTTTTACTCTGCTAACATAATTGCAAATGCACTTTTACTCCAATTTCTTGTTGCACTTTTAAAAACATTCAATTTACCAATGCATGACTTGCATAAAGAAAACACATTACTCCATAAAAAACAAAAAAAAAGTTGTCACAAACTTGTTAAAACATAAGTTCTTTTGCATTCTATTCTATTAACATGTAAATGAGCCACATCCATTTATTTCTTATATATATTGAAAAAGTAATAAGCTCAATATATCACAAACCAGTAAATGAATCCATAGCTATTCAAATTGTATGAGACTACTATAAATGAATCCAACAAATGAGGCTAGAGACAAAACCAATGCTCTAACACCTTCGTTTAAAATGAATTCAACAACTGATCGAGGCTAGCTGCTCGAAATCCAATTACCATATCTATTGAAAATAGTAATGAGAATTGTACTTTTTCTAACTGCAAGGGGAGGTGAACGAAGCATATTGAAGCATATAAGATTAGGAATCGAATTCCATTTCTAACCAAGTTTTGTAATCCCTTTCGATCCAAACTAAGAACCAAGTGAGCCGTACTTTTTTCCTAAAATTATCTATAAATGAAGCATATATTCCAATTCGAACTCGTATTCCCATCCATCCGAACTTCGCATAACAATCAGGCAATTCCATCCAAACAACCCCCACCTTAATTTCATTTCAACTTGGGAGCAAGACAATAAGCAAGGATGTAAGAAATTTATATTCTTTGACCTAATGCAGAGGCTTCAAATACAGGAGGAAAAAAAAGGTTTGATTTTTCTCTGCAAAGGCTTCCGTTAAAGAAGAAATTGAAGAACAAACCCAAATTTAGATACTCAATAAAGCCAAACATTCATAATGTAAAACCCTAAATATGTGTTAATCCACAGAAGGAAGCAACTAGCAGAAATGGGAAGGGGAGGTGAACGAAGCCTACAAAAAACCATGAAGCCACAAACAACCATAGAGCCGTAAACAACCATAAAGCCCGCAAACTCCATAAACTCTCATGCAATCGCTTACAGATCCACCAAATTCCATAAGGTACAAACATAGAAACAGGGAGAAGATGTGGAGAAGATGGGAGGGAGTAGAGAAAGAAAATGCCAAAAAAACGCAGGAAATCCCTCAGATCCGCAAGTAGAAGAAGAAAATGCCTCAGATGTTTTCTGAGATCTGCCGATTAGAGTTGCTAGGGAAGAAGAAAGACAAAGGATGTCGCGAGGAAAGCAGCGGGGGCAGGGTTAGGGCGAACGTGATTGGATGGGGTAAGGATGAGATAATTACAGGGCGAAAGCGGGGCTGTGGGGGTATTGCCGCGGCCTGCTTTCACTGGCTTTCACCGCGAAGCTGCAAACCAAACGGGCCCTTAATGGGTTAATTTTTGACAAAAAATACAATTTTGGTCAAAATAATCAAATTTTTACCGAATGACTAATAATTGACCCAATAAGTCAATCTCTGAACAAAAAGTCAACTTCGGTCAAAATGGTCAATTCTTTACCTAATAAATAAACTTTTAACCAAAAAGTCAACTTTAGTCAAAATGGTAAATCCTTGACCCAATGACCAATCAATAGACCAAATATGTTAACTTTTGACCAAAATGTCTCTTTTGGTCAAAATAGTCAATTTTTGACCTAATGACCACCCAATTGACCCAATAAGTCAACTTTTGACCAAAAAGTCAACTTTGGTCAAAATGGTCAATTTCTGACTTAATGACCAACCCATTGACCCAATAGGTCAACTTTTGACCAAAAATTCAACTTTGGTCAAAATGGTCAATCCTTAATCCAATCACCAACCCATTGACCCAATAGGTCAAATTTTAACCAAAAAATTAATTTTGGTCAAAATAGTCAATTTTTTACTCAATGACCAATTATTTAGCCAATAAGTCAATCTCTCACAAAAAATTCAACTTTAGTCAAAATGATTAATCATCGATCGAATGACCAACACATTGACCCAATAGGTCAACTTTTCACCAAAAAATCAACTTTAGTCAAAGTGGTCAATCCTTGAACTAATGAATTGGTCAAAATGGTAATTTTTAACCTAATAACCACCTATTGACCCAATAGGTCAACTTTTGACCAAAAAGTCAACATTGGTTAAAATGGTCAATTTTTGACCCAATGACCAACCCATTGACCCAATATGTCAACTTTTGACCAAAAAGTTAACTTTGGTCAAAATAATCAACCAATGACCGACCAATTGATCGAATAGGTCAACTTTTGACCAAAAAAGTCAATTTTGATTAAAATAGACAATTTTTGACCTAATGACCACACATTTGACCCAATAGATCAACTTTTGACCAAAGAGTCAACTTTAGTCAAAATGGTCAATTTCTGACCAAATGACCAACCCAATGACTCAATAGGTTATAACTTTTGACCAAAAAGTTAACTTGGTCAAAATGGTCAATCCTTAACCCAATAACCAACTCATTGACCCAATAGGTCAACTTTTGACCAAAAAGACAATTTTGGTTAAAATAATCAATTTATGACCTAATGACCACCCCATTGACCCAATAGGTCAACTTTTGACCAAAATATTAACTTTGGCTAAAATGGTCAATTTCGGACCCAATGACAAACCCATTAACTCAATAGATCAACATTTAACCAAAAAGTTAACTTTGTTCAAAATGGTCAATCATTGACCCAATGACTAACCCATTGAACCAATAGGTCAACTTTTGACCAGAAAGTCAATTTTGAACAAGATAGTTAATTTTTGACTTAATGGCCACCTAATTGACCCAATAGGTCAACTGTGGTTAAAATGGTCAATTTCTGACAACGATCAACCTATTGACCAAATAAGCCAACTTTTGACCAAAAAGTCGACTTTGGTCAAATTGATTAATTCTTGACCTAATAACCAACCCATTGACCCAATAGGTCAATTTTTGACCAAATACTCAAGTTTTTGTCAAAATAGTCAATTTTTTACCTAACGACCAATTATTGGCCCAATAAGTCAATCTCTGACCAAAAAGTCAACTTCGATCAAAATTGTCAATCATTGACATAATGACCAACCCATTGACCCAATAGGTCAACTTTTGACCAAAAAGTCTATTTTTGTCAAAATAATCAGTTTTTGACCTAATGACCAATTATTGATTCAACAAGTCAATCTCCTCGACCAACAAGTCAACTTCGATCAAAATGGTCAACTTCGATGCAATGACTAACTCATCGAAACTACAGTCAACTTTCGATCAAGAAGTCAACATTGGCCAAAATGACTAATCAATTACTAAATGACCAACCCAATGACCTAATAAAGTTAACTGTGATCAAAAAGATCAACTTTCGACCAAGATGATCAATCCTTCACCAACGACCAACAAATTGACTAAAAAGTTAATTTGGTTAAAGTAGTCAATTTACATAACGACTAATTCGCATTGATCCAAAAGGCCAACTTTTAACCAAAATGTCAACTCTGTTCAAAATGATTAATTTCTCACCCAATGAGCAAAAAGTCAACTTTGGTCAAAATGGTCATCCTTGACCCAATAACCAACACATTGACCCAATAGGTCAACTTTTAACCAAAAAAGTCAACTTTGGTCAAAAAAGTCAATCCTTGACTTAATGACCAATCCATTGACCCAATACGTCAACTTTGACCAAAAAGTAAATTTTGGTCAAAATATTAAATTTTTTACCTAATGACCACCCAATTGACCCAATAGGCCAACTTTTGACCAAAAAAAGTCATGTTTGATCAAAATGGTCAGTTTCTGATCCAATGATCAACTCATTGACCGAATAGGTCAACTTTTGACAAAAAGTTAACTTTTGTCAAAATGGTCAATTTCTGACATAATTACCACCCAATTGACACAATGGGTCAACTTATGAACAAAACTTTAAATATGGTCAAACTAATCAATTTTCGACCGAATGACCAATTATTGACCCAATCAGTCAATCTCTGACCAAAAAGTCAACTTCGGTCAAAATGGTCAATTTTTTACCCAATGACCAACCCATTGACCTAATTGGTCAACTTTCGACCAAAAGTCAACTTCGTCAAAATGGTCAATCCATGACCCAACGATAAATCTATCGACTCAATAGTCAACTTTCGACCAAAAGTAAATTTCGATCAAAATTGTCAATTTTAACCTAATGACCACTCCCATTAACCTAATAAGTCAACTTCGACCAAAACATCAATTTTCGGCTAAAATAATCATTTGACTCAATGACCAACCCATTAACCCAATAGATCAACTTTCGACCAAAAAGTCAACTTCGGTCAAAATGATCAATCCTCGACCTAATCGACAAACCCATGTACCCAAAAGGTCAACTTTCGATCAAAATAGTTAATTTTCGACATAATGACCAATTATCGACTCAATAAGTCAATCTCCGACCAAAAGTCAACTTTGGTCAAAATGATCAATCTCGACCCAATGACCAACCCATCGACTCCAACAGTCAACTTTCGACCAAAAAGTCAACTTTAGTCAAAAAATACAATCTGCAACACTAACGACCAATCCATTCAACCTAATAAGTCAAATTTCGACTCAAAAAATCGATTTTCGTCAATAAAGTCTTCGAATCTAATGACTACCCTATCAATCTAAAAGGTCTAACTTTCAACTAAAAAGTTAACTTTGGTCAAAATAATCAATTTCTGACCCAATGACCACCCCATTGACCCAATGAGTCAAATTTTCACCAAAATTTTAATTTTGGTCAAAATAGTCAATTTTTGACTTAATGACAAATTATTAACCCAATAAGTCAATATATGACCAAAAAGTCAACTTTGGTGAAAATGGTAAATCCTCGACCCAATGACCAACCTATCGACCCAATAAGTCAACTTTCGACCAAAAAGTCAACTTCGATCAAATTAATGAATCCTCGAATCTAATGACCAACGCATCGACTCAATAGTTAACTTTCACCAAAAGTCAATTTCGGTCAATAATCAATTTCGACATAATGACTCACCCCATCGACCCAATCAGTCAACATTTCGACTCAAAATTCATTGGTCAAAATATCAATCTTTGACCTAATGACCAATTATCGACTCTAATAAATCAATCAATTTAAAAAGTCAACTTCGTTCAAAATGATCAATCTTCGACCCAATGACTTAACCCATCGACCCAATAGTCAACTTTCGACCATAAAGTCAACTTCGTCAAAATGGTCAATCCTCGACCTAATGACCAACCTATCGATCTAATAAGTCAACTTTTGATCAAAAAGTCAATTTCTGGTCAAAATAGCCAATTTTCGACCTAACGACTCCATTATCGATCAATAAGTCAATCTCTTACCAAAAGTTAACTTTGGTCAAAATGGTCAATCTCTAACCTAATGACTAACCCAATGACGTAATAGGTCAACTTTTGACCAAAAAGTCAACTTTAGTAAAAATGGTCAATATTTGACCCAATGACCAACCCATTGACCCAATACGTCAACTTTTGACCAAAAAGTCAACTTTATCAAAATGGTCAATCTCGACCCAATGACTCAACCAATTCGACCCAATAGTAAACTATTCGACCAAAAAGTCAATTTTGGTCAAAATAATCAATTTTCGACCTAATGACCACTTATTCGACTCAATAAGTCAATCTCTCGACCAAAAAGTCAACTTCGTCAAAATGATCAATCTTCGACTCTAATGACCAACTCATCAATCTAATAAGTCAATCCTTTCGACCAAAAAGTCAACTTTGGTTAAAATGGTCAATCCTCAACCTAATGACCAACTCATCGACTCAATCAGTCAACTTTCGACCAAAAAGTCAAGTTTGGTCAAAATGGTCAATTCTCGACCCAATGACCAACTCGATCGATCCTAATAGTCAACTTTTCACCAAAATGTCAACTTCGTGTCAAATGATCAACTTCGACCCAATGACCAACCTATATCGACTCTAACTAGTTCAACTTTTGACTAAAAATTCAATTTTGGTCAAAATAATCAATTTTTTACCGAATGACTAATAATTGACCCAATAAGTCAATCTCTAATCAAAATAGTTAACTTTGATCAAAATGGTCAATCCTTAACCCAATAAGTCAACTTTTGATCAAAAAATCAACTTTAGTCAAAATGGTCAATCCTTGACCCAATGACCAACCAATCAATCTAATATGTTAACTTTTGACCAAAAAATCACTTTTGGTCAAAATAGTTAATTTTTGACCAAAAGACCACCCAATTGACCTAATAGGTCAACTTTAGACTAAAAGTCTACTTTGATTAAAATGGTCAATTTCTGACCTAATGACTTACCCATTAACCCAATAGGTCAACTTTTGACCAAAAAGCCAACTTTGGTCAAAATGGTCAATCCTTAACCCAATGACCAACTCATTGACCCAATAGGTCAAGTTTTAACAAAAAAATCAATTTTAGTCAAAATAGTCAATTTTCGACATAACGACCAATTATCGACCCAATAAGTCAATATTTCACTCAAAAATTCAACTTTAGTCAAAATGGTCAATCATTCGACCCAATGACCAACCTCATCAATCTAACATGTCAACTTTTCACTAAAAACTAAACTTTACCAAAGTGATCAATCTTCAACCAATGACTACAAAATCCGATTAACCAATAACCACCATCAACTAAGCTCAACTTTCGACCAAAAAGTCAACTTTGGTGAAAATGGTCAATTTCTGACCTAATGACCAACCATTGACCCAATAGGCTAACTTTTAACCAAAAGTCAACTTCTGTCAAAATGGTCAATCCTTGACCCAATGACCAACTCCTTGACCCAATAGGATAATTTCGACCAAAAAGTCAACTTTGATCAAAATGATAATTCTTGACCTAATGACCAACACATCGACCCAATAAGTCAACTTCGACCAAAAAGTCAACTTCGGTCAAAATGGTCAATGTCCGACTCAATGACCAACCCAATCGACCCAACAAGTCAACTTTCGACTAAAAAGTCAACTTCAGTCAAAATGATCAATCCTTGACCCAATGACCAACTCATCAATCCAATACGTCAACTTTCGACCAAAAAGTCAATTTTGGTCAAAATAGCCAATTTTTGACCTAATGACCACCTCTATCGACTCTAACAGTCAACTCCGACCAAAAAGTCAACTTCGGTCAAAATAGTCAATTTCCGACCCAATGACCAACCCATCAATCTAACAGTCAACTTTCGACCAAAAAGTCAACTTTAATTAAAATGGTCAATCTCTCGACTCTAATACAGTCAACATTTCGACTAAAAAGTCAATTTTCGGATCAAAATGTATCAATTTTTACCAAATGACCACCCCATCAATCCAACAAGTCAACTTTAGTTAAAATGGTCAATCTCGACACAATGACCAACCATCGACCTAATAAGTCAACTTTCGACCAAAAAGTCAACTTCGATCAAAATGATCAATCCTCGACCTAATGACCAACTCATCAACCTAATCAGTCAACTTTCGACCAAAAAGTCAATTTATGTCAAAATAAATCAATTTTTCACCTAATGACCATTTATCGACCCAATAAGTCAACTTCGACCAAAAAGTCAACTTTCGATCAAAATGGTCAATCATCGACCTAATGACCAACCCATTGACCCAATCAGGTCAACTTTCGACCAAAAAGTCAACTTTAGTCAAAATGGTCAACTTTCGACCTAATGACCAACCCATCGACTCAATGAGTCAACTTTCGACCAAAATATCAACTTTGCTCAAAATGGTCAATTTTCGACCTAATGACCAATCCTATCGACTCAATAAGTCAATCTTTCGACTAAAAAGTCAACTTTCGATCAAAATGATCAATCTTTAACCCAAAGACCAATCCATCAACCAATGGTCAATCTTTTGACCAAAAAGTCAACTTCGTCAAAATGGTCAATCATCGATCCAAATGACCAACCCATCAACCTAACAGTCAACTTTCGACCAAAAAGTCAACTTTCGTCAAAATGGTCAATCCTGACCCAATGACCAACCCATCGACAAAATAAAGTCAACTTCTAAATTTACAAAAGTCAATTTACGTCAAAGTTAGTTAATTTTCGACCTAATGACTCAACCTCATTAACTCCAACAAGTCAACTTCGACCAAAAAGTCAACTTTAGTCAAAATTGTTAATTTCGACCCAATGACCAACCAATAGACTCAACTATGTCACAAATTGTCAATCATTTACCCAATAACAAACTCATCGACCTAATAGATCAACTTTGAACTAAAAAGTCAACTTTGACAAAATGGTCAATTCTCGACTCCAATGACCAACTCATCGACTCAATAAGTCAACTTCGACTAAAAAGTCAATTTTGATCAAAAATAATCAATTTTCGACCTAATGACCAACCTATCAATCTAACAGTCAACTTTCGACCAAAAAGTCAACTTTCGTCAAAATGATCAATTTCGACATCAATGACCAACCAATTGACCCAATAAGTCAACTTTCGACCAAAAGTTCAATTTGGTCAAAATAATCAATTTTCGACCTAATGACCAATTATCGATCCAATAAGTCAATCTCCGACCAAAAAGTCAACTTTGGTCAAAATGGTCAATCCTCGACCCAATGACCAACTCATCAATCTAATAAGTCAACTTTTAACCAAAAAGTCAATTTCGGTCAAAATAGTTAATTTTTCGACTCAATGACCACCCATTAACCTAATAAGTCAACTTTCGACCAAAACGTCAACTTTGGTCAAAATGGTCAATTCTCAACCTAATGACCAACCCATTAACCTAACAGTCAACTTTCGACCAAAAAGTCAACTTTCGTCAAAATGGTCAATCCTCGAACCAATCGACCAATACTCAATGACACCAAAAGGTCAACTTCGATCTAAAATAATCAATTTTTGATCATAATGACCAATTATCGACCCAATAAGTCAATCTCTCGACCAAAAGTCAACTTTAGTCAAAATGCGTCAATCTTCGACCTAATGACCAACCCATCGACCCAATAGTCAACTTTCGACCAAAAAGTCAACTTTAGTCAAAATAGTCAATCCTCGACACAATGACTAACCCATTAACCTCAACAAGTCAATTTTCGACCAAAAATGTCAATTTCGGTCAAAATAGTCAATTTTCGACCTAATGACCAACCCATCGACTCTAATACAGTCAACTTTCGACCAAAAAGTCAACTTCGTCAAAATGGTCAATTCTCGACCCAATTGACCAACCCATCGACCCAATAGTCAACTTTCACCAAAAAGTCAATTTTGGTCAAAATAGTCAATTTTCGACTCTAATGACCAACTCATCGACCTAATAAGTCAATCTTTCGACCAAAGAAGTCAACTTTCGTCAAAATCGTCAATTGACTTAGACCTATCGACCCAATAAGTCAACTTTCGACCAAAAAGTCAACTTCGGTCAAAATGGTCAATCTTCAATCTAATGACCAACCCATCAATCTAACAGTCAACTTTCAACCTAAAAGTCAATTTTGGTCAAAATAGTCAATTTTCGACCTAATGACCACTCCATCGACCCAATAGGTCAACTTTCGACCAAAAATTCAATTTGGTCAAAATGTGACAATTTTGACCCAATGACCAATTACCGACCTAATAAGTCAATCTTTCGACCAAAAAGTCAACTTTGGTCAAAATGGTCAATCCATAACCCAATGACTCAACCCATCGACCTAACAGTCAACTTCGACCAAAAGTCAACTCTGGTCAAAATGAGTCAATATTCGACCCAATGACCAACCCATCGACCCAACAAGTCAATTTTCGATCAAAATAACAAATTTCAACTTAATGATCACCCTATCACTAATAAGTCAACTTTGACTAAACAAATAATTTCCGACAACGACCAATCATCGACTCAATAGCCAACTTCACCAAAAAGTCAACTTCGTCAAAATGGATCAATCGTCAATCTAATGACCAACCCATCAACCCAACAGGTCAACTTTCGATCAAAAAGTCAATTTTCGATCAAAATGATCAATTTGACCCAATGACCAATTATCGATCCAATAAGTTAATCTCTCGACCAAGAAGTCAACTTTCGTCAAAATGGTCAATCATCGACCCAATGACCAACTCATTAACCCAATAAGTCAACTTTCGACCAAACAGTCAACTTTTGTCAAAATAAGCTTAATTTTTAACCTAATGACCAACTATCGACTCTAATAATTCAATCTTCGACCAAAAAGTCAACTTTGATCAAAATGGTCAATCCTCAACCCAATGACCAACCCATCGACCAAACAGTCAACTTTCGACCAAAAAGTCAACTTTCGTCAAAATAGTCAATTATTCGACCCAATTGACCAACCCATCTACTCAACATGTCAACTTTTAACTAAAAAGTCAACTTTGGTCAAAATGACCAATCTCGACCTAATCGACCAACCCATTTACCCAACAGGTCAACTTTCGACCAAAAAGTTCAATTTTCGTCAAAATAGTCAATTTTCGACTCTAATGACCAATTATCGATCCAATAAGTCAATCTACTGACTAAAAAGTCAACTTCGTCAAAATGATCAATCCTTAATCCAAATGACTAACCCATCGACTCCACTATGGCCAACTTTCGACCAAAAAGTCAACTTTATCAAAATGGTCAATCCTCAATCTAATGACCAACACCATCAACCTAATAAGTCAACTTTCGACCAAAAGTCAATTTTAGTCAAAATAATAATTTTAACCTAATGACCAACCTATCGACCTAATGAGTCAATTTCGACCAAAATGTCACATTTCGGTCAAAATATTCAATCTTTGACCTAATGACCAATCTATCGATCTAATAAGTCAATCTCTCACCAAAAAGTCAACTTTGTCAAAATGGTCAATCTTCGACCCAATGACTCAACCCATGCAATCTAAAATGCCAACTTTCGACCATAAAGTCAACTTTGATCAAAATGATCAATCCTCAATCTAATGACCAACTCATCGACTCAACAACAACTTCACCAAAAAGTCAATTTCGTCAAAATAACTAATTTTCGATCTAATGACCACTTATCGACCTAATAAGTCAATCTTTTACCAAAAAGTCAATTTTGGTCAAAATGGTCAATCTTCGACCCAATGACCAACCCATCGACCCAATATGTCAACTTCGACCAAAAATTCAACTTTAGTCAAAATGACAATTTCTCAACCTAACGACCAACCCATCGATCCAATAGGTCAACTTTCGACGAAAAGTCAACTTCGTCAAAATAGTCAATTCTTCGAACCAATGACCAACCCATCGATCTAATCAGTCAACATTCGACAAAAAGTCAATTTTGTTCAAAATAATTAATTTTCGAATCCAACGACCAACTTATTCGATCTAATAAGTCAATCTCTGACCGTAAAGTCAACTTCGTCAAAATGATCAATCTTCGACCCAACGACCAACCCATCGACCAAATAAGTCAACTTTCGATCAAAAAGTCAACTTTGGTCAAAATGGTCAATCTTCGATCCAATGACCAACTCATTGACCAAATAGGTCAACTTTTGACCAAAAAGTCAAGTTGGGTCAAAATGGTTAATTTCTAACCAATGACCAACTCATTGACCCAATAGGTCAACTTTTGACCAAAATGCCAACTTTAGTCAAAATGGACAATTTCTAACACAATGACCACTCTATTGACTTGATGATTCAACTTTTGACCAAAAATTCAATCTCGGTCAAAAAAATTAATTTTTGACTGAATGACTAATAATTGACCCAATAAGTCAATCTCTGATCAAAATAGTCAACTTTGATCAAAATGGTCAATCCTTCACCCAATAAGTCAACTTTTGACCAAAAAGTCAACTTTAGTCAAAATGGTTAATTCTTTACCCAATGACCAACCAATTGACCCAATATGTTAACTTTTGACCAAAAAGTCACTTTGGTCAAAATAGCCAATTTTTTACCTAATGACCACCCAATTGACCCAATAGGTCAACTTTAGACTAAAAGTCAACTTTGATCAAAATAGTCAATTTCTGACCTAATGACCAACCCATTGACCCAATAGGTCAACTTTTGACCAAAATGTCAACTTTGGTCAAAATGGTCAATCATTAACCCAATGAACAACCCATTAACCCAATAGATCAACTTTTAACAAAAAAATCAATTTTGATCAAAATAGTCGATTTTTGACTTCCTAACCAACTATTGACCCAGTAAGTCAATCTTTCACCAAAAATTCAACTTTAGTCAAAATGGTCAAACATCGATCCAATGACTAACTCATCGAACCCAATAGGTCAGCTTTTCACTAAAAAGTGAACTTTAACAAGTGGTCAATTCGAACCAATGACTCGTCAAAATAAGAATATTTAACCTAATAACCACTCATCGAATCCAATAGATCATACTTTTGACCAAAAAGTCAACTTTGGTTAAAATATCAATTTCTAACCCAATGACCAACCCATTGACCCAATATGTCAACTTTTGACCAAGAAGTCAACTTTGGTCGAAATGGTCAATCCATCACCCAATGACCAACCCATTGACCGAATAGGTCAACTTTTGTCCAAAAAAGTCAATTTTAATCAAAATAGACAATTTTTTTACCTAATGACCAACCACAATCAATCTAATAAGTCAACTTTTCGACCAAAAAGTCAACTTCGTTAAAAAGGTCAATGTTCGACTCAATGACCAACCCAATCGACCTAATAGTCAACTTCGACCAAAAAGTCAACTTTGGTCAAAATGGTAAATCCTCAACCTAATGACCAACTCATCAACCTAATCAGTCAACTTCGACCAAAAAGTCAATTTGGTCAAAATAGTCAATTTTCGATCTAATGACCAACTGATCGACCCAATAGGTCAACTTTTAACTAAAAAGTCAACTTCGGCTCAAAATGGTCAATTTCTTACCCAATGACAAACCCATTAACCTAATAGGTCAACTTTTGACCAAAAAGTCAACTTTGGTCAAAATGGTCAATCCTTGACCCAATAAGTCAACTTTTGAACAAAAAGTCAATTTTGGACAAAATAATCAATTTTTGACCTATTGTCCACCCCATTAACCCAATAGGTCAACTTTAGTTAAAATGGTCAATTTCTGACACAAAGACCAACCCATTGACCCATAGCCCAACTTTTGACCAAAAAAGTCAACTTTGGTCAAATTGATCAATCATTAACCTAATGACCAACCCATTAACCTAATTAGTCAACATTTGACCAAATAGTCAATTTTTGACAAAATAGTCAATTTTTGTTGTAATGACCATATATTGATCCAATAAGTCAATCTCGAACCAAAAAAGTCAACTTCGATCAAAATGGTCAATCGTTGACCTTATGACCAACCCATCGACCCAATAAAGTCAACTTTCGACCAAAAATCAACTTTCGTCAAAATGGTCAACTCTCGACCAATGACCAACCCATCGACCTCAACAAGTCAACTTTTGACCAAAAAGTTAATGTTTGATCAAAATAATCAATTTTCGACCCAATGACGCAATTATCAACTCAATAAGGTCAATCTTCGACCAAAAAGTCAACTTCGATCAAAATGATCATATCCTTAACCACACCAATGCAACAGTCAACTTTTAACCAAAAAGTCAACTTTGGTCAAAATGTATCAATCATCGACCCAATGACCAACCCATTGACCCAATAGATCAACTTTTCGACCAAAAAGTCAACTTTCGTCAAAATGGTTAATCCTCGACCCAATGACCAACCCATCGACCAATACAGTCAACTTACGACCAAAAAGTCAATTTAGGTCAAAATACAAATTCCGACCTAATGACCACCCCATCGACCCAACAGTCAATCCTCACCAAAAGTCAACTCTCATTCAAAATGATCAATTTCTCACCCAACGACTAAAAGTCAATCTTGCTAAAATCGACCAATCGCTACTCCAATAACCAACACATCGACCTAATATAATCAACTTTTAACCAAAAAGTTAACTTTGGTCAAAATGGCCAACGCTCGACCTTAACGACCAACCTATCAACTCTAACAAATAACTTCGACCAAAAAATTAATATTGTATCAAATAGTCAATTATTTTACCTAATGACCACCCAATCGACCTAACAGTCAACTTCGACAAAAATGTCAACTTCGGTCAAAATGATTCCATATTTCTCGACACAATGACCTCCCAATTAACCTAACGTCAACTTAATTGAAAAGTTAATATTCGGTCAAAATAATCAATTCTCGACCGAACGACCAATTAATGACCCAATAAGTCAATCTCCGACCGAAAAGTCAACTTTGCGTCAAAATGATCAACTTCGACCTAACGACTGAACTCATCGACCCACTAAGTCAACTTTTAACCAAAAGTCAAACTTCGTCAAAAAGGTCAATCCCCGACCCAACGACCAACCCATCGACCCAATAAGCCAACTTTTAACCAAAAGTTAATTTCGATCAAATTTGCGAATTTTCGATCTAACGACCAACCCATTAACCCAATAGGTCAACTTTAACCAAAACGTCAAGTTCGGCTAAAATCAACTATCTCGACCTAATGACTACCAATTAACTCAATATAGTCAATTCTCGACCAAAAATGCTAACTTCACTCAAAATTGCTGATCCTCGACCAATGACAAACCCGTCACTTAAAAGGTCAACTTTCAATCAAAATGAAATTTGCAATAATACAAATCATCCAGACCCAATAAGTCAACTTCACCAAAAGTCAACTATTAATCAAAATGGTCAACTTTCACCAAATGACTCAACCTACTCACCTAATCAGTCAACTTTCTGTCAAAAAGTCAATCTTTAGTCAAAATAATCAACTTTCGACACAACGACCAATCCATTAACCCAATCAAGTCAACTTTAGATCTAAAAGTCAAGCTCGATCAATATAGTTGAATTTTTAACCTAATGACCATCCTATCAATCTAATAGTCTACATTTCGACCAAAACGTTAACTTTGGTCAAAAGTGGTCAATTTCGACCCACGCACCCTATCAACTCAACGGTCAAATTTTCACCAAAAAGTTCAATTTTGCCAAAATATTTAATTTTCGACTTAACGACCAATTACCGACCCAATAAGTCAATCTCTCGACCAAAAAGTCAACTTCGTCAAAACGATCAATCCTTAATCCAATGTTTAACCCATCAATCCGACAGTCAACTTTCACCATAAAGTCAAATTTGCTCAAAAGAGTCAATAATCGAATGCAACGACCAACCCAATCGAACCCAAAAATCAATTTCATCAAAATAAATATATTTTCGATCTAATGACCACCCTATCAACCAACAGTCAACCTTGGTTAAAGCAAACAATTTCTGATAAAATGACCAACCTCATTTAATCTAACTAGCAAACTTGTCAATTAAGAAAGCTCAACTTCGTCGAAATGATCAATCGTCGATCCAATCGACCAACTCATCGACTCCAAAGTCAACGTTCAACTAAACACCAATTTTTCATTAAAATATTGATCAATCCTAATAGTCAATCTCGATCACAAAGTCAACTTCGATCAAAATGGTCAATCCTCGACCTAATGACCAACCCATCAATCTATCAGGTCAACTTTCGACCAAAAAGTCAACTTTGGTTAAAATGATTAATCCTTAACCCAATGAACAACTCTATCAATCTAACAGTGTCAACTTTTAACCAAACAATCAACTTTTATCAAAATACTAATTTTTTATCTAATAATCGTATTATCGACTCAATAAGTTAATATCCGACCAAAAAGTCAACTTTCGATCAAAATGGTTAATCTCGACCCAATGACCAAACCATTGCCCAATAGATCAACTTTGACCAAAAAGTCAACTTTCGTTAAAACTAATAATCATCAACCTAATGACCAACCCATTTACTCAATCAGTCAACTTTTATTTAAAAAGCAACTGAGTCAAAAGGTTAATCTTCGACCCAATGACTAACCAATCGACCAAATATAGTTAACTTTCGACAAAAAGTCAATTTTGGTCAAAATAATAATACTTTACCTAACGACCACCCCATCAACCAATAAAGTAACTATCAATCTAAAAGTCAACTTTATTCAAAATGCTTAATTTTTTACCCAATGACCAAAAAGTCAACTTTGGTCAAAATGGTCATTTTTTGACCCTAAAACTAACCCATTGACCCAATAGGTCAACTTTTGACCAAAAATTCAATTTTTGTCAAAATAGTCAAATTTTAACCTTGTGACTAATTTTTTACCCAATAAATCAATCCCTAACCAAAAAGTTAACTTTGGTTAAGATGGTCAATCCTTGACCCAATGACCAAACTGTTGACCCAATAATTCAACTTTCGAACAAAAAGTTAATTTTGGTCAAAATGGTCAAACCTTGACCCAATGACCAACCCACTACCAATTCAATCGATCTCTCGACTAAAAAGTCAACGTTGGTCAAAGTGGTCGAACCTTAACCCAAAAACCAACCCATTGATTCAGTAGGTCAACTTTTGACCAAACAATCATTGTTTTATCTAGATAGTGTCAATTTTTTACCTAATGACTAATTATTGACTAAATAACGCAATCTTTGACCAAAAAGTCAACTTTGATAAAAATGGTCAATCCTTAACCCAAAGACCAACCTATCGAATTATCAGTTAACTTCGACCAAAAGTCAAGCTTTGTCAAAATGACAATCATCGATTAAATGACCAACACCATCGACCCACAGTCAACTTTCGACCAAAAAGACAACTTTTGTCAAAATGGTCAACTTTCGATCTAAATCGACTCAACCCATCGACAAAATACGTCAACTTTTAACCAAAAGTCAATTCTGGTCAAAGTGAGCAATCTTCGACCTAATGTCCATCCCCATCGACCCAACAGGTCAATCCGACTGTAAAGTCAACTTTATTCAAAATTTACACTTTCACCCAATGACCAAAAAGTCAACTTTCGTCAGTAATGGTCATCATTTACCCAATAACCAACACATCGACTCAACAGTCAACTTTTAACCAAAAAGTCAACTTCGGTCGAAATGATAATCCTCGACCCAATGACTAACCTCATCGATCTATCAGTCAACTTGCACGACAAAGTCAATTTTGGTCAAAATCACTAATTTTTGACCTAAATGACCAATCTAATCGGATCTAATAGTCAACTTCGACAAAAAGTCAATTTTGGTCAAAATGATCAATGCCTTCGACATAATGACTCAACCCAATCGACCCAATGGTCAACCTTTCGACTCGTAAATTTAATATCGGTCAAAATAATCAATTTTCGACCGAATGACCAATTATCAATTCAACAATAACTTCGACCAAAAGTCAACTTTGGTTGAAATGGTCAAATTTTAACCCAACGACCAAATCACTGACCCAATTGGTCAACTTTTAACCAAAAAGTCAACTTTGGCCAAAAAGGTCAATCCCTGACCCAATGACCAACCCATTGACCCAATAAGTCAACTTTTAACCAAAACGTTAATTTTGATAAAAATTGTGAATTTTTTGACCTAATGACCAACCCATTAACCCAACCGGTTAACTTTTCGAGCAAAACGTCAATTTTGGCCAAAATAATCAATTCTTCGACCCAATGATCACATTAATTAATCCAATAGCTCAACTTTCTACCCAAAAGTCAACTTCGTCAAAATGGTCAACCTCGACCAATGACAAACCCATCAAACACTAAAAGGTCAACTTCGACCAAAATAATCAATTTGCCAACGATCAACGACCCAATGATCAACTCGAATAAGTCAACTTTCGACCAAAAAGTCAACCTTACAAAATTGCCAATCTCACCAAATGACCAACTCATTGACGCAATAGGTTAACTTTTGACCAAAAAGTGAATTTTTGTCAAATTAGTCAATCCTTGACACAATGACCAATCCATTAACCCAACAGGTCAATTTTCGACCAAAAATTCAATTTTGGCCAACATAGTTAATTTTTAACCTAATGACCACCTCATTGACCTAATAGATCTACCTTTGACCAAAAAGTTTACTTTGGTCAAAATGGTGAATTTATGACCTAATGACCACCCCATTGACCCAATGGGTCAAATTTTCACCAAAAATTCAATTTCGTCAAAATATTCACCTTGATCTAATGACCAACTATCAGCTCCAAGAAGTCGCTCTTCCCGACTAAAGTTAACTTCGCCAAAATGGTCAATCCTTAACCCATTGACTCAACCCATCAATCTAATAAATAACTTTTGACCAAAAAGTCAACTTTCGTCAAAATGGTCGATCTTTAATCTAATGACCAACCCATCAATCTAACAGTCAACTTTCGACCAAAAAGTCAATTTCGTCAAATATCGCCATTTTTTGACTTAATGACTAATCCATCGAGTCAGCCAACTTCGACCAAAACGTCAATCAGGTCAAAATACGATTTTTTACCTAATGACCAATTATCAATCTAATAAGTCAATCTCCTCACAGAAGTCAACTTCGATCAAAATGGTCAATCCTCGACCTAACGACTAACCCATCGACCCATCAGTCAACTTTCACCAAAAAGTCAACTTTCGTCAAAATGGTCAATCATCAACCTAATGAGCTAACCCATCAACCTAAAGTTAACTTTTAACCAAACAATAAATTTTGACCAAAATAGTTAAATTTAACCTAACGACCAACTTATCGATCAAATAATTCAATCTTAACCAAAAAGTCGACTTTGATCAAAATGATTAATCTTCAATCTAATGGATTCAATCGATCTGGCCAATAAGTCAACTTCTTGACCAAAAGTCAACATCGTCACAAATGGTCAATTATTCGACCCAACGACCAACCCATCTATTCAATAAGGCCAACTTTTAACCAAAAAGTCAAACTTGTCAAAACGGCCAATCTTCGACCCAATGACTCAACCTCATCGACCCAACAGTCAATTCCACTAAAAAGTCGGCCATTGAAAGTAATCTTCGACCAAATGACAAATTATCGAGCCAATAGTCAATCTACCACTAAAAGTCAATTTCGTAATAAATCGGATCAATCTTTCACTATTAACCAGACATATCGTCTACCAGTCAACTTCTGACCAAAAAGTCAACTCAATGCCAAAACTTCATTGGATCTCAATCTAATGACTCAACGCGCTCAATCTAATAGACTAACTGTTCGACCAAAAAGTCAATTTTGGTCAATATACTCAATTTTCGACATAATGATCACCATCAATCCAACGTGGGTCTAATTTCGAATCGAAAATTTTATTCGTCAAAACATAGCTTAATTTCGACCTAACGACCAATTATCGACCTAATAAATCAACTCCTGACCAAAAAGTCACTTGTTATTAAATTTACTAATCCTCGATCCAATGCTTAACCCATGACCTAGTACGTCAACTTTCGACCATAAAGTCAACTTTTGTCAAAAAGCGCCAACTTCGACCTAAAGACTAACCAACTGAATGACCTACCGGGTCAACTTTCGAACAAAAAGTCAATTCTGGTCAAAAATAACACCATTTCAATCAAATCGTCAATTCTTTCGCCTAATGACCTTTATCGACCGAATAAGTCAATCTCTTACCAAAAGACAAACTTTCGGCCAAAATTGGCCAATCTTTAACCCAACGACAAACCCATTAACCCAACAGTCAACTTTCGACTAAAAAATTCAACTTCTGTCAAAATGAATTTCTAACCCAACGGACCAACCGTTCGACTCCAATATGTCAACTTCGACGAAAAAGTAACCTCACAACAGCCAATCGCTCGGACCAATCGACCAACCGATCGACGGCAACAAAATACTCGATAAAAGAGTCAATTTTGTTCAAAATAGTCAATTTTTTACCTAATGACCAACTATTCACTCAATAAGTCAATCCTTAATACCAAAGCAGTCAACTTCGGCCAAAACGCATCAATCCTCGGCCCAACGACCAACCTCATCGACCCTATCAGTTCTCAACGTCAATCTAAAAGCTCGAATCTCGAGTTAAATTGGTCAATCCTCAACCCATCGACCAACTCATCGACCAAACAGCCAACTCCGACCAAAGTGCTTCAGCCGGTCAAAATGGTTAATTTCTAACCCAATGACCAACCTCATCAATCTAACAGCCAACTTTTGACCAAAATGCCAACTTTAGTCAAAATGGACAATTTCTAACACAATGACCACTCTATTGACTTGATGATTCAACTTTTGACCAAAAATTCAATCTCGGTCAAAAAAATTAATTTTTGACTGAATGACTAATAATTGACTCAATAAGTCAATCTCTGATCAAAATAGTCAACTTTGATCAAAATGTCAACTTTCACTCCAATAAGTCAACCTTTGAATTAAAAAGTCAACTTTACCAAAATAAGCTTAATTCTTTAACCAACGACCAACCAATCGAATCTAATATGTTAACTCCTCGACCAAAAGTCACTTTGGGTCAAAATACCCAATTTTTTACCTAATGACCACTCAATCAATCTAACAGTCAACTTTAGATCAAAAGTCAACTTTGATCAAAATAAATAATTTCTCGACCTAATGACCAACCCATCAATCTAATAAGTCAACTTCGACCAAAATGTCAACTTCGGCCAAAATTGGCCAATCCTTAACCCAATGAACAACCCATTAACCCAATAGATCAACTTTTAAAAAAAATCAATTTTGATCAAAATAGTCGATTTTTGACTTATAGATCAACTATTGACCCAATAAGTCAATCTTTCACCAAAAATTCAACTTTAGTCAAAAAGGTCAATCATTGATCCAATTACTAACTCATTGACCCAATAGGTCAGCTTTTCACTAAAAAGTGAACTTTAGTCAAAGTGGTCAATCCTTGAACCAATGACTTGGTCAAAATAGTAATATTTAACCTAATAACCACCATTGACCCAATAGTTATACTTTTGACCAAAAAGTCAACTTTGGTTAAAATATCAATTCCTAACCCAATGACCAACCCTTTGACACAATATGTCAACTTCTGACCAAGAAGTCAACTTTGGTCGAATGGTCAATCCCTCACCCAATGACCAACCCATTGATCGAATAGGTCAACTTTTGTCCAAAAAAGTAAATTTTGATTAAAATAAACAATTTTTTTACCTAATGACCACACAATTGACCCAATAGGTCAACTTTTGACCAAAAAGTCAATTTTTGTTAAAAAGGTCAATGCCTGATCTAATTTACTAACCCAATGACCCATCAGTCAACTTTCACCAAAATAACTTGTCAAGGTAAATCCTAAACCCAATAACCAACTCATTGATCAATACGTCAACTTTCACCAAAGATAATTTTGGTCAAAATAACACTTGACTAATGACACCCCATCACTCCAAAGGTCAACTTTCGACTAAAAAGTCAACTTTCGCTAAATGGTCAATTTTCGACCCAAAGACAAACCCATTAACCTAATGAGTCAACTATTCACCAAAAGTCAACTTCGTCAAAATGGTCAATCCTTCGATTCAATTTTGAAAAAAGTCAATTTTCGACAAAAAAGTCATTTCGATCTATTGTCCACCTCTATCAATCTAACAGTCAACTTTAGTTAAAATGGTCAATTTCGACACAAAGACCAACCCATCGATCTAATAAACCAACTGATCAAAGAGTCAACTTTGTCAAATCGATCAATCCTTAACCCAACTTACTAACCCATCGACCTAATTAGTCAACTTCGACCAAATACCAATTTTCGACAAAATACCAATTTGTCAGAATGACCATATATTGATCCAATAAGTCAATCTCGAACCAAAAAGTCAACTTTCATCAAAATGGTCAATCGTTGACCTTATGACCAACCCATCAATTCAATCAGTCCAACTTCGACCAATAAGTCAACTTTCGTCAAAATGGTCAATCCTGAATCTAACGACCAACCCATCGACTCAAGAAGTCAACTTCACTAAATGACTAATGTTTTATCTGGATAATCAATTTTCGACCTAATGACCAATTATCGAATTAACAGTCAATCTCGACTCAAAAAGTCAACTTCGATAAAATGATCAATCCTTAACCCAACGACCAACCCACGTAAGAACAGTCAACTTTTAACCAAAAAGTCAAGCTCGGTCAAAATGGTCAATCATCGACCAAATGACCAACCCATCGACCCAACAGTCAACTTTCGACCAAAAGACAACTTTGGTCAAAATGGTTAATCCTCGACCCAACGACTCAACCCATCGACTAAATAAGTCAACTTTCGACCAAAGTCAATTTAGTCAAAGTAGTCACTTCGATCTAATGACCACCCCATCAATCTATCAGTCAAATTCCTCACCAAAAGTCAACTCTATTCAAAATGATTAATTTCTCACCCAATGACTAAAAAGTTATCATTGGTCAAAATGGTCAATCGCTTAACCAATAACCAACACATTGACTTAATATGTTAACTTTTAACCAAAAAGTCAACTTTAGTTAAAATGGTCAATTTTTGACCCAATGACCAACCTATTGACCAAAGTCAACTTTGACCAAAAAATCAATTTTTGTCAAAATAGTCAATTTTTTACCTAATAACCACCCAACTGACCCAAAAGATCAACTTTTGACAAAAAGTCAACTTTGGTCAAAATGATCATTTTCTGACAAAATGACCTCCCAATTAACCCAATGGGTCAGCCTTTGACCAAAAATTTAATATTCGTCAAAATAATCAATTTTTGACCGAATGACAAATTAATGACCCAGTTAGTCAATCTCTGACCAAAAGTCAACTTTGGGTAAATGGTCAATTTTTAAACCAACGACAAAACCATTGACCCAATTGGTCAACTTTTAACCAAAAGGTCAAATTTGGCCAAAAAGGTCAATCCCTGACCCAATGACCAACCCATTGATCCAATAAGTAAACTTTTAACCAAAAAGTTAATTTTGATCAAAATTGTGAACTTTTAATCTAATGACCAACTTATTAACCTAGTATGTCAACTTTTAACCAAAACGTCAAGTTTGGCTAAAATGGTCAATTTCTGACCTAATGACTAGCCAATTAACTCAATATGTCAAATTTTGACCAAAAAAGTTAACTTTGTTCAAAATGGTCAATCCTTGACCCAATGACAAACCCATAGACTTAAAAGGACAACTTTTGACCAAAATAGTCAATTTTAGACATAATGACCAATTATCGACCTAATAAGTCAATTCGACCAAAAGTCAACTATAAGTCAAAACGGTCAATCCTCGACCAAATGACCAACTCATCGACCTAATAGTCAACTATTGCAAAAAGGAACTTTAACAAAATAACTAATCCTCGACACAACGACCAATCCATTAACCCAATAAATCAACTTTCGACCAAAAAGTCAATTTTGGTCAATATAGCTTAATTTTTAACCTAATGATCACCTCATCGAATTCAATAGATCTACTTTCACCAAAAAGTTAACTTTGGTCAAAATGGTCAATTCTCGAATCTAATGATTCAATTTATCAATCTCAATGGGTCAAATTTTCATAAATAATTCAATTTTTGTCAAAATATTCAATTTTTGACTTAATGACCAATTATCGATCTAATAAGCCAATTTCTGACTAAAACGTCAACTTTGGTAAAAATGATCAATCCTTAACCCAATGCTTAACCCATTGACCCGATAGGTCAACTTTTGACCATAAAGTCAAATTTGGTCAAAAGAGTCAATAATTGACCCAATGACCAACCCATTGACCCAAAAAATCAATTTTCGACAAAATATTATATTTTTTGACCTAGTGACCACCCCATTGACCCAATACGTCTACCTTGGTTAAAGAAAATTATTTCCGATAAAATGACCAACCCATCAATCTAATCAGCAAACTCGACCAAAAAGTCAACTTCGTCAAAATGATCAATCGTCGAATCTAACGACCAACCCATCGACCTAACAGTCAAATTTCAACCAAAATAATCAATTTTTCATCAAAATATTATCAATCTACAAGTCAATCTACTCACCAAAAAGTCAACTTCGATCAAAGTAATCAATCATTGACCAAATGACCAACCCATTGACCCAATAGTCAACTTTTGACCAAAAAGTCAATTTTGGTCAAAATGGTTAATCCTTGACCCAATGAACAACTTATTGACCCAATAGGTCAACTCTTAACCATACAGTTAATTTTTTTATCAAAATAGTCAATTTTTGACATAATAATCGATTATTGACTTAATAAGTAAATATCTGACCAAAAAGTCAACTTTGATCAAAATAGTTAATCCTTAACCCAATGACCAACCCATTGAGCCAATAGATCAACTTTTGACCAAAAAGTCAACTTTGGTTAAAACGGTCAATCATTGACCCAATGACCAACCCATTTACTCAATAGGTCAATTTTTAACCAAAAAGACATCTTTGGTCAAAATGGTCAATCCTTAACCCAATGATTAACCCATTGACCAAATATGTCAACTTTTGACCAAAAAGTCAATTTTGGTCAAAGTAGCTCAATTTTCGATCTAACGACCACCCTATCAACCAATACGCCAACTTTCGATCGAAAAGTCAACTTTATTCAAAATGCTTAATTTCTTACCCATTGACCAAAAAGTAAACTTTGGTCAAAATGGTCGATTTTTAACCCAAAAACTAACCCATTGACCCATTATGTCAACTTTTGACCAAAAAGTCAACTTTGGTTAAAATGGTCAATTTCCGACCCGATGACCAACCCATTGACCCAATAGGTCAACTTTCAATTCAAAAATTCAATTTTAAATAAAATAATAACTTTCGACCTAAATGACCAATTTCGACCCAATAAGTCAATCTCCACTAAAAAGCTTAACTTTCGTGCTAATGGTCAATCCTCGACCCACGATTTCAAATCATTAATCGACACAGTCAACTTTCGAACAAAAAGTTAATTTTGGTCAAAATAGTACAAACCTCGACCCAATGACCAACCCATCAATCTAATAGTCGACCTGACCAAAAAATCAATTTCTGGTCAAAATCACAATTATCGATCTAATGACCACCCATTGACCCAATATGTGAGCTTTTAACCAAAAAGTCAATTTTAGTCAAAATAGTCAATGTGTGACCTAATGACCAACCCATTGACACAATGGGTCAACTTTTAACCAAAAAGTCAACTTCGATCAAAATGATCAATTTCTGACACAATGACCACCCCGATGACCTAATGGGTCAATTTTCGACAAAAAAATTCAATTTTCGTCAAAATAATCAATTTTTAGCCTAATGACCAATTATTGTCCCAATAAGTCAATCTCTGACCAAAAAGTCAACTTTAGTCAAAGTGGTCAATCCTTAACCTAACGATCAACAGATTTACCAAATAGGGGAACTTTTCACCAAAAACTCAACTTTGGTAAAAATGGTCAATCTTTGACCCAACGACTGAATAGGTCAACTTTTGACCAAAAAGTCAAATTTGGTAAAAAAAAGTCAATTTTCGACCCACGACCAACTCTATCGAATCTAAAAGGTCAACTTTCGACCAACAAATCAACTTTGGTCATAATGACTAATTTCGACCCAATGACAAACTCATTGATCCACTAGGTCAACCTTTGACCAAAAAGTCAACTTTGGTCAAACTGGTCAATGCTTGACTCAATGACCACCAAATTGAGCCAATAAGTCAATATCTGACCAAAAAGTAAACTTTAGTCAAAATGGTCAATCCTTAACCCAAAGGCCAACCGATTAACCAAATAGGTAATCTTTTCACCAAAAAGTCAACTTTGGTGAGAACTTTTCACCAAAAAGTCAACTTTGGTCAAAATGCTCAATCCTTGACCCATTGACGCAATAGGTCAATTTTTTATCAAAAAGTTAATTTTGGTCAAAAAGTCAATTCGACCTAACGACCTCCCAATCGACTCCAAAAGGTCAACTTTTCGACCAAAAGTTAACTTTGGTAAAAAATGGTCAATCCTCGACCAAACGACCAACCCATCAACCAACAGTCCAACTTTCGACCAAAAAGTCAACTTTAGCCAAAATCATCAATCTTCGACCCAATGACCAACAAATCGACTCATTACGTCAACTTTCGACCAAAAAGTCAACTTTAAATCAAATGACCAATCCTAACCAATGACAAATCCATCGCCCTAATAGGTCAACTTTCGACCAATCAATCGAACAATAGCTTAATTTTCGACCAAATAACCATTCTATCGACCGAATAAGTTAATCTCTTACAAAAACAACTTTCGATCAAAACGGTCAATCTTCGAATCCAATGACAAACTTCATTAAACTAATAGTCACCAATGACCAAAAATATATTAATTTTCGACATAATAACCAATTACCGACCCAATAAGTCAATCTTTGACCAAAAAGTCAACTTTGGTCAAAATGGTCAATCCTTGACCCAATGACCAACCCATTGACCTAATAGGTCAACTATTGACCAAAAGGTGAGTTTTAGTCAAAATAGTTAATCCTTAACACAATGACCAACTCATTAACCCAATATGTGAATTTTTGACGAAAAAGTCAATTATGATCAATATAGTAAATTTTTGACCTAATGACCACCCCATTGGCCTAATAGGTCAACTTTTGTTCAAAAAGTTAACTTTGGTCAAAATGATCAATTCCTGACAAAATGGCCACCCCATTGACGTAATGGGTCAAATTTTCACAAAAAATTTAATTTTGGTCAAAATAGTCAAATTTTAACCTATTACCAATTATTGACCCAATAAGTCAATCTCTGACCAAAAAGTCAACTTTGACCAAAATGGTCAATCCTTGACCTAATGACCAACCCATTGACCCAATAAGTCAATTTTTGACCAAAAAGTTCACTTTGGTCAAAATGGTCAATCATTGACCCAATGATCACCCCATTGACCCTATAGGTCAACTTTTTACCAAAAAGTGAACTTTGGTCAAAATGGTCAATTTTAACTCAATGACCATCCCATTAACCCAATAGGTCTACTTTTGACCAAAAAGTAAATTTTGGTCAAAATAGTCTATTTTTGACCTAATGAACAATTATTGGCCCAATAAGTCAATCACTGACCAAAAAGTCAACTTTGGTCAAAATGGTCAATCCTTAACCCAATGACCAACCCATTGACCCAATAGGTCAACTTTTTAACAAAAAGTCAACTCTGGTCAATACTTGACCAAATGACCAACCCATTGACCCAATAAGTCAACTTTTGACCAAAAAGTTAATTTTGGTCAAAATAGTCAATTTTTCACCTTATGATCACCCCGGTGACCCAACGGGTGAACTTTTGACAAAATGTGAATTTTCATCAAAATTGTCAATCCTTGAAACAATGACATACCCATTGACCCAATTGGTCAACTTTTGACAAAAAAGTAAAATTTGGTCAAAATAGTTAGTTTTTAACCTAACAACCACCCCATTGACCCAATAGGTCAAGTTTTTAAGAAAAGTCAACTTTAACAAAAATGGTCAATTTTTGACTCAATAACCAACCCCTTAACCCAATAGGACAACTTTTGACAAAAAAGACAACTTTGCTCAAAATGTTCAATCCTTGACACAATGACTAACATATTGACCCAATAGTCAACTTTTGACCAAAAAGTCAACTTTCATCAATATAATTAATTTTCGACCTAATGACCACACTATCAATCTAACAAATGTCTATTTCGACTAAAAGCTAACTTTGGTCAAAATAGTTAATTTCTGACCCAACGACCACCTCATTGACCTAAGGGATCAAATTTTCACCAAAAATTCAATTTTGGTCAAAATAGTCAATTTTTGACCTAATGACCAATTTTTGACCCAATAAGTCAATATCTGACAAAAAAGTCAACTTTGGTCAAAATGGTCAATCCTTGAACAATTGACCAACCCATTGACCCAATAGGTCAACTTCTAACCAAAAAGTCAACTTTCATCAAAATGGTTGATCCTTGACCCAATGACCAACCCATTGACCCAATAGATCGAATTTTGACCAAAAGTCAATTTTGGTCAATATAGTCAATTCTCGACCTAATGACCACCCCATTGACCCAATGGGTCATATTTTGATCAAAAATTCAATTTGGGTCAAAATATAGTCAATTTTGACCTAATTACCAATTATTAACCTAATAAGTCACTCTCTGACCAAAAAGTCAACTTTGGTCAAAATGATCAACCCTTGACCCAATGTTTAACTCATCGACCCAATAGGTCAACTTTTATCCATAAAGTGAACTTTGGTCAAAATATGTAATAATTAACCCAATGACAAACCCATTGACACAATAAATCAACTTTTGACTAAAAAGTCGATTTTCGACAGAATAATCAATTTTTGACATAATGAACACCCCATTGACTCAATAGGTCAACTTTGGTTAAAACGGTCAATTTCCGACAAAACGATCAACTCATTGACTCGATAGGCCAACTTTTGACCAAAAAAGTCAACTTTGGTCAAAATGATCAAGCGTTGACCCAATACCTAATAGGTCAACTTTTGACCAAATAGTCAATTTATTGTCAAAATAGTCATTTTTTTACCCAAAGACCAATTATTGAACCAATAAGTCAATCTATGACTAAAAAGTCAACATTGATCAAAATGGTCAATCCTTGACCAAATGACCAACCCATTAACCCAATAAGTCAACTTTTGACTAAAAAGTCAACTTTGGTCAAAATGGTTAATCCTTGACCCAATGACCAACCTATTGACCCAATAGGTCAACTTTTAACCAAACAGTCAATTTTTTTATCAAAATAGTCAATTTTGACCTAATGACCAATTATTGACTGAATAAGTCAACCTCTTACCAAAAAGTCAACTTTGATCAAAATGGTCAATCCTTGACCCAATGAACAACTCATTGAGCCAATAGATCAACTTTTGACAAAAAAGCCAACTTTGATCAAAATGGTCAATCATTGACACAATGACCAACTCATTTACTCAATAAGTCAATTTTTGACCAAAAAAAGAACTTTGGTCAAAATGGTCAATCTTTTACCCAATGACCAACTCATTGAACAAATAGGTCAACTTTTGACCAAAAATTCAATTTTGGACAAAGTAGTCAATTTTTGACCTAATGACCACCCCATTGAACCAATAGGTCAACTTTTGACCAAAAAGTCAACTTTATTCAAAATAGTTAATTTCTCTCTCAATGGAAAAAAAGTCAACTTTGGTCAAAATGGTCAATTTCTGACCCCAAAACCAACCCATTGACCCAATAGGTCAACTTTTGTTCAAAAATTTTACATTACTTAAAATCGTCAATTTTTGACCCAATGACCAACCCATTGACCTAATAGGTCAACTTTTGACCAAAAATTCAATTTTAGTCAAAATAGTCAATTTTTGACCAAGCGACTAATTATTGACCCAATAAGTCATTCTCTACTAAAAGTTAACTTTGGTCAAGATGGTTAATCTTAGACACAAAGACCAAGCCGTTGACCCAATAGGTCAACTTTCGAACAAAAAGTCAATTTTGGCCAAAACCGTCAAACCTTGACCCAATAACCAGCTCATTGACCCAATATGTCAGATTTTAACCAAAAAGTCATTTTTGGTTAAAATAATCAATTTCTGACCCAATGACCAACCCATTGACCAAATAGGTCAACTTTTGACCAAAAACTCAACTTTGATCAAAATGATCAATTTCTGACACAATGCCACCCCATTGACCTAATGGGCTAACTTTTGACAAAAAATTTAATTTCAGTCGAAAAAATCAATTTTTAACCTATGACCAATTATTGACCCAATAAGTCAATCTCTGACAAAAAAGTCAACTTTAGTCAAAGTGGTCAATCCTTAACCCAAAGACCAATCGATTTACCAAGTAGGGGAACTTTTCACCAAAAAGTCAACTTTGGTCAAAATGGTTAATCTTTGACCAAATGACTCAATATGTCAACTTTTGATCAAAAAGTCAATTTTGGTCAAAAAAAGTCAATTTTTGACCAAATGACCACCCTATTGACCCAAAAGGTCAACGTTTGACAAATAGTCAACTTTGGTCAAAATAGTCAATTTCTGACCCAATGACAACCCCATTGATCCAATAGATCAACCTTTGACCAAAATTCAACTTTGTTCAAAATGGTCAATCCTTGATCCAATAACCAACCCATTAAACCAAAAGGTCAACTTTTGACCCAAAGGTCAACTTTAGCCAAAATTGTCAATCCTTGACCCAATTACCAACATTGACTCAAAAATGTGAATTTGGTTTTGACCAAAAAAGCAAATTTTGGTTAAAATAGTCAATTTTTAACCTAACAAACACCCCGTTGACCCAATAGGTCAACTTTTTACCAAAATGTCAACTTTAGTAAAAATGGTCAATTTGTGACCCAATAACCAACCCCTTGACCTAATAGGACAACTTTTGACCAAAAAGACAATGTTGGTCAAAATGGTCAATCCTTGACCCAATGACTAACCAATTGACTAAATATGTCAACTTTTGACCAAAAAGTCAATTTTGATCAAAATAGTCAATTTTTGACCTAATGACCACGCCATTGACCAAAAAGATGAACTTTTGACCAAAAAGTCAACTATGCGCAAAATGGTTAATTTCTGGATCTAACGACCAAAAAGTCAACTTTGGTCAAAATTGACCAATCCGACCAAATAAATAACCAATCATATCGACCTAATCAGTCAACTTTCGCAAAAGAGTCAACTTTGACTAAAATGGTCAATCCTCGACCTAATGACAACCAATCAATCTAATAAAGCCAACTTTCGCCAAAAAGTCAATCTTGGTCAAAATAATCAATTTTAACCCAATGACCATCCCATTGACCTAATAGGTCAACTTTGTTCGAAATTGTCAATTTCTGACCAAATGACAACCCTGTTGACCCAATGGTTCAACTTTTGACAAAAATTCAATTTTGGTCAAAATAGTCAATTTTTGACCTAATAACCAATTATTGACCCAAGTCAATCTCTATCCAAATGGTCAATCATTGACCCAATGACCAAACCATTGACCCAATAGGTCAACTTTTGATCAAAAAGCCAACTTTGGTGAAAATGTTCAAACCCTGACCCAATGACTAGCCCATTGACCCAATAGGTCAGCATTTGACGAAAAAGTCAATTTTGGTCTAAATAGTAAAATTTTGACCTAATGATCACCCATTCACCCAATCGGTCAGCTTTTGACCAAAATACAAATTTTCGTCAAAATAGTAAATTTCTGACCGAATGACCAACCCATTTATTCAATAGGTAAACTTTTGACCAAAAAGTCAACTTTAGTTAAAATGGTCAATTTCTGACACAATGACCACTCCATTGACCTAATGGGTCAACTTTTGACTAAAAATTCAATTTCAGACAAAATAATCAATTTTTGACCAAAAGACCAATTATTGACCCAAAAAGTCAATCTATGACCAAAAAGTCAACTTTAGTCAAAATGGTCAATCGATAACCCAAAAGCCAACCGATTGACCAAATAGGTGAACTTTTCAGCAAAAAGTTAACTTTGATCAAAATGGTCAATCCTTGACCCAATGACTCAATAGGTTAACTTTTGACCAAAAAGTCAATTTTGGTATAAAAAAATTCAATTTTTGACCTAATGACCACCCTATTGACCCAAAAGGCCAACTTTTGACCAAAAGTCAACTTTGGTCAAAATAGTCAATTTCTTACCCAATGATCCAATAGGTCAACCTTCAATCAAAAAGTCAACTTTGGTCAAAATGGTGAATCCTAGACCCAATGACCAACCCATTGAACAAGAAGGTCAACTATTGACCAAAGAGTCATCTTTAGCCAAAATTGTAAATCATTGACCCAATGACCAACCAATTGACCCAATAGGTCAACTTTTGACCAAAAAGTCAACTCTAGTCAAAATGGTCAATCCTTGAACCAATGACCAACTCATTGACCCAATAGGTCAACTTTTGACCAAAAAGTCAATTTTGGTCAAAATAGTCAATTTTTAACCTAATGACCTTTATTGACCGAATAAGTCAATTAATTACCAAAAAGACAACTTTGGTCAAAATGGTCAATCTTTGACCCAATGACAAACCCAATAATCCAATAGGTTAGCTTTTGACCAAAATAGACAATTTGTGACATAATGACCAATTATTGACCCAAAAAGTCAATCTCTGACCAAAAAGTCAACTTTGGTAAAAAATGTCAGTCCTTGACCCAATGACCAATACATTGACCCAATAAGTCAACTTTTGATCAAAAAGTGAACATTAGTCAAAATAATCAATCCTTGACACAATGACTACGAACTCATTAACCCAATAGGTCAATTTTGACCAAAAAGTCAATTTTGGTTAATATAGTTAATTTTTGACCTAATGACCACCCCACTGACCCAATATGTCAACTTTTGACCAAAAAGTTAACTTTGGTCAAAATGGTCAATTCCTGACTCAATGACCACCCCATTGACCCAATGGGTCAAATTTTCACCAAAAATTTCATTTTTTTCAAAATAGTCAAATTTTGACCTAATGACCAATTGTTGACCCCATAAGTCAATCTCCGACGAAAAAGTCAACTTTGATCAAAATGGTCAATCCTTGACCTAATGACCAAACCATTAAACCAACATGTTAACTTTTAACCAAAAAATCAACTTTAGTCAAAATGGTCAATCTTTGAACCAATGACCAACCCATTAACCCAATAGGTCAACTTTTTACCAAAAAGTCAACTTCAGTCAATAAATCGATCAACGCTAACCCAACGACAAACCAATTAACACAACGAGTTAACTTTCGACCGAAAACTCGATTTTGGTCAAAATAGTTAATTTTTGACCCAATGACCAATCCGTCGAACCAATAAGTTAACTTTCGACCAAAAAGTCAACTTTGGTCCAAATAGTCAATTTCTCGACTCAAATGACAACCTCGTTGACCTAATGGTCAACTTTTGACAAAAAAAGTCAATTTTATCAAAATAAACAATTTTTGACCTAATGATCAATTATTGACCCAACTAAATCTCTGACCAAAAAGTCAACGTTGGTCAAAATGGTCAATCATTGACCCAATGACCAAACAATTGACCCAATAGGTCAACTTTAGAACAAAAAACTAATATTTGGTGAAAATAGTTAATTTTTGATCATATGACCAATCCATCGACCTGATAAAGTCGACTTATTGACAAAAGTCAATTTTGGTCGAAATAGATCAATTTTCGATCAAGACGAACTACCCATTTACTCAATAAGTCAACTTTTTGACCAAAAGTCAACTTTGGTCAAAATATCAATTCGACATAAATGTGCACCCATCGATCTAATCGGGTCAACTTTTGACTAAAAATTCAATTTCAGTCAAAATAATCAATTTTTGACCTAATGACCAATTATTGATCCAATAAGTCAATCTCTGACCAAAAACTCAACTTTAGTCAAAATGGTCAATGCTTAACCCAAATGCCAACCGATTGACTAAATAGGTGAGCTTTTCACCAAAAAGTCAACTTAAGTCAAAATGGTCAATCATTGACCCAATGACTCGATAGGTCAACTTTTGATCAAAAAGTCAATTTTGATAAAAAAAAAGTCAATTTTTAACCTAATGACCACCCTATTGACCCAAAATGTCAACTTTTGACCAAAAGTCAACTTTGGTCAATATAGTCAATTTCTGATCCAATGACCAACCCATTGATCCAATAGGTCAATCTTTGACCAAAAAGTTAACTTTGGTCAAAATGATCAATCCTTGACCCAATGACCAACCCATTGAACCAAATGGTCAACTATTGATCAAAAACTCAACTTTAGCCAATTTTATCAATCCTTGACCCAATGACCAACCAATTGACCCAATAGGTCAACTTTTGACCAAAAAGTCAACTATAATCAAAATTGTCGATCCTTGAACCAATGACCAACCCATTGACCTAATAGGTCAACTTTTGACAAAAAAAGTCAATTTTGGTTAAAATAGTCAATTTTTTGACCTAATGGTCATTTGTTGACCGAATAAGTCAATCACTTACCAAAAAGACAACTTTGGTCAAAATGGTCAATCTTTGACCCAATAACAAACCCATTAACCCAATAGGTCAGCTTTTGACAAAAATAGTCAATTTATGACGTAATTACGAGTTATTGACCTTTAAGTCAATCTCTGACCAAAACGTCAACTTTGGTCAAAATGGTCAATCCATGACCATTGACCAACACATTGACCCAATAGGTCAACATTTGACCAAAAAGTGAACTTTAGTCAAAATAGTTAATCCATCACACAATGACCAACTAATTAACCCAATAGATCAATTTTTGACCAAAAAGTCAATTTTGACCTAATGACCACCTCATTTACCCAATAGGTCAACTTTTGACCAAAAAGTCAAATTTGGTCAATATAGTCAATTTTTCACTAATGACCACCCCATTGACCCAGTGGGTCAAATTTTGATCGAAATTTCAATTTTGGTCAAAATAGTTAATTTGACCTAATGACCAACTACTGACCCAATAAGTAATCTCTGACCAAAAAGTCAACTTTGGTCAAAATGGTTAATCCTTGACCTAATGACCACCCATTGACCCAATAGGTTAATTTCTGACCAAAAAGTCAACTTTGGTCAAAATGGTCAATCCTTGACCCAATAACCACCCATTTACCCAATAGGTTAACTTCTGACTAAAGAGTTAACTTTGGTCAAAATGGTCACTCCTTGACCCAATGACGAACCCATTGACCAAATATGTCAAACTTTAACCAAAAAGTCAATTTTGGTCAAAATAGTCAAATTTTGACCTAAAGACCCCTCATTGAACCAATTCTTGACCAAATGACCACAATATTGACCCAATATGTCAATTTTTGACCAAAAAGTCAACTTTGGTCAAAATGGTTGATTTCTGACCCAATGACAAAAAGTCAACTTTGGTCAAAATGGTCAAAATCCTTGACCCAATGACTAACCAATTAATCTAATAAGTCAACTTCTGACCAAAGAGTCAACTTTGAAAAAAATGGTCAATCCTTGACCCAATGACTAACCCATTGACCAAATAGCTCAACTTTTGACAAAAAATTGAAAAAATTTAATTTTGATCAAAATAGTCAATTTTTTATCGAATGACCACCTCATTGACTCAAGAAAAGGGTAATATTTATGATATATTATTTATAAATATAATTTAATTATAAAAATATTTAAAAGTTAAATAAATTATATATATATATATATATATATATATATATATATATATATATATATATATATATATATATATATATATATTTATATATATATTTATTTATTTTTATTTTAAATATTTTAAGTATAAGTATATTATTTATAAGTATAATTTAAGTATAAAATTACTTAATTTTATACTTAAATTATACTTATAAATAATATACTATACTTAAAATATTTAAAATAATATATATATATATATATATATATATATATATATATATATATATATTTATATTAATTTATATAATATTAATATTTCAAATACTTTAAATATAGTAAATTATCTATAAATATAATTTAATTATAAAATTATTTAATATTTAAATAAATATATATATATATATATATATATATATATATATATATATATATATATTTATATAATATTATTTTTTTATTTTAAATATTATAAAGATATAGTATATTATTTATAAATATAATTTAATTATAAAAATCTTTAATAGTTAAATAAATTATATATATATATATATATATATATATATATATATATATATATATATATATATATATATATATATAAATTTATATAATATTATTTTTTAATTTAAATATTTTAAATATAGTATATTATTTATAAATATAATTTAATTATAAAAATTTTTAAATGTTAAATAAATTAAAAATAATATATATATATATATATATATATATATATATATATATATATATATATATATATATATATATATATATACAAACTAATGGAATTAGGCTTGTCGAGAAGGATTTGACATTCCGTAAGTAACTTTGTGCTCCAGACTGGGGAAATGAAAGCATAATTCGTTATCTCTCCTCCCTCCCACATGTTCAATCTTTTTTTAGTTGTTTCCCCATCTCATTAACGCAACCTTCATTTTGCTCATTCATGGAGTTTTCTTTAGTACCTCTAAGAAAGATGATTATCCAACGTTAGTCAGTAATGTGGGTTGGCTTGGATTACTTAGTGTTGCGCTCCTAGGAGGGCAGCACGCTTGGGGATGCGGAGGAGCTATGATCGCCAAGCTCCCTAACCTAATGTAGTCGGACCTCTGGGAACCATAGCATGGGGGGACGTCCTAATCCTTTTTAGCCGCAAGGCTAGCTAATCGTGCGCAACAGGAGCAAGGGAACTCCCCTAGTTCTGGAAGGCACATGAGTCCGAACGCTATGTTGAATGTGCGACCGACACTACAAGGCTTGTGCACAAGAAAAGTACTAAACTCTGTTATTTTATTACTGAAGCTTAAACTGCTCACCTGAGGCGAAAGAGCTTGCAAAAGACATTTTTCAGGTCAATATTCTGACCCAATTTGGCTTTGTCTACCATGATGAGCAGATCTTTTCAGAAGGCTTTTCAGAGTCTTCAAGTTTGGAAGAGAGTCCAAGGGTGGAAAGAGCTTCTTATGTCGAATCTGAAACAGATCCGTGCCATGTCATTATCATGAAAAGAAATCACCACGCCTCGTCTGGTATTCTTCATTTGAAAAGATCACACCGCTTGTTCATCTGCACCCGAAAACATCGGAGTCGTGAACGGCAAAAGGACTGATCGCTACTACTACTAAGACTCATGGAATTGCTTCTTGCTTCAAAACGGATGTGCTACGGCTTTTTCCATTGCTTGTTCTTTCTTTGCTACGCAGCCTTGCGCTTAAGGAGTACATTGTTCGTCCTCGGGCGCTCCCGAAACTACAGCTTTGATGCTAGAGTTCGCTGCGTGGGGGAGAAGCAAGCCGAACCTCTGATCGACCCAGACACATCAAAAATGATCGGCTAAGAGAGAAAAAAGAGATTCCGTAAGTAATTCAGTGAGTTCTTTCTTTTTTGAGTTTCAAAGCTTGAAAGAAGAAAATGAAAGACGAATAACCGCGCTGGTCGTAATAGATCGACTTGAATGATGGAGCAAGAAGAAGGAAATTTCATTCACTCAACCTTTCTGACTCCCACAACTTCATCACCTGTGACAGCAGGGACGGATACAGGTACTCGCTTACTTGATTATTGGCTCAAAACTCATCGTGCCCCTTCCTTAGAAGGTCAGAGAGGTATGGTTGGGAGGGCCAGAGAGATCAGAAACCAAATGAAAGAGAATATACTCACAAACTAGATTGGATCAAGCATAAGCTCTGGAAGCGGATACGCCGATGGTTGGAAGGGAAGGCTAGCACACATCATTTCTCTAAGAAGAAGTGAGTTTCACTTGGTCAACTTTTGTTCAAAAAATAAACATCGAGCAAAATGGTTAATCCTTGACCGAATGATCAACCCATTGACCCAATAGGTCAACTTTTGACCAAAAAGTAAATTTTGATCAAAATAGTCAATTTTTGACCTAATGACCATCTCATTGACCAAAAAGTCAACTTTGGTTTAAATGGTCAATTTCTGACCCAATGACCACCCCGTTGACCCAATGGGTCAACTTTTGACCAAAAATTTAATTTTAGTCAAATAATATATTTTCGACCTAATGACCAATTATCGACCCAATAAGTCATTCTCCGACCAAAAGCTTAACTTCGCAAAAAATGTCAATCTTCGAATCCAACGACCAACTCATCGACCTAATCAGTCAACTTTCGACCAAAAAGTCAACTTTAGTCAAAATGGTCAATCACCCGACCCAATGAACTAATATGTTAACTTTCGACTAAAAAGCTTAATTTCGTTCACTCCAATAAGTCATGTTTCTGACCGAAAAGTCAATTTTGGTCAAAATATCAATTTCGACCTAATGTCCAACTCATCGACCGAATAAGTCAACTTTCGACCAAAAAGCAACTTCGTCAAAACGGTCAATCTTTGACCTAATGACAAACCTATCGACCCAACAGGTCAACTTTCGACCAAAATAAGTAATCGGTCGACATAACGACCAATTATCGACCTAATAAGTCAATCTCGACAAAAAAATCAACTTTGGTCGAAATCGATTAATCTCACGACCTAATGACCAACTCATCAATCTAATAGATCAACTTTCGTCCAAAAAGTCAATTTCAGTCAATATAGCTTAATTTGACACTAATGACCACCTCATCAATCTAACAGTCAAATTTTGACTGAAAATTTAATTTTGGTCAAAATAGTTAATTTTGACCTAATGACCAACTATTGACCAAATAAGTCAATCTCTGACCAAAAAATCAACTTTGATCAAAATGGTCAATCCTTGATCCAATGACCACCCATTGACCCAATATGTTAACTTCTGACCAAAAGTCAACTTTGGTCAAAATGGTTAATCATTGACCCAATGACCAACACATTGACCAAATAGGTCAACTTTTGAACCAAAAGTCAATTTCGTCAAAATGACAGATTCACTCTAACGACCAACCTATCAATCAATCTCGACATAATGACCACCCATTTGACCCAATAGGTCAACTTTTGACCAAAAAGTCAACTTTGGTCAAAATGTCAAATTATGACCCAATGAAAAAAAAAGTCAACTTTGATCAAAATGGTCAATCCTTGACCCAATGACCAACCCCTTGACCTAATAGGTCAACTTCTGACCAAAAAGTCAACTTTGAAAAAACGGTCAATCTCGACCCAATGACCAACCTATCGACCAAATAGGTTAACTTTTGACAAAAAAGTCAATTTTGGTCAAAATAGTCAATTTTAGTCAAAATAGTCAATTTTTTTACCGAATGACCATCCCATTGACCCAATAGGTTAACTTTTGACAAAAAAGATAAGTTTGGTCAAAATAATCAATTTCTGACCCAATAACCAACTCATTGACCTAATAGGTCAACTTTTAACAAAAAAGTCAACTTTGATCAAAATGGTCAATTTTTGACACAATGACTACCCAATTGACCGAATGGGCTAACTTTTGACCAAAAATTCAATTTTGGTCATAATAATCAATTTTTGACCCAATGACCAATTATTGACTTAATAAGTCAATCTCTGACCAAAAAGTCAACTTTACATCAAAATGACGATTCGACCTAATGACCAAATCATCGATCTAATAGTAAACTTTGACAAAAAACTAATGGTCAATCCTTTACCGAATGACCAACTCATTGACCCAATAGGTCAACTTTTGACCAAAAAGTCAACTTTGGTCAAAATAGTCAATTCTTGACCCAATGGCCAACCTATTGACCCAATGGTCAAGTTTTGACCAAAAGCCATTTAGTCAAAATAATAATTTTCAATCCATCGACCAATTATTGACCAAATAAGTCAATCACTGACCAAAAAATCAACTTTGGTCAAAATGGTCAATCCTTGACCCAATGACCATCCATATCCCAATAGGTCAACTTCTGACAAAAAAATCAACTTTGGTCAAAATGGTCAATCCTTTACCCAATGACCAACCTATTGACTAAATCGATTAACTTTTGACCAAAAAGTCAATTTTTGTCAAGATAGTCAATTTTTAACCTAATGACCACTCTGTTGACCTAATAGGTCAACTTTGATTAAAATGATCAATTTCTGACCCAATGACCAACCCATTGACCCAATAAATCAACATTTGACCAAAAAGTTAACTTTGGTCAAAATGATTAATCGTTGACCCAATGACCAAATCATTAACCCAATAGGTTAACTTTCGACCAAAAAGTCAATTTTAGTCAAAATATTCAATTTTTGACCTAATGACCAATTATTAGCCCAATTAGCCAATCTCTCACAAGAACGTCAACTTTGGTCAAAGTGGTCAATCCTTGACCCAATGACCAACCCATTTAACCAACATATCAACTTTTGAGCAAAAAATCAACTTTGTTCAAAATGGACAATCCTTGACCCAATGACTAACCCATTGACCTAATAGATCAACTTCTGAACAAAAATTCAATTTTGGTCAAAATCGTCAATCATTGACCCAATAATCAATTATTGACCCAATAAGTCAATTTTGGACCAAAAAGTTAAATTTGGTCAAAATGATCAACCTTGACCCAATGACCAACCCATTGACCAAAAATTTAACTTTGGTAAAAATGGTCAATTCTTAACCAAATAACCAACTCATTTACCCAATAGGTCAACTTTTGAACAAAATGTCAATTTTGGTCAAAATAGCCAATTTTTGACCTAATGAACAATTATCGACCAAATAAGTCAATCTACGACAAAAAGTCAACTTCGTCATAATCAATCTCGACCCAACGACCAACCCATCGATTCAATACAGCCAACTTTCAACCAAAAATCAACCTTAATCAAAATCAGTCAATCTCAACCGACAACCAACCCATAGACCTAATAGATCGACTTTTCGACAAAAAAATCAATTTTACCAAAAATACCACTTTGACTCAACGACTAATTATCGACTCCAATATGTTAACTTTTAATCAAAATAGTCAATCCTAATCCAACGACCAACTCATTAACTCATTAAGTCAACTTTCGACTAAAAAATCAACTTCGGTCGAAATGGTCCAATCCTCAATCTAATGACTAAACCATCGATCTAAAAAGGATAACTTTTGACCAAAAAGTCAAATTTGACCAAAAAGTCAATTTTGATCAAAATTGTCAATTTTTTACCTAATGACCACTTCATTGACCCAATAGATCAACTTTTGACCAAAAATTTAACTTTTATCAAAATGGTCAATTTCTGACACAGTGACCACCCCGTTAACCCAATGAGTCAACTTTTGACAAAAAAAGTCAATTTTGGTTAAAATAATCAACTTTTTGACCTAATGACCAATTATTGACCTAATGACCAATTATTGACCCAATAAGTCAATCTCTGACAAAAAAGTCAACTTTGGTCAAAATGGTCATTTCTTGACCTAATGACCAACTCATTAACCCACTAGGTCAACTTTTGAACAAAAAGTCAAGTTTGGTCAAAATAATCAATTTTTTACCTAATGACCAATTATTACCCCAATAAGTTAATTTCTGACCAAAAGTCAACTTTTGTCATAATGGTCATTCCTTAACCTAATTGACCAATCCAATGACCAAATAGGTCAACTTTTGACAAAAAAGTCAGTTTTGGTCAAAATAGTCAATTTTTGACCTAATGATCAATTATTGACTCATTAAGTCAATCTCTGATCAAAAAGTCAACTTTGGTCAAAATAGTCAATCCTTGACCCAAGGACCAACCCATTGACCCACTAAGTAAATCTCTGACCAAAAAGACAACTTTGGTCAAAATGATCAATTCTTGACCCATTGACCAACCCATTGACCAAATAAGTCAACTTTTGACCAAAAAGTCAATTTTGGTCAAAATAATCAATTTTTGACCTAATAACCACCCCATTAAACCAATAGATCAACTTAGGTTAAAATGGTAAATTTCTGACCCAACGACCAACCCAATGACCCAATAGGTCAAGTCTTGACCAAAAAGTCAACTTTGGTCAAAATGATCTATCGTTGACCCAATGACCAACCCATTGAACCAATATGTTAACTTTTGACCAATAAGTCAATTTTGGTCAAAATAGTCAATTTTTGACCTAATGACCAATTATTGACCTAATAAGCCAATCTCTGACCAAAACTTCAACTTTGATCAAAATGGTCAATCATTGACCCAATAACCAACTCATTGACCCAATAGAGCAACTTTTAACCAAAAGTAAACTTTAGCCAAAATGGTCAATCCTTGACCCAATGACTAGCCTATTAACCCAACAGGTCAACTTTTGACCAAAAAGTCATTTTGATCGATATAGTCAATGTTTGACCTAATGACCACCTCATTGACACAATAGGTCAACTTTTGACCAAAAAGTCAACTTTAGTCAAAATGGTCATATTTTGATCCAATAACCAACTCATTCACCCAAAAGGTCAGATTTTGACCATAAAGTTAACTTTAGTCAAAATTGTTAATCATTAACGCAATGACTAACTCATTGACCCAGTAGGTCAACTTTTGACTAAAATGTCAATTTTGGTCAAAATAGTCAATTTTTTACCTAATGACCAATTATTGACCCAATAAGTGAATCTCTGACTAAAGAGTCAACTTCGGTCAAAATGAGCAATCCTTGACCCGATGACCTACCCTTGACCAAATAGGTCAACTTTTAATCAAAAATTCAATTTTGGTCAAAAAAGTTAATTTTTTATATAATGACCAATTATTGACCCAATAAGTTAATCTCTGACCAAAAAGTTAACTTTGGTCAAAATGGATAATCCTTGACCCAATCACCAACTCACTGACCCTATAAGTTAACTTTTGACCAAAAAGTCAACTTTGGTTAAAATAGTGAATCCTTGACCTAATGACTCAATAAGTCAACTTTTGACCAAAAAATCAATTTTGGTAAAAATAGTCAGTTTTTTACCTAATGCCCACCCATTGACCCAGTAGGTCAACTTTTGACCAAAAAGTCAACTTTGGTCATAATGGTCAATTTATGACCCAATGACTACTAACCCATTGATCCAAATAAGGTCAACTTTTGACCAAAAAGCCAACTTTGGTCATAATGGTCAATCATTGACCCAATGACCAACTCATTGACTCAAAAGGTCAAATTTTGACCAAAAAATCAATTTTGGTCAAAATAGTTAATTTTTAACTTAATAACCAGTTATTGACCAACAAGTCAATCTCTTACCAAAAAGTCAGTTGTGGTAAAAAATGCTCAATCTTTGACCCAATGATAATCTCATTAATGCAACAGGTCAACTTTTGACCAAAAAATCAACTTTGGTTAAAATAGTCAATCATTGACTCAATGACCAACACATTGACACAGTAGGTCAACTTTTGACCAAAAAGTTAATTTTGGTCAAAATAATCAATTTTTGACCTAATGACCACCCTATCAATCTAATAAAGTCAATCTCTGACCAAAAAGTCAAGTTTGGTCGAAATGGTCAATTTCTGACTTAGTGACCACCTCATTGACCCAATAGGTTAACTTTGGTTAAAATGGTCAATTTCTGACCCAATGACCAACCATTGACCTAATAGGCCAACTTTTGACCAAAAAGTAAAATTTGGTCAAAATGATCAATCGTTGACCCAATGACCAACCAATTGAACCAATAGATCAACTTTTGACCAAAAAGCCAATTTTGGTCATAATAGTCAATTTTCGATCTATCGACTCAATTATCGACCCAATAAGTCAATCTCTGAACAAAAAATCAACTTTGGTCAAAATATACCAATCCTTGACCTAATGACCAACTCATTGACCCAATAGGTCAACTTTTGACCAAAAAGTTAATTTTGGTCAAAATGGTTAATCCTTGACCCAATGACCCAAAAGATCAACTTTTGACCAAAAAGTTAATTTTGGTCGAAAAAAGTAAATTTTCATCTAATGATCACCCCATTGACCCAATAGGTCAACTTTTGACCAAAAAGTTAACTTTTGTCTAAATGATCAAATTTTGATCTAATGACCAACCCATTGACCCAATAGGTCAACTTTTGACCAAAAAATCAATTTTGGTCAAAATAGTCAATTTTTGACCTAATGACAATTTATTGATCCAAAAAGTTAATCTCTTACCAAAAGGTCAATTTTGGTCCAAGTAATCAATTTTTGACCTAATGACCACTCCATTAACCCAATAAGTCAACTTTAGACCAAAAAGTCAACTTTGGTCAAAATTGTCAATTTCTAACACGATGACCACCCCATTGACCCAACGGGTCAATTATTGACCAAAAATTCAATTTTGGTCAAAATAATCAATTTTTGACCTAATGATCAATTATTGACCTAAAAAAACAATCTTTGTCCAAGAAGTCAACTTTGGTTAAAATGGTCAATTCTTGACCCACTAACCATCTGATTTACAAAATAGGTCAATATTTGACCAAAAAGTTAACTTTGATCAAAATATCAATCATTGACCCACTGACCCAATAGGTCAACTTTTGACCAATAAAACAATCTTTGACCAAGAAGTCAACTTTGGTCAAAATGGTCAATCCTTGACGCAATGACCATCCGATTTACTAAATAAGTCAACATTTGACCAAAAAATCAACTTTGGTCAAAATATCAATCCTTGACCCAATGACCCAATAGGTCGACTTTTGACCAAAAAGTCAATTTTGCTCAAAATAATCAATTTTTGACCTAATGACCACTCCATTGGCCCAAAAGGTCAACCTTTGACAAAAAAGTCAACTTTGGCCAAACTGATTAGTTTCTGACCCAACCTCCTCAATGAAATCTCCTCACATACTCAAGGTAAATGGTGGGGGAAAATGAAGGAGGGGATGAGGAAAAGAGGAGGAATAAATGTTTTTTGTGGAAGAAGAAAAAAGGAAAGAGGAAGAAGAAGCCCTCACAGTCACCTTTTTCCCAAGATCTCTACCTCAAGACCTTCAGAAGATGTCCTAGCTCCAACGAAGAAGAGTTCTCCCTTTATCTCTCAAGCACTCCCTACTTCAGCCCTCCAAATACTGAAAATGAGAGAAGATGGTGAAGAAAGGATGCTCCCTTCGGTTAAAATCAGCTCACGTAAGGAAATCCTCAACTTGCCCCTTGATTAAGCCAAAAATTATTGACGATGGGTGCTTAAGGCATGCCAAATGAGGAAACACCCTTGGGTTAAACCCCCCACCCCCCCCCCCAAATGAATATATTCCAAGGCCCAAGGAGATATCTGTAGTGTTGACTCATTGAAGGGTGCATCAGTGTCAAATTGGTGCCAAAAAAAGGCTTTTTTGCCACCTAGAAAGGAACTGACTCCTGGGTTTTGCGTCCCTAGCAACTCAGCATATAGTCTAATGCCCTAGTGTTAGGCCTCTGGCACCTATGCGCTAGGTCTGGTGCCTAAGTGGCACTCAGATGGCATCTACTTTCCCGTCTCTTGTAAAAAAAGGCTATTTTGAGCCATTGTGGGTGCCCAAGAGCCCGAGACTTGCTCCTAGGCACTAGAAACTAATGGTAGACTTCTTGTGATTTAGTTTTAACCATTTGGGACGGCTTTTTTGGTGTATAGGCACCAGAGGCTGGTGCCTAAGTAGCGGTCTAGACCCAAAAAACCCTGGTTCACATCAAGAACACCTGACGAAGGATTTTCTGAATCTGAAGGCCATGTGAGACCACATATAAGTAACTTATGATCCCTTAACCTCAAAAATGAGTACGTTGCTCGTCCATTGATTGAAGAATTTTTCACTGATGGGCGCTCCGAACTATGGCACGGATAGGGCGTTCCAAACTCCAATATTCACGTAGCATGCACAGTATAGCTCCATGACTTCTTTTGACCCTGTGAGGTTCCGAAAGTATACAGAGGGGACTCTAAACACTATAATAAACACAAAAAATGTCCACTATCATGAGTAGGCCCGCTCAATAGTGGATTCTCCTATGTAAGGATGAATGATCGCACACCCTGATTTCATGCCCCAAACACGACCAGAAGTCTCAGATGGGTGGCTTGAGATATGGGATGCTATGAATGAGTCGAGAATCCTCCCAGGCTAGTCATCGAGACACCCTACTCATGTGAATTCAAAAATTGGCACTAATTGTAATCACCTTGCATTTGATTCTACTTGGGAATATTCAATTATGTGGATACATTCACTTCACAGTGTGATTTTATCTTTGTATAATCATGTGCTTGTTATTATTCATGTGCAATCATATTGCTCATATGGCAGCGTTGAATAAGCGATTGGCATGTGCTTGCACATGTGATTAGATGTAAGTGCCCACCTCATATGAAACTCATGTCTAATTCACTTTTTTGTATCCAACGTGGTTGCTCACACCTTGATAGACCAGTTGCATCAGATTGAGCCTTTAGCAAATCTTTTGTGATCACTCATACCTCTATATAGTGATCATGGTATGCTAAGTCACTTTACATGTTGCATGTGAATTTCCTAGTTTGTTTTAATGGAAAATCAACCTTGTTGGGTTTGTGACTCATTATTGGTTGTGATGCTTTGATGAGCATCAGCCACAAATCTATTTTAGTAAGTAATATAATTTTTTGCATTACGATCATCATGAGTATCTTTGTGCTAAGGTTTCAAGAGGTCTAACATGTTCCTAAGCTTTTATTTCCTTTGGACTTATTTTAAAGATATTAGAAAAATTATATATTTGTTATAACTATTCATCATGAATTAAAAACTTATTTGAAATTTATTCATCATTAGCTTAGACCATATGTAAGGTCAATTCTTTAAAGCTTTTGTTTGCATAAATTCATTTTTATAGTGGAACATAGTAGAATTATTTGATTCGTAGAAACAACCACATCAAAAACATGCGCCAGCCTTAGCCACGCTTTTGCACACATTTAGATGCATGTGTTAAGACACCCTATTTTAGATGCTTACTAGAATAGGATTTTCCATATGCTTTAGAAATTATTTTTTTGGTTTGCACTCTACTTAGGTATTTTTGTTTGATGCATTTATGTGTTCATCAGGTTTGAGATATGCACACAATTTTATTAGGTAGTCTGTAGGGAGCCATGTCCAATAGGGAGGATTCGTATAGATTTGAGCTAACCCATTTTGCTCTCCTTCCATTGAGCATGGTTCATTATAAGTTGCATGTAAATAACCTGTGCTAACATCTATGTTAAAGTTGAGTCTTTCATACTTTTATATGTATTTTATTTAGAGTCCTTCAACTCACTCAGTATTGAATATAATGTACGAGAATGAATTTCAAAGTGCTTGATGTGTGGAACCGTCTAATGAGGATTAGGAGCATTTATCATGTGACATGTACCTTAATTTTGAGTCTTTAGTTGTTCAATAAATATTAGGACCATTCATGCATATACAAAGTTTGGCCACCATATACTTTCTTAGAATTGTTGTTGACCCAGGAACACCTAACCTCTTTTATTCTTTATTCATACAGTTTTTTTTTTTTTTTTTTTTTTTTTTTTTTTTTTTTTGCCATTCTCATTTCTTTGGCTTGTGGTTTGTCTGATAGCTCATTGAAAATAATTTAGACACTTTAGGGCCAATAAAAAATCTTTTCTACAAAAAATTTATGATGATAAAATATTAAGATTAATCAAAATTTTGGATTAAAATTTTGAAACATTTCAAAACTTGCACTTACATTTCTACATGACAATCTATCCAGTTTTAAAATGGGTTAGCATGTATGGCTATCACTCAAGACATACTTGAAAGGGCCTCCACATTAAGGTTTAATTAGACAACTACATAATTCTACATGTTCTGAGGAGGAGTCCACATGTTTGTTAAACTCGTCTGACCAAGCATAGATTTATACCTAGGTGGTCATCTAGAATGACTAGGGTGTTAAAGGCTCTCTAAACCTAACGGGGTTTAATTCCTTTGTGATGTGGGTACAGATTTGTGCATAGAACTCTCTTCTCTCTTCATTCTATAAGCTTCTTCTTTGCTTTATCAATGGGTATAGGTTCCATTTCTGTGAATTCCGCCTAGATATATTATATGATTCTTTTCTTTAACTTTATGTCTACCAGGATTCCTTGGACGACGTAACATAAGGGTTGCTGAAAAGGAATCTCTAGACAAGCTGAGTCAACTACATTCACAAACGTTAGGCCTAAGGTCTTAATAGCTTAGGATGACGGATCCAAAGAGTTTTAACCTGGCAATCTCTAACCAATCAGAGTATTCTTACCTTTCTATTAATAAACTTATTTCAGCCTAGTCTTCCCATTTCTACTTCATTCATATCACCTAATAGGCACTAATCGTCAATAGTTCGATGCCTATTTTGGATACGGTGATTCAACCTCTGTCCATATAGCTCAATTAAGCCTAGAAGTATAGGGATGCTCCTACCGAGACAATTCAATTATGTCCTGAGCATCATTTTAGATAGATCGTCGTACATTAAGGATATAAGGGATTCACCCTCTCCATTTAGGTTCAGTATACGTTGTGGAAGTGGTGGGATGTTCCTAGTTGAGATGTTCCTAGTTGATATACTTACCATTACAAATTGTAAGCAGGGGTCCTATTATTGAGTGTTATATTTTGTACCCCCCATGATGCAACTAATCAAATGGATACATGCCTTTGGAGTACCATTGACCCCAGAAAAAAATATTAACTTACAGAGGAAACTTCATCGTGGATATCATTTCATGTTGTTTTGATCTGATCTAGTTCTGGACGTACTCTCTCGACATATCACATGAGGATAACCTTACATAAGTTCTCTTTGATCTTTTTAACTTAATTTGTTCGATTGGTTTTATCTTATTTTCTCCTCTTATGAGCTTTCCTCTTTCTTTGAACCAACTCGATAGTTCAGGAAAGAGGGCTATTTGGAAGAACTATAAGAAGATCATCAGGCGAGCTGGCGACATTGTTCCGTAGACTCATAAATCATGAATATTTCCATAATACATGTGATTGAATGCATTCTAAGCTAAATAAATCATGAATATTTTGAAGACCGCATTGAATCATTTCGATTGAAATTTTCCTACATCTATGGTTGATACACAATAAAAACCTCCACAAGATCAATTCATTTATCTAATGGAAGATGAAGTTATAGAAAAAAGTAAAGAAGATAAATAATAACCAAGATAAAGGTGTGTTTATTTACAACAAAAATATTATTATATAATATTTATGATGTGTAAATAAATCTTTTGAAATTTAGGCCCTACATCTTCCATAAATTTGTTAATGAGAGTCTTCTATAAATTGGTTAATGAGATAATAGTTGATTCACGATTTACTTACAAAGTTGCTCCTCATCTCTATCTACTTTCGTGCCACATTCTTTCAACTTGTTTAGATAGATAAATAAAAATTCTCACATTCCAGCTCCTTGGAAGGAGATTCCAAGAAATAGAAAAGGTGATAAAATGATAAAGAGAAACCTTAACCCTTGTAATAAAAAACGTTCCTCTCATGATTTCAACTACTATGATGGATATGCCACAAGGGGCTTCCCCATAATGATTCAGCTTCTATGGACTCAATCTCTACAGACAAACAATTGACAATAGAGCCAGCTCATACCAATATAAGATGGTTGAATGGTCTGGCTTTGATTTCGTATGTTGAATGAAGATTTGGTGGTAAAAAAATATAAATTAATTTTAAGTGCAATTTTATATACTATAAATACTTTTCTCATAGTTATTATCACATTTAAAATACTTATGGGTAATAACCTTGTACTGGAGGGGTCATACCCAAGTTGACAATGCGGTTGAACGAAACAAAAATGTAGCATTAGATTTCCTTAGAAAAAAGGAAAAAACTTGACTGGAGAGGAAGTCCGTCAATAAAATCATTTAGAAGCTTCTCTCTTAATTTTTGAAGAGTATGCAATTGGTATTGCAAATGGAAGTTCACAAGCTCGAGGCACGTTGTCCCTTTGAATTTGCTTAATTTGTGATGCTAGTTGGATTAATGTCGCTATCACATTATTTCTATAATAATCTCTTGGTAGACAATATGAAGTTAATATGGACATAATTCTTGCATTTCCACGGCAAGTAGTCCCATTGAGCTTGGAGAGTCTTCTTATGGAGTTGGGCATTCCTAATATGCATGTTATTTTCTTATATAGTCGAACTTAAATAGTAGTTGGCAGAATTAAACAATTCTTTAAATTAATGAAAGATGAGGTTGCCAAAATTAGTATAAAATTCCATTAATTAAAGGGGCACACGACATCTACACTCTTAGCTTAGCTCATGGCTAATGGAAATTTAATGATTAAGAGGCTTATTTAGTCTGGAAAAATTCATACAAAATTCTCATCAAATCCAGGTTTAAAAATTTTCTTTTCACCATTGTAATATTTTAAATGTCTATATGTGCATTGTGTTATTTGCTTATGATAATTTAAGTAGTTTATTTTTATCAAGGAATATTAACAATGAATGAATTTTTTCAATAAATAAAAGTTTCTATTTTAGTGCCTAAATTTGAGTGAAAATTTGGTAAATTTTAATTATCCTTGTAAGCGTGACACTATTTTTTAATTCATCACCTCATTTTTTATGATCAGGTGTATGTAGAAATTTTTGAACTTCTTTTGCCATTCCATAAAAATAGGTATATGACTTTTCTTTAGTTTTCTGTTTCTCCCAGATCAGAGTTATGGTTGATACTATTTATGTTGGTCACGAAGTATTCTTTCAGGTAGAGCTTCTAGGGAAGTTAAAAATGGCTATAGAAGATATCAACCCTATGAAGCAAGGATTTATATTCAATCCTAACATTAATCTGCAAACAAGAAAGAATGGTGAGGTGCTTGACACATTGTATGATCATGAGCTTGTGTTCTATCATGATCAGTTCAGGGTGGGTTTTCGACTTCTCTACATGGAGCCCATCAACAAGTTTCAATTTTTACTGCTTTATCGTAGTTGAGGTCATGCCAAATTCTTTTATTGGAGCCATCAAAGTAATCTTAGTTATGAGAAAGAAGTAGGTATTGTGTTTGATAAGTCTATTTTTGGTAATCTTTACCATCAATGCTTATAAGGATAGATTAATTCAGTTCTTAGGAATTAGGATCAAGTTATTTAACTTAAACAAAAATGCTTTGCTTCTTGCATAGATGGATGTTAAATTGAAAATCAACCCGAGCCATAAATCCCTTTGAAAAGTAGGATTTAATCATGCTCTGAATAATTTTCTTGATAAATGATAATAAAAGAGGTGGCTTCATTGTGAGGGACTTTTGGAAAGCTCTTATGTGGGAAGTTTTTTGCTCGCAAGTATTATAGGCTTAGTTTTTCTTCAAGGATATAGTATGCATGACTTATGTAAGTTTAGCAATTTTCCTTTTTTAGCTCATTTGTTTATAGAGTTGAGGAGAATTATGAGATTTTTCTATTATGATGAAATATTAGATCGTCTCACCTATCAAGGTAAGCCATAATGAAACATGTTAGGTTTTCCTCACTATGCATTTTCTAATTCTTGTTTTACTCTTTTTATAAGAAGTAAAATAAATTGGTAATATTGGCTATTGAAGTATGCCAAAATATATAAGCTCCATATCTCCTTCCAAGATATATTTTCAAAAGGATGGACCATATGAAGGAAATGAAAGAAGCTAGTGGAGTATGATGTTGACACATGGTGAATTATATATATATGTGTGTGTGTTGTCAGCCATTTTTTTTTTGAAAATAATATTTTAAATTTTAAATTTAATTTGTAATTTAGTCTTATTATTTTGAATATAGCATTCTTTATTTTGGAAAACAACTAGACCGGATAGATTTTATATATCTAATAGTTTAGATAGCTGAGCATGATACCACAAGTGATACATCATCTAGAAAGCTGAGCATATCACTTGTTAATAAGCTTAAATATTTAAACTTAAAAGTTTTTACTTTATTTTGGTTTGCAAACTTTATAGGCGACAAATTTCCCTATCTAGCACACAGATTAGACAGGATCTAGATTTATCTGGGTTCTATATTCCCTATAAAGGCAAGTCCCTATAGTTAATTATATCTTAGGCAACCGAAGTCAGCTAGAAAACTCTCGATTAAGATCGGGATCTCATCTTCAAGAATTCAACGTTTAGTTTTCCACGATTGCTTATATGAAAGTCAAAAAGAAAATGCTCAATGTGGAATAATTATTTTCGGAATCTAAAGAAATGAAGAGTAGGAGATGTCGAAGATACTGAAGAAGCGTGAGTGATATCTCAAACTAACATAAGATTTGGCTTTACATCTTTAAAAAGGAAATTATTTAATATTTCAATCTTGTAAATTATTTAGATATTAAAGTCTTATGTTTGCATATCATATACAAATAGCCCAAAAAAATAAATGGATTTATGTCGAACCGAACGATGACCTCAGAAACCTAAAAAGAGTTTAGAACTTACATCGTACGATAAATAATCGCATGAAGTTCTAAAAGATAGTGTGAGGATTTAGGTCGTATCAGACGAATAACCTCAACATCTTATGGGTGTATGTTATAAGTCTATGGATGTTCAGTTGAAACTCTTGTTTTATGTTGTCGCCTCGACCAGTTGCCTGAAGATGAATCCTCACTTGACGGCGTCGTTCTCTTTCCAAGAACAGGAGACATATGATAGAACATAATCTTAAACAAGCTATTATATATATATATATATTTACTGTGCCCTTTTATGATATATTTTGAATTAGTGTTTGTCGTTCTTGAAGGAAATTGGGAGAATTTTACTTTTTGTTAAGCAACACCAGTTAAGATGTCACGAGTCCATCATCCTGGCATCACTGTTAATTTTGGATTTACTTAGTCTAAACCAGCTGTTAAACTCATTTAGAATGAAGAATTCTTGTTAGCAACCGTAGGCTACCTCATCCGAGGGATTCTCATAAATCCAAAAGGATGAACTATGTTAGTTATTATGACTTTATTAGAGTTTTAAAATTACTATTTATAGTTTAATTGTTGTGCCTTATGAAATTTTGAAAAGTATATAAATTAACAGGTATATGTTGATTATGTGTCACAGGGTCTAATCACTATATAAACATGCTAGAAAATGTAGTAACTAAAAGTAGGAAAACAGGTGGATAGGTACAGTGCAGTGTAGTAGGAGAAAATAAAGGGAAGGTATATAGTAAAAAACGGTAAAGAAAAAAAAAGAAAGCTATGTAGTAAAGTAAAGTAGAAAAGATCAGGGCATACCTGGCTAATTTTTGTTAATGCTTAAAAGAAAATAGCAGTTAGAATATTGCAAATACATACATATTAAACAAATGAATTCAAATATGACAGAATAAACAGTAAGCATATGAAAATCAAAAATATAGAAATAAGAATTGAATTTGGGTATAGGCTCAGCCTAGACTAATCATTCATCAAAATCTTGAAGGCAACCAAGACGTCAAAGTCTATCTACCAATATCGAATAGCAGCTGCCAACAAAATACATTTTAAGGTTGGGCAACTACTAATCCCAGACAGTTGATTGACAAGTGAACAGGTAAGGGTCCTCAGCCACCAATATCATATGTCTATGTGAGATGTTTCTATAAATGAAGTTCTGTAGTTTTTTATAATTTTTCAACTCTTCGATGACTGATATTATAACAAGGTAATTCACAAGTCTTTCGCAGTTAAATGGACAACTTACTGATCGAATATTGGTTTAAGAGTTTCGATATAAAAGCATGAATAATTTTTTTACATCATTGCTTTGACCCCTAATTTCCAACTTATAAGCCACTTTGATACTCCATATGCATTTTTTGAACCATTGGAAATTTGTCATTTAAACAATGTAGAACGAGAGGGATGAATTTCCTAAGCAAACTAGTATAAACAATGTTTAGATACACTCGCATGAATCTTTTATATATATATATATATATAAAGATAGATAGATAATGAAGAGAAAGAAACAATATAAGAGAAAGCAACAATATATCTCATTAACATATTGGTAGCAAATGTCACAACAGAAATTTCACAGGTCATCTTTTTATTCGAACCATAAGGTAGCTGACAATTTTATCATGATTCCAAGGATTTAAACAAAGAACAAAAAAATATGAATTTTTTATATGTGAATGTATAATAAATGTGGAAGTATCATAATAATTCACGGCATAAACCATCTCAAAAATTGGTATAGAGTCCAAACAGTCATATATATAACTTTCCTATTATAATATGCTCCACCAATTCCAACACTAAAGCTTTTAATGTATATCTGCCGCCTTCCCTTTATGTATCAGGTAATAAGAATTAATTTATCAAATTATAAACGTTCCAAGCCGCAGGTAGCAAGAACCAGTCTTCAATAAATTTCAAAGAACCAGTCTTCGGTATAATTGAATCAGCATACCTTAGGGATCTCCATTCAAACATTTTTTATGTAACAAAAAATGAACCTCAACAAGCTTAAAAGGAAAAAAATAATAATAATAACTAAAATCAACATATTAAAGAGTTCAATCCCCATATAAATTTCAGGATCGTATAGAACTAACTTGTATAAATCACAGATTGTGAATAAGTGAATATATAAAAAGTTCCAAACTTGATTACAAAGAGACATATAGAAGTCTCAGGCTTTGGACGAAGAAAGCCAATAGCATTACAATAACTTCCAATTTTAGCATCAGTATGAGAACTTATATAATTTCAGCAAAGGTATTTACATATAAGCCATCTAATTCATAGATATTTAGAGAAAGAAAGCTGAAATTTAGGTGTTAGAAGTGTGAATACATAGGAATTAGATGTTTTATTTGTAAACGCTCTTAAAGAATTATGGTTTTGGAGTGTTTTGCAGCAAAGAAGTGAGGGGCTCTCACAAATCTACTGGCTAAAAAAAAACATCCGAAATAAAAGAAAAGTAATCCAAAACAGCTTGAACTATCCATGATAAAATATGCTCAGCTTCTTTGATTAAAGAAAGAATCAAAGTAAACCATATTCAAATATTGCCCAAGGTATCAAAAACAGCCAAAGATCTTAGGGCCAATAATTGAATTAAGTTACGACATAAATAATATACATGTACATATATAGACTTAATTACTGAAAATGAAAGAAACCTTTTTGCTTAATTTATATGACTTTTGAAGGATGAATCAATAAAATTCCTCTCTCCAAATAAAACAACTCTTAAAAATATACGAATAATATAAAAAAATGCATGAGATTCTCTAATGGTTTCATTTCAAATTCAGAGGTACGGATTAGTCAACATCGTCTAGGAAGAAAATGTGTGCTACAAGTATGCTATAGCACACTAAAATATGCCAAGTGAGGTTTGGGAATCACATCAGGCATGCCACTAGTGTCAAATGAAATAAGATCAAGCATAGCATCCTTATTTAGTTTATTTAAACCAATAGAAACTCTATTGTTAAATGATAATAAAGTGTGTCGAATCCTGCACATAGCAGCCTGGAATATTATGCACTCAATTTCAGTAGCAAGTAGAGTATCCAATGAGAGAAGAAATGTCTTGCTTCAAACCTACTATCCCTGTTTTTCTGCAATGGAGAAGTTCCACTGGATAAATTCATCAAAAAAAGAGAAGACGACTTTTTTTTCCTCTATTTGATGGCATGCTATCACTGAAAAATTTATTGTCGCTCTTTCTAGGCACAGTTTTCATAACCGTATGTAATTTCCCAAGATGACCGTGAGAACTTACAAAATACAAGCCAGTGACAGGTTTTAAATTAGAATATTTTTCAAAACATTCCTCCTTATCAGACAATGAAGGAGAAGGCGGTGTAACACCACAAACATAAGTAGAAGATGGTATGGGTGATGAGATTCTTTTATAGCACTTAGGAGCAATTTTTAAGCTAAAAATAATTTCATAAGACCGCTGAATAATATATAACAGTGAACCTCTTCTCTTTTCTTAATCTTCAATTAAGCAAATATCAGAGGGGGAAAAAAAAACAGATGACTAAATTGAGGTGGTGGATATCTTTCTAAATTATTCATTTAAGCAATTAATATGAAATATATAATGGGGTAATTGTACAATTGCAGTATGTGCATAAACAGTATCTTTAAAATGAGATGAATAGAACAAATAACCAAAAAAGCCCACTCTCTTTTTTTTTTTTTTTTTGTTCTTTCTTTTATTTTTATTTTTTATTTTTTATTTTTTTATTTTTATTTAATTTTTTTTTTTTTGCGGATTAGTTAGTGAGAAAGCAAACGAGAGCATAAGATTTCGAAGGAAGGAAGAAATTAAGCAAGAAGAAGGTCTTCAGATGCCTGGATGTACAATAAGCTTTAAATCAAATTGATTTTATTCAGTTCCTTGGATTATTATTACCAATAATTTATTCTGCACCTTCATCATCATCAATTAATAAATCTTAAAGACTGAGTACTTGATTTATATTTCAAACAATTTCATTATCACACAGCGGAAATCTAACACCTCCAATTGAACATAAAAAAGCTCAAGAATAGAAAATAAAGAGAAGCATCAAATTCCTTCATAAAAACAAAATGCCTCCTGAATTCATTAATTCCCAGTTGAGAAAGATCAAAAAGAAAGGAAGAAGCGTTATACGATTGAACTAGGAGCAGAAAATAAAGCATTTTACTAACCATAAAAGGAAAGAAAAGAAATCCTTACCTCTCAATGCTCAAGAACTTTCGAAGATTGAAGAGAGAAAGAAATCGTGAAACGGGATTTCTGAAACAAACAAGTTCAACATAAATTCGCTCGCGCCAGACTTCTCCTAATGGGAGGTATTTATAGCCGACGGAAGGAGAGGAGCTTACCCGAGAAGCTACAGGGGTGGTAAGGAGAAACACCAAAAGGGAAAGAAAATTCCGAAATTCATGAGTAGGATCAGATTCGTTTGGGCGGGAAAGACAGTTATAAGAAGGCAACCGGCAGCGAGAACTCGATTAAAGCGCCAGAAGAAGAAGAGTGACCGGAGAAATACCAGAGCCGGTTAGGGTTTCCGCGGGAAGAAGAGGCGGGTGTGCGGAGTGGCGCGTGTGAGTTTTATTTTTATTAAGAAATCTTTTTTCAATTTTAATTTTAATATTATTATTTTACTCAAAATCACGATTTTACGCACAATTCGACCCGATTAAAACGACATACCAAGATAGGTGTCCTTCCAAATCTAAAATCCCCTCCCAGACGCAATTGCGCGGTCCTTTTCGTCATCCGGGGTCACCCAGCCAATTTCATCGACGATCGTACCAATTTAAATTTAAGGGTGTCTTTGGGGCAGCTTGTGCATTTCAGAATAAAGCATTTCACTAACCATAAAAGGAAAAAAAAATCCTTACCTCCCTATGCTCAAAAACTTTAGATGATTTAAAAGTGAAAGAAATTGTGAAACAAGATTACCGAAACAAACGAGTTTCACATAAATTCGTCTGTGCTAGACTTTTCCCATTGGGAGGTATGTATAGCCGACGGGAGGAGAGAAGCTTACCCGAGAAGCTAGCGAGGTGGTAAGGAGAAACACCGAAAAGGGAATGAAAATGCCCAAATTCAAGAGTAGGAAGGTTACAAGACTTGTTTGGGTGGGAAAGACAGTTACAAGAAGGCTACCGGTGGCGAGGACTCGATTAGGGCGCAGGAAGAAGGGGATTGAACAGAGAAATACCAGAGAGTTGGTTAGGGTTTCTGCGTGAAGAAGTGGCAGTTGTGAGGGGAGTGGCGTGTGTTAGTTTTATTTTTATTAAGAAATCCTTTTTTAAATTTTAATTTTAATATTATTACTTTACTCAAATTCATGACTTTATGCACAATTCGATCTAATTTGAAACCCTAACAAGATAGATGTCATTCCTGGCTAAAATCAATGTCCCGAACGCAAATGCACAGTCTGTTTCGTCATCAGGGGTCACCCGAACAAGTTCGTCGACGATGGTACCAATTTAGCTTTAAGGGTGCATTTTGGGCGGCTTGTGCTTTCAATTATTCCGAAACACGATCGGTGGGTCGACTGCGGGGTTCGACCTGAGGCCTGCGTTTAGCATAAAAACTGAACCGCGTTTTCAAATAAGTTGTTGAAACGTGCAATCTAAATGGTACAGCGGCATTTTCAATAACGCCCCTGCACTTATAAACTGTTCCAAACATGCCCTAATTTATGCAAGTCGCGACAAATGAAGTTATTTGGTTTTACCAGAGCCATTTAACGAGAAAAATGCAGACTGGTCCTCGTCAGCCAAAGTCAAACAAGTCGCTTTCAGTAGCAAGTCATCCGTCGTACTTCACGGGGTCCCCTTATGGCTTTCAAATCCCTATGGGAGTTCAACTTGAGCAAAAATAAAATCGGCTTTAATCGGCTCAATGAAATGTTGAGGATTTTAAATCGTCCATATGAAACTACAAAGAGCAAAAAAATGGTTCGAATTACCAAATATTGTGGGTCCTAGTCTAGTTCTTTAGGAGAGTCAAGATAGAAAAATCCTAAGGCTAGATTCTAGGCTCTAAGGAAAATGAAAGAAAGACGTCATAAAAATGGGTTAACATGTATATATATTCCTGAATCATGGCAGTTATAGACTGCAATAAATCCTCATCCTGTAATAAATCAAGTTGTAGAACAAGTTAGTCAAGATGCTAATGGAGATGTTGTAATAAGATTTAATCCAAGAAGATCAATCACTCTTCCACGAGTATCTTATCATTCTTCTAATATATCTCAATATGATTCAGATGAATTTACAACAATAAATCATAGAGATAGATAGAATAAATCTATCAAGTAATAATCTATTACACCCAAATAGGGTAGAAAACTTATCTCCGCAATCGAAAGCCAGTTTTAATTTCAATAATGACTGATTTAAAACAAGTTGCTAAAAAACAAATATGACAAACCTTAATCAACGATTATTTAGAACCAAAATATGAATCGTCTAGAAATTGGTATCATAGTTATACTACAAAAGATGATAGGAGAAAAACTTCTGAAATATACTTTGAAGAAATACTTATTACAAATTCATAATCGAAATGAACGGCTTATTTACTTTATCTTCTTCAATGAAAGAAGAAATACTTAAAATTGCATCCCAAATTGAGGATGAAAAGACTCGAAGTAAAATGTTAAAAATAATTATTGATTCTATAGGAGAATCCTCATCTTCTAATACTATTCCTTTTCAAGGATATTCAATGAAAGAAGCTTTAAATAAAGCTTTAATTTTAAATACTGATAGTAGACACACTACTATAAATGATTTAAAAAATGAAGTTAATATTTTAAAATCGGAAACGAATATTTTTCAAAAAAATCAAGAAAAAATAAACAATAGATTATTAAAATTAGAAATAAATAATATTACACCTACAAAAATAACAGTAGAAAAAGATAACAATTTAGAACAGTCTTTTTTAAATTCTTTACAAAAGGCTATTATGCATAAATGGTTTATAACTATTACTTTAAATATAAATAGAGAATATACATTATCTAATTTCTATCGCTCTTGTTGATAGCGGAGCGATATGAATTGTATTCAAGAAGGAATAATACCTTGAAAATATTTTGAGAAAACCACGCAGCGATTAACTTACGCGTACGGAAATAAAATGGAAATTAAATATAAAATTTCTTCTGCTAATATTTACAAAAATGATATTTGCATTAATACTCTTTTTTATTAGTTAAAAGTTTAACTCAACATATTATTTTAGGAACTCAATTCCTTTATAAGATTATGCCAATTAATAAGATTGATAATACTGGCATCTATTCCAAAAAATTTGGAAAAACAATTATTTTTGAATTTATAACAAATCCTACAGAAATTATTTTAAATGAAATAAATAAATTCAAGTTAAAACAAAATCAAATTAATTTCTTACAAGAAGAAATTACTTTGTTAAGTATAGAAGAAAAATTAAAAAATAATTTCATAAAAGAAAAAATTTCTACTTTACATAAAAATATGTTAGACGAAGTTTGCGGTGAAAATCCAACTGCTTTTTGAAATAGAAAAAAGCACTGTATTACTTTACCATACATTGATAATTTTGATGAAAGAAACAACAAGATAAAGGCACGGCCTTATCAGATAAATCAAGAGTACTTAAAAATTTGTAAAGAAGAAATTAATGAACTTCTTAATAAAAAATTAATAAGAAAATGTAGCTCACCTTGGAGCTGTACTGCATTCTATGTTATGACTAATGCAGAAAGAGAAAGGAATAAACCTACATTAGTTATTAATTACAAATCTTTAAATGAAGTTTTGAAATGGTTTCAATATCCTCTACCGAATGAAAGAGACTTACTTAATCGTCTAAGTAAATCTCTAATATTTTTAAATTTTGATTTAACATTTGGATACTGGCAGATTCAAATTTTTGAATCAGACAGATATGAAAAGGCCTTTACTGTTCCGTTTGGTCATTATGAATGGAACGTTATGCCGTTTGGATTGAAAAATGCTCCTTTTGAATTTCAAAAAATTATGAATGAAATTTTTAATCTGTATTCTGATTATATATTAGTATATATTGATGATGTACTTGTTTTATCTAAATCAATAGAGGAACATTTTAAACATTTGGAGACATTCCAATGGCTTGTCAAAAATAATAGACTAGTAATCTCTGCGCCCAAAATAAAATTATTTCAAACCGAAATACGGTTTTTAGGACATAATATTGTCCGGAATACAATTATTCCAATTGAGAGAAGCATAGAGTTTCCTTCTAAATTTCCAGATGAAATCAGTAACATCCTTCAATTACACAAATTTATGGGTTCGCTCAATTATGTAGCAGACTATTATAAAAATCTTGCTTCAGATGAGGCTATTCTTTATAATAGATTAAAGAAACATCATAATCCATGGACAAAAAATCATACTAAAGCTGTCCTATTAATTAAGCAAAAGGTAAAAATGTTACATTGATTACATATTGCAGATCCCTCTCTCTCTAAAATAGTAGAGACAGATGCCTCTAATATTGGTTACGGAGGAATCTTAAAGCAAAAGGCTTTTAATACCGAACAATAAGTTCCCTTTACATCTGGCAAGTGGAATATCACTTAAGAAAAATATTCAACTATCAAGAAAGAAATGCTTTCTGTAGTTAAATGCATTACCAAATTTCAAGATGATTTATTAAATCATAAATTTTTATTACGACTTGATTGCAGTCCAATTAAGTATATACTGCAAAAAGGCGTAAAAAACCTTGTTTCTAAACAAATATTTGCCAATTGGCAAGCGCAATTATCTTGTTTTGAATTTGATATAAAATATATTGCAGGAAATACTAATTCTTTACCTGACTTTCTCACTCGTGAATTTTTGCAGGGAGAAAGACAAGGAGGGGTGGATAACCCCGCATACACGAAATCAAATGATACCCTATAGGGGTAGCCCCACTTTTTGAGGGGGGAGAGGTACCTAATGTGACCCCACAAAAATTTATTGATTTAAAGCAATATTTATATGGTAGCCCAATGGCTTC